>CM076240.1:30188475-30483071 GCA_038380155.1 Pseudococcus jackbeardsleyi | reverse complement strand
TTCAGATATATATTCGAACTCAATTTTTATTATTTTTTTCATTTTTTATTTTGCAGCTGAAAAAGCAAGTGCCGCGATAACTTCGGCCCGAACGACCTGGCGCAAAAGATGGCCCGGAAAATTTTTGGCATTCGTAGCTGCAGTACAGAAGCAAGCCGCTCCGAATAAAAAAAGGTAACTCAACACCTCCATTTCAGATCTTAATTGTCAGATTTTTGCATTTAGTAACCCAAAATTTTTTGTTTCAGAAAACTATTCAAAAAATTAACCAAGCCAGATTTAAGACGACTTTAATAAAATCTGTTACAAAAAATGAAAATTAATTACAAAAAATGTAAATAAGTATACTTTATTATTGTTATTAGTACGTAGGAAATCACTGTAATGTTTACAAACTGCGAATAGATTAAAAAATAAAAAATCATACACGCGAAAACGTAAAGGAACTTTTAAATTTGTGCAAAAAATACTTTTTTAATAGCTATAAAATAAAAGCTCTGTAGCTTCTACCATACAGAAGATTGATACATGATACGATATCAAGAGACAAAATAAAAGAAAAAACAGGTATATCGCATTACAGAAAATGATGAATTTTCAACAAGTAAATAATACTACCAAACCGCCGTGTATATATTCCATAGTGGAAAACACACGAACATATGCGCAAGATAACTCGGGGAAACGCGGGAAATTATAAGACGAATTTCACTGGACGTCACATCCAAACTACATACATGCCTAAATGCGAAAAGTCATGCAAATTTTCTATCGCAGGTCAGGTATTATTGTTTTTTCAGCGTGATACTACATCCTCAAGAATGACGTTGAAAAAACAACGTGAATTGAGAACGCATCTCAAAATTTGCACGCATAAACAAATCGGCATGCCTCGTTTCTTGGTGAAATCGTTTCGTAAAAACAAAAATGTATACATCAGAATTGAACAAAAGGATAGTAATCGAAAACAAAAATTTCATTTCAACTTTACAAGGGAAAACGCCGAAACATTGAAATTTACATTGTATCGACTACTCAAAAATGGGAGAGAGCTGATATAAAAAATATTTCGTCACTTAAAGTATAACGAGTAAGCACATTTTGAATGCAATTCTACATCAAATTTTCGAACGAAATTTTATAGTCGTTAACTTAGACTCGATTTTTAACCGTAAATACGAAATAAAATTAAATAATTTCGTGAAATATTGGAAGAAAAAATGAAATAGCGATAGGTGAAGCAAAGTTAATCGCAAATCCATCCTTTCGGTATGGTTTTCAAATTGCACGAATAAAAAAACGTTATCTCAAATCAACAATTAAATCTATAAGTGATGAACAACAGAATCTAATTGCAGAAAATATAGACACAGTTTGCTTAAAATTTACCAACAACAATATCGACGATATTAACTGATTAAGCCTGTAGGTAATGTTAAAAAAAAAATGAAACAAACAAGATCAACAACAATGTAACAAAAGAAAAAAGGGAAATGAGAATAGGAAAACCATACATAGGTATAAAGTATAACTAATTGAAGCATACGTTAACAACCTTCTTCGTAAAATTTACATTAATAACATGAAACATAACCGATAAGTATAGGAAATGACATAACTTGCTCATCGATTGTGAACTTTGCCACATGACAACGCTACTGATAGAATGTTGGAAATTTTAACATTACCTCTCATTTTTCAAGGAAGAAAAACAAACATAACAAACAAAAAAGATACATACATGCATAAAAAATATAGTGATGTCCTTTCAAAAAACAAGGTGTACACAATAAAATCAAAAACAAGAACATAAACTTTTCTTTCTTCGTATTCTTATCACAATTAAAAGTAGAATGTTAGCTTGTGACGAAATTCGCATACAAACAGTAAAAAATTGTCATCACAAAGCTGTCGAAAAATAGAAATAGGTAAAGAAAAAAAGTTCAAAAACCGACTTATTCAAATGTTTAGCTAACATGGAAACAGAAATTATTAAAATCAAAGTAACAATATTAACGAATTCTTCAATTAGAACAAAAAAAAGATATTCGTTTAGACAACGGTAGTAATGGCAGAAGGAGATTATAAATCGTTCGGCTTCCAAATTACGTGACTGTACTGAAACTGACCACCAATGAAAGATCCATCTTCGATGAAACGAGCTGTGGACAATAATATAATTGTTATTGGTTGTACAATGTACATGAATGCACTCGTTGAGAATTTTAATTCGAAGTCAAGATTTATAGGTGCGTAGGTTCACCTACGGTTATTTTTCTTACGAGGTAAGGTAAAAAATGTTTGAGATTGGAAGTGGTGGCAATGAAGATTATCCGCAAAGAGGCAAAACTGCTCGCAAAAAAAATCAATTGTTTCCTATTTTTTCCAAAAAATGTTAGGCATAGGTAATGAGATTTCAATGCTAAGTAGGTATATAGGGAAATTATGGAATTTGAAAATGAAATTTTCAACAGGTCTTACTGAGATCCAGGAAAATCTTGTGTTATCCATTTCATCCTTCTTCCCATTGAAGTATTGAAGAAGGAATTAAAACATTCATCCCTAATACGCAACACTCAAAAGTAGGTATAGGAGAAAGATACTCATGTTTGTAATACTCACAGCTTTAAAATCTACTTTTTTCCAGCAACTCATTTGAAAAAAGGTAATGATTATCGTTAGTCTATTTCTAATTGTAATCTCTTAATTTCATTATCGCATTTTTTCTATGCGGGAATGATCCTCACTGTAGCTGTCAAATTTGTTTCTTTTGTTATTAAAAATTGTAGCTAAAATATTCCGACTTCTCATTAGGGTTGGTGTTCTATTTACCAAATCAGTCCTTTTCGCTTCATCCTTGGACGAATTTTCACACCACGTTTCACAACAGAGTCATTCTTGCCGTAAAATTTCAATAATTACTTGATAGATCACGTTATTTGGCAAACACTGAAAAGATTCGAAACAAAATAAATATTCATTTTTACGCAGAGATATTTCTACGAAAAAAAAGGAAGTAATTACTTGATCCAAATTATGTAGAAAGAGAGTTGGGATCTTGACTGAGAGCTTTGTACTGGCCATGCTGTCCGTCACCGACTGATATTTTTTCAAATCTTTTCAAGTTGACTACCTACGTAAAGGGCGCTACAATATATGATAACTTCGTCCTTGCAAACGTGTCTTCCAATAACCTTGTTTCCAAAAACTATGAATGATAATAATGATAATATATTATTTGAAAAAAAAAAAACAAAATACAAAAAACAATGAAACGTAAATAACTTGAAAAACATGAGACAATCGTGAACAGCCAATTTCAACGAGTACTGACCGGAAATCATCCATTTCTTTACGACCATCGCAGTAGTAACTGTAGGAATAATATTTTACAACCCCCAAGTCTCAATCTTACTTTCTCATTTTGTTGAAATAACTAACGAGGCCATTTATGCCGAACTAGTTCATTATCCACCCACTAATTCTTATAGTGTCTAGGTAATGTCAATTTGATTTTTTTTACAGGAAAGCCAAACAACGTAACATAATTTGTATTGCGCTTATGGATTTTGTAATTTTCAATCTCATTTTTTCCTGTTCTGAATTAATTACGTTTTTTAAACTTTAAGTAATGCAGCTTCATGCAGAGAACTCAGAAATTTTAAAAAACTCAATTTTGAAAAAAAAAAATGGTACTTCAGACACTTATAGAATTAGCGAGTCGATTTTGGAACCTGCATTTTTTTCAACCATCCGAGACAAAAAATCTTTAAAACTAGGCGACAGGTAATTCTTAAAAAACCAAACTTTCACTGGTGATTTGGTATGCTTAACCACCTCAACATCATGATCGTCAAGAATCGTTCATACAAATGACCAGATGCTTGCCAAAAATTTTCAACAGATTCGTTTTCTGTAGCTTAGTCTTTACCATCGTTGCCTTCAAAAGTACAGTCGAAAAAAGAAAGGCAATTAGAATCAACTCGGGGAACAGAGTAATCGCTACTTACTAGATCAAATACGTACTTCGCAATACCCGACCAAATACCACTGTACGAGTCAGATTCATCTACTTACCAACAATTCTTCGTGCATTTTCTCAGTTTTTTTGCTCATTTCCAAATATATGCGCCTTTGTGACTGACTGTATAGTAAACATCGGCTGATCTGCCTCGTCGCAAGCGTAACAGCCACGCACCAGGGTTAGTTTTCAATTGAAAGTATCCCAAATTGGCAATAACTATTGTGTCTACCATTACTGGATTTGCTTCGGTTTAAAAAAAGTTATTTGTAAACCACGAGGAGGAGTTTCCAAAGCCACAGCGAAACAATGTCCTTCCAATAATCAGTGTTCCAATTCAAATTGGCTGAAAAATTTAAAACTAGGTATTAAAACTCGTGCTTTTCCGAACAGTGCAATACACTGATACAATCATTTCACCTGTAAACTGAAAAATCTACATCTTGAAGACGTATAGTTTCGAGATGGAAAGGTGCAGCGACAAATTCCACGAGCAAGTTTTTAGGAACATACATGTCTTTAATAAATGAAATCAATAAGGAACGTGGCAATATTTCGGCGAAGTCAGCGATAGGTCCGCTGTTTAAATTTCCGTGACTAGTGAATCTTGACACTGGCTTCAAAACATAACCATAATAACAATAAAAAATTTTCTCTTCTCAACCATTTACATCAATGATGATATTGATGATACTTAATAATGTTGAATAATTATAAAACGAACCGTTTCAATGGCATAACTTTGATTCATTCATGGCAATTTAGATAAACTTTTACTTCGAAAATGCGAACTTGACTTGATAGGCACTGATACAACAGCGGATTTGGAATCCTTACTTGGAAAGTGGTCATGGTAGAAAATACGGCGCTCTGATTGGCTGTTTTAAAACGCGCTCGCGTTATCACTCATCAAAACATCGGAACCTTCAGATTTAGAACTTAGAAGATGAAACGAAATTCGAATTTCATTTCATGAAATTACGAATTAATAATTAGTAAACTGTTTACTTCAAACATTAGAGAATTTAGAGATCATCACCACACAAAATTTAAGAACAATCAACAAACATTTGCCGCATAGTTTTCATTGAAGAATTTGGAAACTGAAAATTTATCAAAAGAAAGGAAAAGATTTGGACATTTTTATATTGCATTCAAATTAGTGAAATTGATCTTTGGTTAAACGGGTTCAGTTAATAAAAATATATGCCTCATAGATATTAATTAAGGAAGTAGAAATACAAACGTTTTTTGAGAATAACTTTCTTATATTTGATCTATCACCAAATTTTCTACATATTCGATTCAGTTTTCAAATGCAACTCACTTGACCAAACATCGATTTATTCATTTTAATAATTGCCTGAAGAGTGTAATTCTTCAATGAAAATTGCACAGCAGATTTTTGTTCATCATTCTCAAACTGTGGAAACGATATTCATTATTCAATGTTTGAGGTGTAGACATTTTATAATTCATTAAGTATTTAGTAATACAAAAAATGATTGAATGGTACTCGAAAAAGGATGAATAATATTAAGAATTCAAAATTAGTTATTTTTATTTCAAGTTCAACTGTTAAGTTCCGATGTTTTGATAAGGGTGATAACGCGAGCGCATATAAAAACAGCCAATCAGAGCGCCGTATTTTCTACCATGACCACTTTCCAAGTAAGGATTCCAAATACGCGATACGACAGAGCCATTTTCTTGAGCACCTCTGCAAACTGGGTCAACAGGTTTATCTAAATTCTAGTTTTATCAGCTGAAATTACAAAGAAATTATGAACGCTATGACAAAACTGATAGAACAACTCAGTTTCTAATCAGTGAAAAAAGTTACCTGTGATCGGTAGCAATATCATTCAACAGGAACCTAAATTGGGATTGTTGTCTATTAAGTAACAATGAAACAGCGAAACAGGTTTCATAACAACGTTACCTCGACAACCTTCCGTTAAATCTGAAAAATTCACATAGATTAGTCTCGACAATAATTCATATCATCAAAATTAAGCACTACGACTAATCTTGGTGCAAATTTTTTCAAAAATTTGATTGAATGTGAATGAAGGAGAGAGAAATCTTCGAAATTTTGACTGGGCTTCAAAAGATCTCGTAATACAGTTCGCCTTAAAATTTTGTACCAAAAACATTGAAAAACGGGGGGGGAATTCAGGAAGGGGGTGTTGGTATTTTTTAATAAGTACCAATAAATTTTTCAGAGGTACTCTAAGGAATTACATTTTTAAATTCATGATAAAGAAATATTTCTGATTTTTTTTTTTTTTTTGAAATAGAAGATTCTTATTCTATCCAAAAAATTTGTTCATGGGATTTTCATCTCTCTTCCAACTTCACAATTTTCAGTTGAACTTATGAAATATCATTTTTTTTTTTTTTAGAAATTTACGAGACAAAGGAAAATCTTCATTGATTTTTTTTTTAAATTAAAAAAAAAGTCCATTTTTGGCAGTTTAAAAAACATTTAAAAAATGTATTTTTTTCTCAACATTCTTAAAACATCGGACAAACAAGAAAAGTAGGGACGAATTACATTTTTATATGAAAACATTGATTCAGAATACAATTTTGGTTTACTTTTTTACAATTTTCAATACTTTCTGAACATATTACATTTCAAGAGCAATGACAGCGAGAATAAGAGTTGAGTCGAAAGGTGAAATTTTCAGTTTTGTTCCACATCTATGTTCAATTTCTTTACCACCTCTCCTCATCAAACTCTCAAAAAAAATGTTACAACGTATAGAAACTCACTCAATTTAGAACTCTAGACATGTACACTTTTCCCACCGTGATTCCAACTGCACGTAATTTGCGCTGATGAATTCCTCAACTCATTCAAACGATTCAATTCAATTACTCTGCCATCGAAGACAATACCGATTTGACAGAGTTCAAAGGCTAAATCCACTTTGCAATATGCTTGCTGTTCCAATGTCGTTTTGTCTATACTCGTCCAGTCGCCGTCCTGAAATCATTTCTTTTTTTAGGAAGACATAAACTCGCTTCAAGTAGAGAAACTTTTCACTTCTTTCCAAAAATAAATTACCTGTACGTAATCTGAAGGGGTTTCCATCACCTGATATAACACTGTCGGCATCTTTCTAAATTTTTAAAATATCAGCATCACATTGTATACCTGCTAAGATGATTTTGGTAATTGAAGTAGATGTGCCATCAACAGATCGATTTGCGATGTTTCGGATACGATAATTTTTCTCGCCATCCTAACATGAAATGTATGTTAATTTCAGAAATATTATTGTCCTTTTTAAAAAATGTAAGTAAAAGGGGAATCGAGGGTTGATCGTTGATCGTAAAAAAGAACCTTTTTCAATACAATAAATTACTTCAACGCACTCGTTGCTACATCTTCTTCGCTATCTTCTTCTTTTGCGAATGAAAATACATTCAGATTGAACATATTGATGACTACAACGTGCTAAACTTCAGGCCACAGCTCTCTTAGTTTCTTCCTCGTCATGCATTCTCAGTAACGTCGGGATTTTCACAGAAGTTATTCGTATCTCCTTCAACATCGTTTGTACAATCATTTCCAAGTTTTTGTCTCGAAAGTACCTAAAGATTCGAATGATTTTAGAATGGGTGTTTCCCAAAAAATGAGTAGTGTAGTCAGTACAGCTACAGTAGAATTTTTTGGAAATGACCAAATGACTATAATTAACAATACAAACCTTCCTTCGTTTTTTTTTCTTGAATAAAAACATCCTTCTCGCCAAGCAACGAATACACAACCGAGAATCTTCATTTAAATTTAATAAACCGCTGCTCTCTCATTAATTATTATTAAATCTTAGAAACCAGAATGAATTGAAGAAATTGATAACGTTCTGGGTAAAAGGGAAAACAAAGAGAAATTGAAAGTTTCCTGTACTGATTATGAACGTACACACTGATTGTTGAAGGTAGTTGTTTTCGTGAAAGTCTAAGGAATTCAATTACCGACTGGATAGACGCAAATATTCGACGGGATGAATAACGACGGGATAAATATCGAACGGGATAAATTATTTTTTACTATTTTGATAATCCATTTTACAGACGGGATAAATGACGACGGGATGAATAAGGACGGGACAGAATTTCGTACGAGATAAATAGAAACGGGATATATATTGGACGGGATAAATATTTAACGGGATAAACGACGGGTTTCCGAAAAGCCGCAAATACGCGTAACTCTGCCAATTTTTTCTTCCTCCATGGGGTTTATTTCGTAAACTCTATAAAATAAAAAACAAATGATTCGCGAATACTTTGTATAAACTATGGTACCTATCTATAATTAGTGTAAATCTCCGTCGAATACGTATAAATACTATGCACGAGAAAATCCGCCGACTACAATGTTAAAATTTTCACTGGTGATAAGTACAAGATCATGGAAATGGCGCTGCGCTGCACTACGTGCGGCGGCGCTCACACAGCTACGAAAATATTCGCTGGTTCGCGGTTGCGAAGCACGAAATTTCACAAGACAATGCTTTTTCGATATTTTTATTTAGAATTATATTTCAACTGGGATCATTTATTATACAATGTTACAATTGCACAATCGGTGCTGGCGTAGAATATTTATGTTTTCGATATCCCGGGACTTTGTTTTCGAGTAATCGAAATATACTGAAAGTTTAATAATTTCATAAATGATTAATTACCTATATGAAGGTTATCTAATGAAAGGTAAACGTTGGTGTCTTCTTACTAGGGATGGAAAACTTCATGAACTTGGTACAAAATATGCGAGATCACGATGAGGTTTGCCGTTAAATGATTTGGGTTTATAATAATCGTTCTTCCTACGTTTACGCCCAACGACTACAAAAATATAATATAGGGATTAGTTTATTTCAGTTGAATTGAAAAGAATAACTGAGCTTAACTTACAATAAAAAACACTCGAATTTGATTATTAGCTTCAATGGTGATTAGCAGTCGAGCTATGAATTGGCCGAACACTGAAAAATCAACGTGTCTTTCATCATCCGCAAATAGGTAATCATAGAACGCGGTATAATTTATGTCGTTGGCGACTGGGAATTGAATTGCTTCTACTTGACTAAAATATAAGGACACTACAACCTTGACCGCTCTTAACGGCGTCAATTCATTGAAATATTCAAGATGGTGCAACCAGTTGCGAATTATTTCAATTGGTGCAGCCATACTTCATAATTATCGAAATTTCGAATTTGGATTCTTATCAATATCAACTATCGTCAATTGGAAACCATAGATATGGAATATAAACTGGATAAATGAAGCTAATAGGCTTTTAAACTTCGGTTGCCTATCGCTCTGCCTGAAAAAGTGTAAGATAACTCCACTGCGCAACGCTATACTCCGTGCAATTTACTTAGGCGGCTGACCTTGAAAAATTTTTGTGCCTGCTGGCCAACGAGCGTTTATTTTCGCTGCCCGGACCTTTATAAAATGTCTCTCATTGGCTGTCGCGAGGCAACGCGTGCGGGGTCATCGGAGTTCACCCGCCTAAGTAAATTGCACGGACTATAGGTCTCTTATGTTATCATACGTAATTTTATCACTTGTATTTTCAATTTTCAATTAAATTTTGTTAAGATTTTTGTAATCTGAGTCTACTTCCTCAGAATTTTATAAGAAATTGTTTACGAAGTTCTAAAGAACAATAATTCGATATCTATCATGGTAAACATATGTGCAGTTTTTGGCTGTAATAATAATGGGTATAAGAAATCAAATCTTTCATTCCATCGTTTCCCTTACACCAATTCAATATCTGTAAAACAAGTGTCTTTAGCTAAACAACGAAGACACCTGTGGTATCAATTTATAAAGCGAAAGGATGTTAAATTTGAGGATGAAGTTCTCAGAAAACTGAAAATATGTTCGGCTCATTTTGTTAGTGGTAAGTACACAATTATCTGATTTCAATTCAAGTAGTTACTCGAACTTCGTTTTCAAAGTAACAAATTACATTTGTGTTTCGTGATTTAGGAAAACCAGCAAAAACGGAAGACACAGAAAATGTCGATTGGGTTCCTACCTTAAACGCACCAACAAAAAATTCTAATACAGAGAAGGTCGTTGCACGACATAAACGATGGAAAAATCGAGCAGAAAAAATGGTACAAATCATATTTTTTTCTTGCAACAAATTTTTCAATTTCTTAATTCTGTTGATCAATTATTTTTGGCAGGAATGTGTCTTTAATGAGACAAGTAATGATTGCAATAGCAATGAATCTGCTTCTCCATTATGGATAAACACAAACACTGCAGTGCAAACAGAAGAATCGATGGATTATTTTCAAGAACAAATACGAAAGCTTCAGGCAGAGAATTCAGAGCTACGGAAATCGGTTGAAAAATTTAAAAAAGAAACAGAGTTGTTGAAGTTACAGAAAGATGAACTTTTGCTGAAAGAAGCTGCGTTTATAGACCAAGAAAATGATGATAAAATCAAATTCTACACTGGTCTACCTAATCTCGAAATGTTGTACGTGGTAAAGAACGCTATCAGTAGTTCATTGATCGAAGTCAGAGCTAACAATTTGACCGACTTTCAAAAAGTGATATTAACATTGATGAAACTGCGATTAAACTGTTCTTACAGTGAGCTTGCTTATCGTTTTCAAATCTGTACAAGTACTGCAAGCAAAGTATTTCAAAAAGTTGTAATTTTGTTGAAGCATGCCTTACAGAATCTCATACATTGGCCGGACAAAGAGTGTTTGAAACTTTCTACTCCGAGATGTTTTCAGTCGAGGTTTGGTCACTCTGTTGTAGTGATAATCGATTGCTTCGAAATCTGCACTCAAAAACCCGCCACCTTGAAAGCACGTAATCAAAGCTGGTCTAGTTATAAACAGAAGTATACTGCGAAGTATCTTATTGGTATCACGCCTTACGGCGTTATTTCATTTATTTCTAATGGCTTTGCTGGACATACCACAGATACAGACATTACTGAACAGTGTGGTATTATGAGAAACTTGAAACCTGGAGATGTTGTTCTAGCGGATCGTGGTTTTCTCGTTAGAGAGGCTATTGCAATGCAACAAGCCGAATTAAAAACACCAGCATTTAAAAATGGACAAGCCCAATTACACTCGAAGGAAGTAGAGGAATCAAGGGAAATATCCTCCGTTAGAATTCATGTGGAAAGAGTAATAGGCAGCGTTAGACAAAAATATCAGCTTCTCAATGGACCTGTTCCGATATCGCTGCTGAAAACTTACTATAATGATCTTACTCTGCTTGATTACTCAGTTCATGTGGCTTGCATTCTAACGAATTTGAGCAATTCCATAGTCGAGTTGTAGATTTATGTAATATTTTTGTAATCTATTTCACTATTCGAATTTCGAAGTGACTAATTTGTTTATTGTCTGCGTGCGGTGTAATATTTATCTATTTCTTCTTTCCTGTCTTTCGTTTTACTATTTATTTTCTATTTCTCAATTTTTTCTCAGAAATAAATGAACAATAATATACGAAATTGTCTTCAAATTTTTTATTCATTTATATAAGAAATTGAAAACGAACAAAAGTATCTTAATTATGAGAATAAACTTAAGATACAATTTAAAAAAGAGATCATAAACGAAATTGAAGAAAAAAATGGGTAATGATCAAACTTAATGAATTAAAGCCATGAATTGATTATTATTAAAACAAATCACAGGAAAGCATACAAAAATACACTTAATTCGTACATAAACGAGAAGAAATCACACAAACAAGAGGAACTTAATAATATACTGTAAAAACGAATCACAAATAATCACTCAAACGTACACTTATACGTAAACAAAAACAGATCACTAAAACAAAAGGAAAGACCTAAATTACTTGTGATAAAACTCAACAAACCAGAAATAAGAATTAATTATAATGGAAACAAATCATCAGTTAGTAAGCACTCAAAGTCTCAAAAGTCAAAAGTACACTAGATTAATATAGAGAGATATCAACTATTCAAATTACAAATTAGTGAGCTTGTAATGATAAACAATTTTCAAAAATCCAGTTTTTCCTAACGTTCTTCAGCTTGACACACTTCACTTATGTTTCGGCATTCGTACAGGAGTTGAATTCCTGCTATAATATCTCCCAATAAGTTCCGGTAACACGACGTAGTAAAATATTGAGCAGAACACGCAACCATATACTTCATTATGTTTGGATTTCTATAAATCCGTTCGATTCTAATGTCTTTAGGACTCCATACTACAAAATCTGCGTACATCAATTCAGTCACTCAGTGGTCAGTGCACGTATGTCTGTTTTCATTGATCGAAAGTGTATGCGGGGGAAGTACGATTTTTTTTTCCAAGTCCACGCAAACGACTGAATTATTTTGCGTACCTTGAAGTTCGACTTCGTAAAATTACTAAAATTGAACTTTGTATATTTTTTTTTTACATTTTTCACTTACCTGCGACCTTATGTTATTCTGAAATTTCTTCCGTCTAAATTTTTTTCTACTATAATATATTTTTCAAACACTGAAATCTTTTTCTGAAAAATTTACAGACTCAATTTTTTTTTCAATTCTCGAATTTTTTTCTGAAATTTTTTCAAACCCAATTTTGTTTCCAATTTTTTTTCAACTCTCGATTTTTTTCCTGAAATTTTTTCAAGCCCAATTTTTTCTATTTTTTTTCAACTGAAACTTTTTCTGAAATTTTTTCAGATTCAATTTTTCTAGACTCAATTTTTTTCTCAATTTTTCCCAAGAGACATGTTACACTTACAATCTGCGCAAATGTCCCATATTTCGTCCATGTGACGAAGTAAAAAGTTGAAAAAAATTACATAGATGTAAAATTTGAAAAAAAAAATGAAGCATGTTTTTAAAAAATTGGAAAAAAAATGAAAGATTATATTATGAATTTATAGGCAAGACGTGAATGAAATAAAAAAAAATTAGAAAGTATGTTACAGATATAGAAGGCGGGAAAAACAATTAAAAAAGAGAGAAATATGTTACAAAAGACAAAAACAGCAGAAAAAAATTAGAAAAATGGGGAAAAAGTGTAATTATGTTACAAAAAGCAGGAAAGAAACAAAGGTGAAATTTAAATTAAAAAATGAGAAAATATGTTACAAAGGACTGGAAAAACAAATAAACAATAATGCAATTGAAAAAATTAATAAGAATGCAAAATAAATGTTACAAAAGACAGGCAAAACAGAAATGAAAATTGGAAAAATGTCACAAAAGGCAGAAAAAAAAGATGAAATTGAAAAAATAAGAATAACATTTTTTTAAATTTTCTAAATTGCATTGTTGTTTTTTTTTCCGCCCTCTGTAACATAATTTCTAATTTTTTTTATTTCATTCAGCATTCACGTCTTTCCTATAAATTTTTATAATATAATCTTTCATTTTTTTCCAATTTTTTGAAAACATACTTCATTTTTTTCAAATTTTACATCTATGTAATTTTTTCAACTTTTTACTTCGTCACATGGGCAAAAAATAGGACATTTTGCGCAGGTTGTAACATGTTTCATGGAAAAAATTGAGAAAAAAATTGAGTCTGAAAAAATTGAATCTGAAAAAATTTCAGAAAAAAGTTTCAGTTGAAAAAAATTGGGTCTGAAAAATTTCAGAAAAAATTTTGAGATTTAAAAAAAATTGGGTCTGTAAATTTTTAAGAAAAAAATTTCCCGTGTTCGAAAAATATATTAAAAAAATTGAGACGGAAGAAATTTCAGAATAACATAAGGTCGCAGGCAGGCACGGTTCGAGAGGGGGGTGTCGGGGGGTGTTACACCCCCCAGGCAGTTTTCAGTTGGCAAATAGTTGGAAAATGGTCGGAAAATACGTGAAAATTATGTCCAGTCGGCAAAATCGAAGTGAAAAATATTTTTATTTTCCAAAAATTAAAAACGGGAATTTAGTTCTACAAATTCATTTTTAAAATCAAGTTTTCGCTTTTTTGTTACCTTTCTTCTGCAGATAACTCGAAATGCACGAATGGGATTGTTTCAGGGGCGCCCACGTCGGGGGGGCGCGTGGGCGGTCGCCCACGGGGCCCCACCGGTAGGTGGGGCCCCCTTGTAGTAGTTGAAAATTTGAATGTCCGTGAAAATAAAAATATTAGAAATAATATTAAACAATATAATGGGGCCCCTTCAGACAAAATTTGGGGGCCCCTTCGGACAAAATTTGGGGGCCCCCTTGAAATTTCTGCCTTACCACTCGGAAAATCTGTGGGCGCCGCTGGATTGTTTCAAAAATTGTAATTTTTGAAAATTCTGGGTTCAGCCGGAAAGCACCTTGCCACAAAATCGAGATTTTTTTTCCGACTGAAATGATTATTTTGCCAACTCGAGATGGTAAAATTTGAAGTTTGAAAATTGACCTTGAAGTAGAAGATTAGTCAAACTCGTTTAAAAATTCCTACATTTTTTTTACTTTTATTCAAGTCTGACGAGAGATGGTACAAATGATGATGCATTTGTACCGGGTTCGATTTTTTTTAATATCAGGAAGACCCTGCATGCGGGTCTCTAAAGGGGATTTTTTTTATTACAAAAATGTGAAAAGTGCATTTCTTTTTTTGGTCTTTAGGCAGTATTTTTTTGAAAAATTTTCGCCCTCGCTTCGCTCGGGCAGTATTTTAATCATTTTATTTCAAAAATTATTAATTTTTCACTGACCTTTCAATCAAAAATTATAAATTTTGAATCCATTCCCAATTTATAAAAAAAATCAGTAATTTTGACTGAAAGATCTATGAAAAATCACTGCTTTGAAATGACATAAAAGATAAGCAGAAAATTCACATCACATATTAAAGCCACAATTTTTCAGGTTTTTTATAAAATTTTTATCAATAATTTTCGCCCTCGCTTCGCTTGGGCTATAATAAATTGCATATTTTGAAAACTCTTTCATTCAATTCTAATTCTATCCGAAAAATGAGAAAATCCCTCGTTCCCAGTTTCCAAATATCTTTTCAGCATAATTCAAATTTTCAGGTATATCTTGTTGTACAGTAGTTAGTTGGAAAATTTTCCCTTCTCACCCCCCCAAAAAATTATGCTGAAACCGTCCCTGGTCGCAGGTAAGTGAAAAATGTAAAAAAAAAATATACAAAGTTCAATTTTACGAAGTCGAACTTCAAGGTACACAAAATAATTCAGTCGTTTGCGTGGACTTAGAAAAAAAAAATCGTACTTCCCCCGCATACACTTTCGATCAATGAAAACAGACATACGTGGTCAGTGCACATAAGCTGGGTTTGAACTTGGAAATAGTATCCAGGGTCGCGTTCGCGACCCACCCCGCCCTCACCCGACAGAAACGTAATCGAGACACAACGAGTAGCGATGTAGCGAACAGACTCTGTTCAACACCACCTATAGTACAAGGCCTCGGCGCTGTTAATGCTGTTATCAAAACGGGCTCTGACGTCACGTAGGGAAGGCAGAAAATTACATTGGTTTAAATGGGAGAATACAGGTTTTTCATTTTTAACTCAATACAAAGGGGAGTTTTCGTATTTTTTTACATCGTATCTAATGTAAAATTCAACGAGCTTTCCAATGGTGTAATTGTTTTTGGATTTCGAGCGATAGTTTTCTTTTAAATTGAGATAAACTAAAAAAAAAAGTGGAAGTGTCGATGATTTATTGAAAAATGAAGAAGAAAAATTGCTTATGAAAAAAAAACTAATATACCATTAGAAAGAGCATGAAAAATGCTACATTTTGTCCATTGAGTGTATTTTTCCAAGTGTTATACTTTTTGAGTTACGCCTTCCCAAAAGTTTGAGTTGAAATATTTCAAAAAGTATAACACTTGGAAAAATACACTCAATGGACAAAATGTAGCATTTTTCATTTTTCCGAAGCTTGGAATTTGTGTAGAGTTATCGATTCGAAAGAAAGTTGGTTAAAATTGGCCAAAGCTGCCTTGGATAATTTAAATATTGACAAAGGTATTTCATACACTTGAAAATCAGAAACCAATTTCAATACAATTATCAACATGGAATTATTTTCAGCAATTGATGTGTATAGCGAATTACAAGACGTGGGAATGGTTATGTCGTTGAAAAGTCTGAAATACGTCGAAGATAGGAAATTATTAGCCGGGCATATTTGTAAATTTTTAGGAAACTTTGATAAAGCTCAAGTAATTAAGATTCCTTACTGGATAATTGTATTAAAATATCGGTCTCATGATGAAATTTATTTTTTAGGAACTCTACCTCGAATCTAACGACCCAGTCGAAGCATTATACATGCGTCAAGATCTACTTCAATGGGACTTAGCCCATCAATTAGCGGCGACGTTAGCACCGGAGCAAATACCTCGTATTTGTAAAGAATATGGACAGCAATTAGAATTAATGTACTGCATTCAAATTATTCATACTCTAATGAATTTTGTTTCGTATTAATTGATTTTTTCTATCACAGGGGCCGTCATAACGAAGCTTTGAGCTATTATGAACAAGCTCTTCAAAATGAAGAGAATTTAGACGAAAAACATGTTCTCAGCTGTTATGCGGGTATTGCACGCGCATCTATCAGCTGTGGAGATTATCAAAGGGGTTTGAAAATCGCCATGGGTCCGAAATCTACGAAACAGTTGCTTAATGAATGTGGTGAATTACTGGAACATGCCAAGGTACCAATATACCGTTGAGAATTGATCTTAGTTTGAGAAATTGTTTAATTTTTTGTGTAATAATTTAGAAACTGAATGAAGCTGCGTTGGTATACGAACAAGCTGAAAACTACAATCAAGCTGCATCTTGCTTCATTCGGTTAAAAAATTGGACTAAAATTGGTACTTTATTACCTCGAGTGACTTCTGGTAAAATCCACGGTCAATTTGGCAAAGTACGTAAAATAATACACGTCATAACTCGAAGATATGCCATTTTTTCAAATAAGGAATTTATTTTAGGCTATGGAAGCAATGGGTAATTACAAAAGAGCCTCCAGTGCGTATAAAATGGCTCGTGATTATGATAATATGATTCGAATCACATTAGACCGTTTGAACGATCCTCAAGAAGCGGTGAAAATTGTCCAAGATACCAGAAGCGTCGAAGGGGCCAAGATGGTTGCGAAGTAATCACTCGTTGTATTGAAATAATCAAGTCTCTCGACTCCGGTCGTGGTTTTCATTTACAAATTTATTTCTAGACATTTCCAAAAAGTTGGCGATTTCGTATCAGCAGTGAAATTTTTAATCATGTCGGGGTGTTACGAAGATGCTTTCAAATTAGCTCGTGATCACAATCAATTGGAATTATACGGAGAATTACTAATCGACGAGGCTTCCGATGGAGAAGTTCAAACTGAATTTTTAGCACTTGCTTCGCATTTCGAAAACGAAAACAATCCTTTACTATCTGGCAAATATTTTTATTTTGGAAAACAATACCGAAAGGTAAATTGTCATTTTTGAAAGCTCAGATCAAAATAAATTTAAGTTTATTTGCATGAAAATATTTTTAGGCTGTCAAGTACCTACTAATGGCTGCGAAAGAAAGTCCAGAGAATGAAGAGTCACTTTCCTTGGCTATTGATGTAGTCGCAGCATCTCACAATGATTCATTGACCAATCAAGTCATCGAACTGTTACTTGGTGAAGTTGATGGCGAAGCTAGAGTAAGTTCAGCATATAATCTCTATAGGTCTTGAATTAGATCACTTTAACTCAACATAAAATTTCTCATTTACTCGCAGGATCCAAAATTCATATTTCGTTTATACATGGCCAAACGTGAGTACATGGAAGCAGCCAAAACTGCAGTCATAATAGCCCAAGAAGAACAAATTGGCGGTAAGAAAATGAAATTCAACATATTGAAAAATCATAAATTCATATTATTTGTATTATCAACAGGGAATTATCGCCAAGCACACGATATTTTATTCACCATGTGTTGTGAATTGAAGCTGAACGACCTGAAAGTCAGTTCCGAAATGATGTCTAGTCTAATGCTGCTACATTCTTATATATTAGTTCGGCTCCACGTGAAAAGAGGTGATCACGTAAAAGCAGCAGTACTACTGGTTCGAGTCGCTGATAATATATCGAAATTTCCTGCTCGTGAGTATTATTTTGAGAACAACAGAATGAACATACGAGAATAATGTAACGCATATTTTTCTCCAGACGCTGTTCCTATTCTTACTTCGACTGTGATAGAATGTTATCGTGCCAATATGAAACTGAGCGCTTTCAATTTCGCTTCAATTCTGATGAAACCGGAATACAGACAGCAAGTAAGTGAGGAAATTCTGATTCAGAATTGTGAACGAAATGTACAACGAGAGAATTTCAGATCGATGAAAAATACAAGAAAAAAATTGAAGGGATTATCAGAAAAGCTCCAAGAGGCGAACAACTCGTAGATGAAATACGGCTCGAGACAACTCCTTGCCCTTATTGCGATAGACCTCTGCCGTGTCAAGACTTGATATGTAAAAATTGCCAGAGTACGTTGCCTTTTTGTATCGCAACCGGATGGCATATAACGAAAGATAATTTAACAGCTTGCCCTAGCTGTAACTTTCCAGCTCTATATACGGAATTAGTAAGGTAATGCTACAATATAAATCATCTATTTCCATCATGATATCAATCTTACAACTAATTATATTCACAGTATTTCAGAAACATGGAATCGATGTCCAATGTGTAGCGAATCAATCGACAAGTCGCATCTGGCTACAGTTTCAGATATTCAACAGTATTTACATTAATTATTTTTGACAACAGTTACCTCGAAATAAATATTTTTGTAATCCTCGGGCGTTAATTATTATAAAAGTTCAACCGATTCTAAATGACGATCTGTGAAGAACGAATGTTTTTGAATTGTATTCGGTGGTTTGAAAAAAGACGTTATTTGCTTGTTTGATTTATCATTCTCCTCTTCGTCATCGCTCCTAAAATATAGAAAAAGTGCCAACTGTAAAACGCACAGTGAACTACCTGAAAACCAGGAAATATTTACTTACCAAGATACGGGTATGGCGCTCTCTTGTAAAATAACATCAGCAGTGGACCAACTAAACCGAACGATTTGAGGAAAACCAAACACGGAATCTAGGTTTTCTGAAAGGAATTGTTTTGTGACTGGATCTGTAAACAAAATGATGAGTAATTTTTGGCATTGAAAACAGGATTAATTCGAAAACTTACCGGCAGGATATCCACTACCCCAACCGGTTTCTTCGTTCATTTTAATGCTCTCCGGGAATATCCAACTTTTCAGTGCTAAATCGCGGATTACTTTGGCACATATACTAGCTGCGCTGACGACGGGAAATAACGAATCAGCTTTCTTTGATACTTTTATCTTAATGTGGGGGAATATTTTGGATAATTTATCCTTAAAAAAAAATGTCAAGATGGTTTAAATTTCGAACAGAAATTAGACCGAAGAAACTGTGAAAAAAAGTTACTTCGTATTTTTCAGCGGGTCCAACGGTATCGACGTATACTTCTGACACATTAACTCCATTTTTTTCGAGTAGTTTTACCAGATCTATGGCCGACGTATGTGATATTTCATTCAAGGAGAATTTCTGCCTAAAATAGCATAGGTTGAAAATTCCATCAAAATTGACATTGGAAATACGAAACAAACATATAATTGACACGTACTTCCTTAGCATGCAGTTGCTAATGCGAGTGGGAGAAATTACGTCGACAGCCCAACCTAAGGACTCTGTTTCGGCGCATAATAGCTTGAAAATATCTTCACGTTTTTCTTCAGTGAGGCTTTTAGAGTCAGCACATCCGAGGGTCTTCAAAACTTCTTCGTTTTTCTTAACACAATAACATATGCCATAGACCATTGGACCTGAAGCAAGATACTTTTGAATAATGCCTTTTTCAAAAACTCTACTAGTTCAATCGACTCTTACCTAAAACAGGGCCGCGTCCAGCTTCATCAATACCAACAATGCATTCTTCGGATTTACATAAGTCTGGAACTTTACACCTGAATAACGGGGAACTTTCATCTCCGGTGATATGAGTTTTGACAGCTTCTAAAGGAGTTGATAAGTCATCTAAAACTGCACAATCGTGGGGAATAGTCATCTTAGCAATTTCAGAGAAGTAAAGAACGTAAAACAGAAAGATTATTGAACGATTCCACTAGATATTTTTTTGAGAAGAAAAGAGAAAACACACTTCAACGGCAACGCTGTGTTATCACCAATTCACTATATCGCCAGTTCGCGCGTTACTAATCGCCACTCACAACTAGCGTTGTGCTACTTTCACAATGCTTTACATTACATCTGTTACATCATGCCGGAACATGTTTTCTGATGTTTTTCCAGAGATGGAGATGGGGCGATTCAGAATCGCCGGCATGAATCGCAACGAATTTCTGAATCCGATTCTGAATCGGATTCGCGATTCGATTCTTTGATTTGGGGAATCGCAAATTTGAGAATCGCGATTCTTTTTTTGATTGAATCGCCCACTTACGATTCTTTCACGATTCTTTTAGAAAACAGTGCACCGAGAGAAGCGAGAAAGTTTATCCCTGGTGCCCTTCCGTCCCCCTCCAACCAACCTAAAAGTAAAATTTATTTTTATTCTGCAATTTGTACCAAAATTCAGATTTTGCGCCTTCATGCCGAAATTTTGTGCTTTATTTCCCATAAAAAACTGTACTATGTCAATAAAAAAGAATCGCAAAAGAATCGCAGGAGAATCGCAAATGAATCGCAACAGAATCCGATTCTGAATCGCGATTCTTTTCAAAAAAGAATCGCATTTTGGGAATCGCGATTCTTCAAAATTGATGAATCGCACTTTCGTGAATCCGATTCTTTAAATCACTGAATCGCCCCATCTCTGTAGTTTTTCAACTTCCAAATTGTATTTAGCACATACATATACATTGGCGAAATGTTGAAAAGAAAGTAAACAATACAATATATTTTCAGACGGAGAAAGAGAAAGACAACAAGGCAACATTTCACCATTAAAGGCCCCACATTTTTGAAACGGACCTTGGTACGCCTGCCGCCAAAGCTAATTCGTTAGCATCTTTAAGTATGGAATACGCCGGTATTCGAAAAAGCATATAACTTTCCAAGACTGGGAAAACGTTCATGATATGGTCATTAACCAAAGCAACAAATAACCTACGGCGCTGTTCATTTGCTACAACAAAGAATACAAAAAAGGTCATGAGAATTTCTTCATGATTAATATTGCTACAACGCTACAAGTTCGGCTTAGAGCAATTTAATCTATAACGCTTACGGTTTCTTGGATCTTCTTCGCACTCAGATTCTGAATCCTCTGGTCTCGGTTGTCCCAAGGATTGTGCCGTTCTGTCAAGAGAATTGAAATACAAATTGGGTCAATATGTTCTAATTAACTATTCACAGATAGAAGAAATGTACTCACTGGCATCTTATTGCCCTTAGAACAGACAATCTTTGGTCGTCAGTAAATGGGAACCGATTATGGTCTGATAAATATCTCGTGAAATTTCGTCTAAACGTTTCGTTCGAATACACCAGTCTTACTAAAGAAAATTATAACAAGTTAGAATTAATTTTCTCTGATCAATTCATACATGTAGTTATCACAATCATGATACTCACCTCTTCGGGATTTATTGCTTTCATTTTGAGGACAGCGCGACAGCATGAAGATGAACAGAAAAGGTTCAAATTTGGAAATTGGAATTAAGTATTAACAAAAATCGGATTCGGAACTATCAGAGAAACAAAAAGAATCAATTTTCTACGTGTAGGATTTTCTTCTACTCGTCGTGAGAACAATGCTTTGTTTGCTTTTTTTTCTAAGAATTTATCCTTATTACAAGTTAAAACAACAAAATTTTAATGAAAAAAATCAAAGTGGTATAGATAAGACAAGTTAGTGTATTCACCTTCAATCGTTCAATCGTACAGTCATACAGCTTAGCTTATATATAAATAAGCTGTATGATCGAAGGTATTCACCGAAAAAAATGAAAATAATTATTCTTCTATCTTCTTGTTGTTGTTTTTCTTCGATCTTTGATTGATCTCCCATAGGTACGTTTACAAAAATGGCCGCCGTTTTTATGTTTACATTCTGTTATCATCTTTGTAGTCGTTTTCTACCAGTTCCCATAAGATTTACATTACGCTTCTGTTTAAACATAAATTTAGTTTCGTTATTTTAAAATTTCGAATTTTTTAAAAACATAATCTTGTAGTAAATTTTATGGGCAATTTAATAAAAAAAACCGTAAATGTCGATCTATTTTAGAAAAGAAGTTATCATTCAACGTTTCCTAAATTTCACAAAGTTTGTTTGGAAAATCGACCTTTTCCTGATCGAGCTAAGTGTATAACTTTTCAACGGAAAAAGATCGACACTTGCGGTTTTTTTTATTAAATTGCCCTTAAAATTTACTACAAGATTACGTTTTTAAAAAATTTGAAATTTGAAAATAACGAAACTAAATTTATGTTTAAAATCTTATGGGAACTGATAAAAAACGACTACAAAGATGATAACAGAATGTAACAAAATGTAAACATAAGAACGGCGGCCATTTTTGTAAACGTACCTATCCCCCGCCACTAATTCGCCATCACCACGGGACGGTGTTACCAACGGAGTCAAAAAAAATTGAAATGAAATCACGTCAATCTCAAAATTCCCTTCAATTTCGCTGTTTACCGACACGACTTTCCTATTACCTAGCATTACATAATCCTACATTGTACATTATTACTCATTACTTTCACTGCTGTTCTATTTACAACACATTCAATCGGCAGAAAATCAAATCGTTCACGTCTACCACAATCGAGCAATAAATCGAAGCAATATCGAATTTCTTTCGAAAACTCGTGATTTATTCTAAAGATCAACGATACACTTGCAAAAAATTGAAACAATAAAACTTGAAGCACAAAAGTTGCACGCTTATAAGAATGGATTTATTTATAAAATAAGCCAACACACAAAAATTACGATGTTTCCATCGCAATGGTATCTTCCGAATGTTTTCCTTTGCCTTTACTGAGTGCAAGTTCTCTTCCTTTCGCTCTTCGTTCCAGAATCTTCTTACGATCTTTGTCCAATTTCAATTTTACAATTACAGTCTGAAAATATTAGGAAAAAATTCAGAGTACATTAGCAAACGCTATCTCGGTAATCTGCGAGGTAAAGTACATCAGTATTGGTTAATTCTCCACATAAATACAGTTATCCGCAACAGAATAAGTCATCATAAGGCAAGAAGGGAGAATAATATTGAATCGAACGCAATTTACCTTCGATGGATGGATTCCCACATATACCGTCGTACCGTTGGCTTTTTCTCTTTGAATGCGTTCTATGTAAATTGCGAATTTTTTTCTATATACTTGGACAATTTTGCCTACTTGTTGTCCTTTATAGTGACCACGCACGACCTGTGAAAAAAGAACATTCGAATAAATAAACTGGTAATGTAAGAAAACAATGTATTATTAAAAAACGTATTCGATCAGAGCCATATTTTCTGCATCAACATTGACAAAATTTCGGTTAAAAACATCGTAAACTGTGTCCGTTTTATCCCTAATCTACTCAAAAGGTGTTTCGGTTACAACGAGCACTTACGAAGTCTATTCAACCTAATCATTTGTCGCAATTCTATGTGAATGGTTTAGTTTCATCATTTAAATGTTGAACGTAATTTAAAAACATCAGAGCCATATTTTCTGCATCAATATTGACAAAATTTCGGCGAATAACATCTAAAATTATGTTCGTTTTATCCCTAATCTACTCTGAGGTGTTTCGGTTACAACCAACACTTTTAAAGTTACTTCAACCTAATCATTCGTCGCAATTCTATGTGAATGGTTTAGATTCATCATTTAATATTGTTAAACGTAATTTAAAAACATCAGAGCCATATCTTCTGCAGTAACGATGACAAAATTTCGGAGAATATAATATCCCAAAGTAGTTTGTCTTATCCCTAATCTACTCTCGAGGTATTTCGGTTACGACAAACACGCGAGATATTATTTCGACCTAGTCATTCGTCATCGTTCTCTGTGAATGGTTTGGGTCATCATTTGAATATACACATCGTTAAAAATAAGAAATCATCAGAGCCATATTTTCTGCAATAACAGAGATGAAATTTCGGCGAGTAACACCTTAAAGTAGATCGTTTTATCCCTAATCTACTCTGAGGTGTTTCGGTTACAACGAACACTGAAGATGTTACTTTGACCTAATCAATCACCACTGTTCTCTGTGAATGGTTTGGGTCATCATATAAAACAAATTTTTTATCAACCTGATATCAGGTTTGTGTAAGTTATGATCTCAGTACAGGCAAAGGAATTGATCACTTACTTGAACTTCATCGTCTTTGCGAACCGGCATCGTCCGAACATTGTATTTTTGACGAAGCTCCTTCGATAAAGGAGCCGACATCAATCGTCTTCGAATGTGGGAAGGCGCAGTGAAATGCGCTTTACGGTTTTTCCTGCGGGAAGATGTTTTAAATTTGTTAAGCTTCATTTCTGAAACACATCAAAAAGTACATTAAAACAAGATTATGTACGGGAAGGAGGTGTCAAAAGGAACACGAAACTGATGAATTCAACAATTAAATTTATTGATTTTTTTACCTGAAGTCCTTAAAACGATTTTACAAAAACCAAAAATTAAAATAAACTGCGTGTCCGACTAAGAAGCGTATTTTTTCATCACGTTTTCCGAAGATTTTTGTCGACTGGATCGTTTTTGTTTGACTTTACGCAGATGGCGTTTTGTATGAAATTCAATTCAGTGTACCTTGATTTTGGTGTACAATGTACACGTACACTTTTTTGGTTTGGCACACTACAAATAAATCGTGATGTTATTTGTTTTGTTTACATTTTTTTTTATCAGTAATAAATTTTCAAGAATTTTTTTTTAATTAAATATTTTTTTCAGTTCGATTGGAAAATGGAAATTTAACCCATAATAATGGAATTTAAAAATGTTTTTGTAACCGTGGGAACGACGAGATTTGATGATTTGATAAAAACTATATCCAGTCCTGATGTATTACAAGTATGATGAATTGATGACCATCATTAATTTACTTTTTTATCATATCATGTTCATTTCCAAAAGATCACGTCTTTCAGATTTTAAAAAACAAGGGCTGTAAGAATTTAAAAATCCAGTACGGTGCTGGTGATTTCTCACCCTGCTTTGAAGATGAACAGATCACCTTTGAATGCTACAGATACAAAGATTCGTTACATGAAGACATGTCAGAAGCAGACTTGATCATTAGCCATGCTGGAGCAGGTACGTGTTTGGAAGTACTCGAACTAGGTAAGCCACTAATTACGGTGATAAATGACCAACTGATGAATAATCACCAAACCGAATTAGCTGAGAAATTAGCCGATGAAGGGTATTCTTTTTGTTGTACGTGTTGCACTTTGCAACAGGTTTTAAATAATTCGAAATTCAGTAAACAGAAATCGTTTATTTATAATAATGATAAAAAATGTGCAATGTATATTGAAAAATTACTTAACAATAAAATCAGTTAAAATCTCGCTCAGTCTTTACTTTTGATTCATGATTCTACATTTAAATATATTTTAAAAATCGATTTCGTAATCATCGCACTCAGCTAAATCTTTATAACAGCCTTTTTTCTTACGAACCACATCGCCCCAAAGTAAATGTGCCTTACAAGAAGGGCAGTCTCCTTCAATAGGAACAATATCACTTTGATCACAGGTAAAATACTTGGAGAAACATATGATGTGACAGTTGATATCACATTTTGGATTAACGCAAATCATTAGATCTTCTTTTTCAATAATCGAGTGACATCTGTAACATTCCTTATTGGTTTCTGATTCAAGAATAGTTTCCAGATAAGTATTCGCCGGTAGCTTTTTACTAGTAACTGGTCCATATACAATGGGCATATGGAGTGGAGGTGCAGAAGTTGCCTAGAATACGTATTTAAATTCAGTAATTTATCGCTTAAAACTACGATTTGTTCTGAATACTGGTGTGAACGTTTACCGGAAAATCTTGGGAATAATTTTCATTCAACCAGCGAATAGTAAGAGGTAACCGTTTCCAAGGTCCAGTGCGAAGCATTTCTGATAAAACTCGAAGTGTATAGTCGTAAGTTTTTTCACGACTTTTTTTCGTTATTAAATTTCGAAGTCGTCTGGATTTTTTCGGATTTTGCCATGCCCATTCAAACTACATAATAAATCATTACAAATGAAAAATCTGTCTCGTAAAGAATTAAGTCAAGTGAGCTAGGATACGAACTCGTAAAGCTGAAATCTCGTTAGGAAAGCCGTGTATTATGAGAACCATTTCCCTAAAAAAAAAAAGTTAAATTGTAGCGAGTATGGTTTATAGAATACAGGATCACATTATATCCTTACCATGGACCTTTATAACTAGTTTTTCGAGCTCCACCGTATTTCACTCCTTTGTTATGCTGATTAATTCTCCTGTTTGGATCAACAGTGAAACCGATGTATACATTGCCTTTGTATTTTTCACTCAAATTATACAATAAGTATACTCCGTAAAAATCTTCGACGAGTTCAGTCATTTTCTACAACAAATAAGAAAAAAAACACATCAGTTTCAAAAACAATATATTTTCAAAATAAAACAATAGATTTAAAAAAGCTTAAACGTAAAATAAATCGATTCACATTATATTGTAGTCATTCAAGAACTATTTTCGAGATTTGGAATAGATAAAAGTTCGTTTAAATTTATCTAAAGTAGATTCGGTGATCAATACGGATAACAAAGAATAATTCATATCTTTTGGATCTGCTGCAGAATCTGCAACAGTAGCTTCACTTCGTAACCAGAAATCTTCTTCGCCTCCTGTTTTTGCTCTGATTACGATATGCGATCGTCCAGTGGCTTTGATTATTTCTTCTTGCAATCTTAGTTTTAATTCATCGATACCTTGGGAATTGACACACGAAGTTTTCAATGCTTCAGACGGTATCAAATTGTTTTCTTCTTCGGTCAGAAGATCAGCTTTATTGCCAACAGTGATCACATGACTTAATAATTTCTTCTCTATTTTCAACTGCTCCAAGGTTTCAAAAACTTGATCATGTTGTTTTTTCCAATCAGGATGACTAATATCTTGCACATGTATGATGACATCTGCTTGCATAGCATCACGTAAAGTAACCGAAAACGGTTCAATTAAATGGGTAGGTATGTCTGAAATAAACCCAACAGTATCTACATAAAATACTTTCATATTACAAGGCAGCAAACCGACGTGAAACGTTACATCCAACGTAGCAAACAAACAATCTTTAGGGGTAAGTTTATCAAGGCCAGTTAGAGCTTTAATAATAGAAGTTTTGCCTGAATTCGTATATCCAACAACTGCAACTACTGGATGCTCTTGAGTTTTTCTAGTATTTCTAGATATATCTCGATGTTTTCGAACTTTTTCCAATTCGTTCTTCAATCTAGATTCATACTTGTGTAATATAAGTTTTCTGGTATCGGGAGACGAGAATATCGTCGTACCACTTATTCTTTTAGCCGAATCACCAATTCGACCCAAAGAACTGTCTTCCACAAATTTCATCCTCGAGTACATATATGGTAATTCGGCTAAAGCTATCTGTAGCTTGGCTTCTGTAGAAACAGCATGTTCTCGAAAAATCAACATCACGATTAAATAACGATCGTAAACGGGTACCCCAAAAAACTGTTCGAGAAATTCGTGTTGGGCACGTTTAAGCATATCTACACTTACGAAAATTGAAGTGATGTATTGATTATGCTGAACCATGGATTTTATTTCTGATAATTTACCCTTGCCAAAAAAATACTGAGAATCAAAAGTATTCAAAGCAACGATTTCTTTTCCAACTACTTTCCAGTCGTTTAAAGTGTTTATAAGGGATACTGATTCGTCCAGCTGTAATTCCGGTGTAGTGTTGCGTTTTTTCAGTGGACCCCATTTGATATACGGCTGAATAACTAATACTTGTTGACCGCCGGTTAGATTTTGATACGTTCGTTCAATTAATCCAGATATATTACTTCGGAATCCATCTTCCTCTGAAGACCCATCGTCGAGAAAACTGAGATCGGAAGTTTTCCAAGCTTGGTAATGGGTAGTTACGGCGAACGTCCGGCACGGCGGTTGTCGTAGAATTACTCGATTTAGTGCTTTTAACACTGGTAACTTAAAGAGGAACTTCATAATGATTATTAACGATGTTTAAATTTATCAAGAATATAGGTCGTACCGGTAGCGAAGCAAGTCGAAGTGACCAAAACGAGTAATTTTGGCTGAGGAAATTTTGATTTGAGTGCAAGTTGTGAAATGTAAGCACCACAATAAGATAGGGAAAATACGCTAATTGTGTTTAAAAACCGACGAACTGGTTTTTCAACCGAGGTAACGTTTACAGACATAATAATTACGAAGAATAAACTGTATTCATTATGAATTTTACAAAAAATAAATCAAATTTCTTCTGTCTGAGTGACTATTTTTCAATTTTCAAAAAAAAAAATCAAAAATTTTTATTGATAACAAACGTAATAACGTAATTTTAGAATGTATCTGCAATGTAACCATTGCTACGAAATTGGTTGATGCGTTTACGTTACAAAAAAAAAGTTGATAATTTTACCTACTTTTTATACCTACTTGTTATAAATTCTGAATAATTTTTTTTGTGGCACAATGTTTCCGTTCTATTTTGTCTGTGAGATCCTTCATTCGCAGTATTTACATAACTTTTACTTTCCCAAATCGTCATCAAAAAGGGAAAAACGTAATTAAACGGGAAATATCCCTCCTCATACCATCACTGAATTGAAATGGCGTAGGTGAAAATTACGAATAATTTCTCAGAGGGGGATATCTTTCCTTTGTTATTATTTTAACAGTGAACGTTATTAAAGTTATTAAAAATAAAATCAGTGAATTAAATAAATGCCAACAGTTTGAACCGACCAATACGTTTTACGGGTAATGGCAGAACGCTATACTTTCGAATCTGAGGTATTTATTTTCGTTCCTATTATTTTTGTTTCTACTACTTTTTATCATAAGTGAAAAACATTGACAGGATTTTGTAACATTATCAGCTTTCTATGTAGATCATTCGTCGTCGTAGTAATTTTCGCTATCGAATTGGTATTTCAGGTCTAATACGCAGTAATGTAAGAATAGCTTTGAAACTTTATTTGTTCAGCTTCCAAAAACATGCGAACGGTGAAATTTTTTTCATTGTGTCGTGTACTGTAATTTGATATAGATTAAGGAGTGATTTACTTTGAATGGTAAAATAAACGTTCACGTTGAACTAACTAATGTAATATTTTCGATGCCGAAGTAATGAAAGATAGCTATCTAAGTTATTTCACTAATCATATGATCTTGTCGAGGGTAATATTCCGTGATATTGTATTCAATATTTTACCATTCGATAGATCCATCGTTGATGGGATTTCGCTGAAACCTCGAGTTCACATTTTCAACTACTGTATTTTCCTTCTTTGGTTGCTTCAGCTGTTCGCTGTTTTTCCTTTAGTGATATTGTAGACCTAGG
Source organism: Pseudococcus jackbeardsleyi (assembly GCA_038380155.1). Taxonomy (NCBI): domain Eukaryota; kingdom Metazoa; phylum Arthropoda; class Insecta; order Hemiptera; family Pseudococcidae; genus Pseudococcus; species Pseudococcus jackbeardsleyi. The sequence goes on along the minus strand of CM076240.1, from coordinate 30,453,412 downwards.
TGTATTTACATTTCAGCTTAGTCCTTATTGTTCTCTATCGTGATGTAATTCTAACGCAATATTTATTATTTTTAGATTTGTACTCTATGGCCGAAAAATTAGTAATAAATGTGGGTCAAGAAGAACACGTAGCATTTGATAACAATTGCAATCTAAGAAAAACTCATATTAGTGTCGAAGAAGATTCGGATGTTTCTCTGAGAGAAATTTTAAATACTGCTTTTACTTCTACTGTCGATCGTCAAGATAATGTTGCCTTCGAAAGTTGTAAGTATTCGATATCTCGTCCGGTAAAAATGTGATTTTTAACTATTGTGAATTTCAGCTGAAATGGCCGATGATGGATTGCTCTCGGAAAGTGATGTAGAAAATGATACGAATTTGTTTCATCCGAGTTCTTCCATAGAAGAAAACACATCTGCTGAAAGCTCGTATCCAAATACAGGCACTTCGTTTCATCAAAGCTATTATTTGGATCATAATTACGTGTCGGGCCCTACGTCAAATTCTGTCAATAAACGAAAGAGGTTAATTATATTCTATACGGAGATATTTATTCTAAAAAAATGTACCAAACTGTTTGTTATATTATTTTGTATGTTTAGATCCTCCATTGAAAACGAAATGTCTTTCTCGTCTCGGTTAAGGATCAAGAAAAACATCGCGCTGCCCATCAACGAAAATCCCAATTTATTTACGAATAATTATTTCAATTCGGAACGCAATTATACGAATGGACAGATTCGAGGTTCGATACCTGTCACTCATGTTCGACGTCCTCAACAATCCGAGAATGAAATACAAACACAATACTCGTCGATGAGTTCGAATGATATTTCTAATACAAACGTTGGTTGTATTATACCGAGTAAGTAATGAAATAACTGTACGAATTTATCAAATTCGAGGTAAATTAATCGAACGTATTTTTTAGGCGGTTCCTCTCGTTCGGAAGATGGCGATGCTGGTAGTTTGCGAGTAGAATGCTCATCTTCGGATGGAGATGATGAAGAAAACGGTATCGATTTGTTGAGCTTAAGATTCGATACGAATAGAGAAGAGAATGGGTACGATTTCACCCCATCGTCTTCAGATATCGATCAGACTCCATCCACGTCTTCGGGCACAGTCAACGTTAACACGAGTATAAAGGTAAGTCGACTCGTAACGATGATTTCCGAACACCTCTGAACCTAGTTTCATTTGCAGAAAGAAATCGTACCAGTGGTTGATCTAACCGAAGAAAGCGGTGACTTTACCGATGCGCAATCGCTGCAGTCGCCACCGGAAGTTATTTATACGGCGATAAATTCGGACTACGCGAGACAAAACGTGAACCATCCGCCTCACAACGGCGTCAACATACCACTACCTCAGCAACACTTTCCAATCCATGTGAGCGTAACGATTCCTCAATGCCCTTATCTGCAGTCTTGGGAAATCAATCGTAATGTATCGCCTGGACCTGCTCAAGAAATTTTAGTTCCTCCTCCGCCACCTCCTCCACCCTCGACTATTTCAATTATATCTCCATCTACGGCCGCTTCGCCTTCTTTAGCACCTCATACTATACCTCCGACCACGGTCGCCGCACAATGTACTAATTTTACCACTCCGTCGCAGCACCATACAACGTTACCACCACCACCGGCTCATAGCAATAATATTATATACCCTCATCATATAGGTGAGTATTCGATCGCTGCCAGGGTTACTTTTCCAACCGTGTGTGATCATAATATCGGCAATATCTCTGTTCGCAGGCCATTACCATCATACGCCGCTTGTACCGAATATCGTCGGACCTCCGATGCCTCCCCAGCCTCCGGCTCGGCCTTACCCTTTACATCAACGTCTGTGGCAGTCTCAACAACGCGTTCAAGAAATGAATCGACGCAGAATGGATCAGCATTTTTATAGGTACTGAATTCGGTCGTGTTCATCTATCGGTACCTCGATTATTTTTTCATCTGTTCGTCTTATTTGCCTGCAGCATGCAAGGAAACGAACCGTGTATGGGAATGAATACTACCGCTTCTACACAAACGCCTCCAAACGCGCATCTCAATTCTTCCGGATTCATGCCACTGGGTTTGATTCGAAATGCACCAACTCCGTCTACATCGGTGAGACCACCGCCTCAGAATGGTCATTACCATTGTCCAATACGTCATCAACCGTTGCCGGCCGTGCAACAGCCAACCGTCTATAGCCATCCCGAAGTTGCCAATCCGCATACCATCGGAATACCACGAATACGTCGTTCTAATAATCGGACAGTATTGGTGAGAAAGTCTAAAAATTGAATTCAAATCGCTCAGTGGTGCAGTATTAATTAATTTTGGTTATTTTTAGCTTCCTCCGTATAATGCTGAGAACAACGAAGCAAGAGCTCAACCCTTACTCGTCCAAAGCGATAATATTCCTTCGTACAATTTACCTGGGTAAATGAGTAAATTTTTTAATACTTACGTGCAAATTCAGCTATGAAAAATATTTACAATTTTTTTTTCTGTTTTACAGAAACAACGAAAGTAATCCCAATATTCAATTTATTCACCATCATCATTATCACATGAATCCGTTCCGATTGCATCATGTGCATATCAACATTACTCAGCCGACGGTGGTCGCTGTAAGTACCCCTTTCCCCTTCTCCCACCTTATTTACAATTCTATCAAACCGAAACCCAATTTTCGAGATTTTCTATTTATTGAAATGATGTTTTTTTTTTTTACAGCCGATAGTTACAGCCGAAGTTGGTTCGATTCAGCCTTCGTATCGTAATTTCACCGCGTACAGACTCGAAGATTACATGCGTTTCTTGGAACGACGTTCTAATAATTTGAACAGAGGCGCTACACAAGATACAATCGAACGTTTTACATTTCCTCATAAGTATAAGAAGGTGAGTGTGATTAAAATTAAGAGAAAATGAAACCGAAGGGGATCGAGAAGACGTATGTATTGCGTTCGTCGATTTATAAGGACTCTGGAGTAGTTTTATAGCTTCGCCGAGTGAGGAAAGGCCATAAATGTGAATTTTTCATATTACATTGTAATGGCTTCGGTGACTCGAGGCAGGCTTGTGTGGTATCTTTGAAATGTTCGATTGTTTTTTCTTCTCTGTGATTTTTTAATTAAAATTATTCAATTTCTGGCGAAAGAAATTTCAAAAATGTAATTAAGCGGTAAGAAAACGAAAAATTGTTTACGATTTCGCAATGAGAAATTTTACCGGAGAATGGAAAAATCGTTTGGCTTCGTTTAGGATTAAAACAGGTGTAATTTTCCGCCCTGGAGTGTTTTTTGTGGTAAATTAGGAATTTGAAAACGAATTACGAAAAAACGATGAAATTATTAGACGGGAGGGAAGGGGGATGAATTTCTGACAAAATAAAATTTTCAACGTAAAAAGTGAATTGATTTTTATCCAACGATTTAAAAAAATAATCTATTTTGCTGTTTTATCGTACAATATTGTTCAACGATACATAAACATTCGACGTTTATGAATAAACAGCGTAGTATCTCGAGAACAAAATAAATATCAAATAATACTTTTTATAAAATAATAATAACAACAAAATAACTTTCTCTTCTAATTATCATATCGTTACAAAGTAATTATTTTTTCGTTTATCGTTCAGTTGAACGTCATTTCAGAAAAAAAAAAAAAAGGTTAATGTTCTCGTCGACTTTGCTACGATTTTCAAAGACGACCACGTTTGATAAGCCAGAAAGTTTGTAGCTTTGGTATATGTATGTTTAAATATATTTTCTCGGTTTTCTAAAGATAAATGAGCCCGTTTCTATTTAATAGCCTCACTTTTGAACGAGCGAAGTCGATTTGAAAATTGAAACCCGTGTATCAGTTCAAATGGAAGGGAAAACTAGCTTTTCAGTTCAGCTAAAACGGATAGTGATACCTGAGAATTACCTATTTCAACGAATAAATTATTTTCAATTTTGAATTTATTCTAAATTTATCCGAATTAGTACTGAGATAATTTTTTTAAAACATTTGTTACACTTTGCAAGATTGATGAATTGAAAATTGAATTCTTGATTATAAATGAGCTCTCTCTTTTTTTTTTTTTTTTTTTTTTTTAAAAATGGAAAAATTTGTTGAGAAAATGAAAAAATTTTGGTTTTTTAGTTCATTTCGAACTAATATGAATCATGGCAGTGTATTATTTTTGTATCAGTAATTTATTTAATATTTTGTTTAATCGATGACGAAGGAGTTTGTTTTGCCTTAAATTTCTTCTCCCAAATTTTGCTAAATCTCTTGTCGAGAATTTTTTGAATTTTGAACAAAAATTCGTTTATCTCGACGAGACTGAGTTACTTTTTAAACGTTTTTTTCCGAATTAACAAAAAACGACATTGTAAGTATTAATTCTTTTCGTTTGTTTTTTTTGTTTTAGGTTAAACAAGAATCAGACGAAGAAGGAGATAAATGTACCATTTGTCTTTCGGAATTCGAAGATTCAGAAGATGTGAGGTGAGTAATTTTTCCGTGCCTCAGAGCTAAAGTAACCCACATAACACATTTTTATGACGTATTTGCTATCTAACTGTACCCAAAAATGAAATAACCCGAGTTACTACAACCGAAGAAATTTACGAAATTCAACTAATCTTATCTAACTTGACCATGCAAACCCCTTTAACAGAAAACTGTTATTAAAATCTCAGAATCGCATTTATTAAAATTTGTAATCGAGATTCAAAATTTCGTTCGTGAAAAATTATGAGCAAAATCTCGATTTTTATTGAAACTGGCGAGCGAAATTAAAATATGTCGTCGAACTTTTGTAAAACAAAACCGGATCTATGACCAAAATTTTAATAATCAACTTTTCCAATCTATTCGCGTAGAAAAAAATAGCGCAGTAATTTCAGGTGGGAGGGGGAGGGTTGAAAATGTTCAATTTTTAAAACTGTCTTTCAACTCGAATCTGTTGTGATTTTTTTTTTGGTCAAAAATCAGTGGATTTTGATGTTCGTGAATACTAAAAAAAGAAGGATCTTGAAAGGGTGTAAAATTTTTGATTGAGGTAAAAAAATCCTAATATCCAAAATTTGGAGTGTTAAAATCAGTTTTCTACAGGTAATAGAAGTCAGCCGGAAAGTTGACTCTCAACTCTACCTTGACTCTGGAGTCACATAAAGACCTCGGCTCTTGACTTCACCTCGATTCTGTTTCTCCACCGCGGGCTTCGGCTCCAATTTCGAGATTTTTTAAAAGTGGCTCCGGCTTTAGCTCAAAAACAAATTGTTCGGAGAAGGCTCTCCTCCCTCCGGCTTTGTTCCGGATCTCTGACGGTTTCTGGAATCTGGAAGGATCCTTCTCTCTTCTACTCCGGCTTCAATATTTTTTATTAAGGAACCTCCAGCTCCGAAAAAAATTCAGAGGGGCCTTCTTCCCTAAACTCAACCCTGATTCCAAAGTCAATGAATGACCTTGACTCCGAAGTCAAGCTGGAGTCTAGTCTATTATGAGTCAGTCCCATTTCTTGTTAAAAATGGACTTTTGATTCCCAGAGTCGACTCCTATTCCCCGATTTTTTGAATTAAGTATGTTGAATTTTGAAAAATTAAGGATCTCACAAAAAGACAATGAAAATGGGATGTAATAAAAGTTAATTGCCAAAATTTAGTAGGAAAAGTTGACCAGGGGCCATTTTTAGGAGCTTTTTTGCGAAATAGGGAAATTCAGAATTTTTCTTGAGTCCAAAATATCAGCTTTTTTACCCTTATTGGGACGTATTTATTTTTATTTTTATTTTATTTTTTTCATTTTTTACTGATTCTTGTCCTTGTAGTGATTTTCTATTTTTAAAAATTCGCCATAATTCGAGAAATGAACTCTGGCATTATTGGAAATTGGTATAAGAATTTTTTAAAGTGTACTTTCGATGTATTTTTGTTTCGATCTAAAATTTTACTATCGATTAGAATATCTTTCTTGTGAGATTTTTTTTTAAAAATGTTGAAACCTTCTCAAAAAATAATTATTTTAATAATTATAACACTACGACGTAATTTTTCAAAAAAATGTAGCTTTTGCCTTGTTTGAAGAATATTGAATTCTAATATTTTCGCTGCCATTGCCATTCAGTGATTTCTATTGATAATGTTGCCCATTGATTTTTCTTTTGAAGAATAATCAAAATCATAAAATATGAAAAAAATTAATCTAGTTTAAAAATTTTATCCCGAGGATTCCTAGATTTTCAAAATTTTTAGCCTGAATCTCTGCTAGAAATGATTTTTGATAATTATTGGTTGGGGTGGAGGGAGCTGTTTTCTATCCTGCATTTAGTCCAGCTGTGGAATCTGCAAAACTCATCACGTATGAATTAAAAAAAAAAAAAATTGAAGCTCTAATCCGAAGGAAAAATGTCCAGTTTTCAGATTTTCAATTTTTAGTACATTTAGTTTTAGTTTTTGGTTTCGGTTTCAGTTTCTCCAACGGTGATCAAAATTCCCGTACCTAAAATCTGAATAAAATCTGAGGGTCTGTCTATTCTCACACGGAAAGAACAACAAAATGTAAATCGTTCGCTCGAATCGCAATTTCGCAACTTTTCAACCCCAATTTTTTTTTTGTTTTTCTAATTTTTCTTTCGCCCGATATTTTTTAACTCTGAAATTTTTTATCTGGAACAAAGTTTAATCAACTCTGAAATTTTTTTCAGGTAGGTATAAAAATTTTTGGCATTTTTTTCTAAAAATACATTATTTTTCATTTCTCAACTCTAGAAATTTTCTTTCAAAATTAAATCTTTTCTCAAATTTTTCGTGCTCGAAATTAGTTCTCAAAGTTCAATTTTTACACCTTTTGAATTTTTTCCCTCAGAATTCCAATTTTTCAGCTCATCCCAAACGTTTTTCTAAATTAGTTTTCAAGCTCTGAAATTTTTAGAATAAAAAAATTGAAAAAATGGGTTTAAAACATTTTTAAAAACTTTTGTGAGAAAAAATCGAGAGAATGTCAAGTTTTTGAAAATTTCAAGTTCAAAAAATGAGATTTCGTAGTTGTTAATTTGAATAAATATTTATAAAATGAAAATTCTGGTAAAAATTGAAAAAAAATGTTGGAGCTTATCAAAAATTTTGAAGAAGAAAATTTAATGGAGGATAAAAATTTATTAAAAAATTGGCATTATATAAAAAAATTTCTAAAACTAAAAAATTGAAATTTTGAGAAAAGGGTACATTTAACAGCTGAGATCACGAGATGATCAATATTGACGAAAAAAATGAACGAATCGTGCATAGTTCGTTCATTTTGTTGTTTATTCCGTGTGAGAATAGACAGACCCCAAATGTGAATCACCAATCGTGATAAAAATTGCAATAACAAAAACGGAAACTGAAAACCTTGACTGATACCGGAAACCATTACCTAAATCCCATTAATTCAACAAATAATCAATTGATAATGAATTGTATCCAAAACCGTAGCCAAAATCCAATTAACTGAAACCGAAACTGAAAACTGGAAATCATAACCGTAACCATATAAAATTCTTCTTTGTTAATAGACCTAATTAAAATTTCATTCTCTGAAAACTGATGCTGAAACCGTAACCTTACCTGAAACTGAACCCATAACTGAATCCAACCTCTTGATTAAAATCCCATTATCCAAAGCTGTAACTGAAACTGTACCCAAAACCTAAAAATTAATATTCAAACCAATCAATAATCGAAACCTTTTTATTCACAATACTAATCATTTTTTCATTTCCAGACGACTGCCTTGTATGCATTTGTTCCACAAAGCCTGCGTCGACCAGTGGTTGTCTTCCAATAAACGTTGTCCTATATGTCGCGTCGATATCGAAGCGCTCCTCAATAAAGATTTCAACGGTACCAGTTCCGTCAACAACGAACCCTCGAGTACTACGTTTCCCGAAATCGCATTCGTGCCTTATGATAACTAGCAAGGGAATAGCTGCCCCTTTGCACCAATGACAAATGCCATCATCGTCGCCAATCTACGTAAGTCTCGTACTCCTCACGGGTTTCCGCGATACTTCGGTATGATTCTTTTCTCGTCACCATTCGAAGCGACGAAGTCGAGCATGTGGTTACTATGGCCCTCCTCGCCTCACCCTTTTCTCATCACGTACTGTGATTTACACGCATCCAGGTACTAAATGAGCGATAAATTGCAAATTGATTTTATTCAAGGTGAAAATTTTAAAGTCTTTTTATATTTTTACTCAATTTGTTGTTTATTTTTCGTTGTTATATGTGTGTCGTTTTTTTCTCTTTCCTCCCTCCCCTACCCCCACCCCTTTCCCTTCACCAAATATGCAAGATTTTTTTAGTCAATATTTCTCTCCTCTTTATTATTTTTTTTTGAACAAAAATTCACGTTCGATGGGTTGTAATAATTTATAGTTTCATAATGGGACTTCCCATAGAGGAAATTTTTTGAATTTTAAAAATATTTTCGTATGCCTTCCATTATTACTATTTCGGTGAAAGCCAGTACTTTTATTTTTATTCTTAGTCGATTTGTATATCTAGAAGAGCTGGTTTTTGGTGTTTTTTTTTCTCTAATTTTTAGTTACCTACGTATTTTTTTCGTATTTTTAACATTTTAAATCACTGAAATGCGTTTCTCGTGAGCATTTGTACACTGGTTAGTGATTTTTCCCCCTCGAAAAAATGTACGAATAGGATTTGAGCGAAAGGGCGGGTAACGTGGTTGAAAGAGAAAAATTTACGTATGATGGACGATTTGAAAATGGAATGGACTTGTGAGGTGCGATTTTTTTTCTTTTATTCGAATTCACGAAGATAGGTTTTATTTAATTGTATTTAACTTGCTGCTACTTAGTGTGTGTGTGTGTGATTTTTTTTAAAAAAAAAAATATTTTAAAAACATTTATAGAATACCGTAATTCTTTTGTATTTTAACGAGTTTAGATTGGATTTTAATTTTTAATTTTAACTATTCAAAAATTTACACTTATAGTGGCGTTTTTTAAACTATTTTTTTACGAACTCTTTTTGTCTGCGAGAAGAGCGAAGGAAAAAATTCACGTGTTGGGAAATAATTTTCGAGTATGATATAAACGATTTTCCGTTAGTATTTATATTGGGATTTCAATTTCTACGTTACTACGCTTAGGTATTTTCGTTTTTCGCCGTATCGAACCGCGTGTGTATGTTGGAGACTTGTTTATTTATTTATTGATTTTTTTTTGTTTTTTTCTCGCTTTATCGAATTGGATAAAAAGGCGCACAGGCCGAGCCTGTATTAGCTATTCAAGTTTTAATTCTTTTTTAGTTCGATTAATGGTTTTTAATTTGTTTTTAAGTATTTTATTTTTGACTAATTTTTTTTGTTTTTGTTTTAAAATTTTATTTTAATCTGTGAAGTATTTCACGTTTTCTTTATTTTCCTTTTCGTAAGGGTTTTCTAATGATTTTATTTTTAAATGCTTTTTTAAATGAAAATTTAGGTTTTTTATGAAAATTAACCTAGTAATGGAAAAAATTCACAAAAAATGTGTTTGGGTATCGTTTAAATGTTTGCCACGGTGTCGAACCTGTGCGCTTTTTTTCGTCTTTGTCTTTGTACGCATGCGTGTTTTTAATTTTTTTTTTTACATACATTCCATTTTTTAGTGGAAGCTTTAGAGTTTTGTGAATTGTGAATTTTGTATACGAATTAGGAGTGTTTTTAGCTTGACTTTTTCCTTTTGTTGTTGTTTTTTTTTCGAGTGATGATTTTTTTTCCCTGTAATTTCTATCCTGGTATGCCCTCGTGGGGTTATTTCACACGTTTTATTATTTTTTTTCTATACATAACAAGCTTTTCTATTTTATCTGTGATGTGAATAGTGTCAATTACTTTGTTTATCGCTTTTAACGGAATATTTTATATTTTAGTGGCGTAGGTGTGATTTGCGAGTATCTAAAAAGTATAGCGAGAGTTCACCTATTTGATCGATGTGTTTGCGGGGAGGAAAAAGCTGCTTGACCTTGATGTATTGTTGATTTTTTGTGGAGGGGGGAGTAGGAATTGATTTGAAATAATTTTGGTCGAAATGTTATTTCATATTTTTATGAAATTTCGAAGTTCGATTGCAGATTTTTTAGAAAAATAGTGTTTTACAGGATGTCCCAATTTGAAATTTGCGATGTAAAATGAAAATGAAAAAAATATATGAGCATGTGGCCTCTCTTTACATCTGTAGGGACTACAATCTGTTCAATTTACTAAAAAAAAAGTTATGAATTTTTTGCTATTGAAGGCCTCAATCAAAAAAAAAGTTCACTGGGTTGAAAATCCTCGAATGCAGTTCAAATGTGAAGTTGATCCCTTCAAAATGATGTTTTTTTCTCAAGTGATCGTGAAACTTTTCACCAATTTTTTTAAAATTTTGATCCTTTTGAAATTTCATCTCCAGAATCCGCAAACCTTTTTTTAGTTTCATCTACAGGGTGTCCATAAAATCATGACATTTTTTTTCTTTTAATTTAGAAAAAAAAAGAAGTAGCAAAATGAAGATTAATTTTTATCTTGGAATAGCTTCCTCCCCTCCCTGCTCCATCCACCCATTATTAAGTATAATTCGGTCTATAAACAGTACGAATTGATGTTTGTAAAATTTCCATTTGAAAAAAGATGAAAACGAATTTCTATCTTGGAATATCCCCCACCCCCACCCCCTATTCGGTATAAAAAATTGAAAAGATTGATTTCCAGTTGCAATTCTTTTTTGTTTGAATTTTTTTCGTCAATTTAGATTTTTTCACTCGGGTGTCCTAAAAAATGATCTACGTGAATAAAAAAGTACCTGAAACAAAAATTATCAATCTCGAATGTTCTGTAACTTTTGTCTGAAGTTTTTTTTGTACCCAAATTTTTTTCTGGCGTAAGAAATTTGGCTTATGACTGGTGGAGAACCATTAAACCGGTTTCAAAAATTGAATTGAAAAAAAATCGATTTCAAATGCTTTACTGCTTCAAGTTGAGACTTTTCATATCAATTTTGTAAAAAAAAAAGAAAAAGAAAAAAATGGTTAAAAATTATTAAACCATGAAAATTCTGTTAATATTTGTACTGTTTTTGAACCAAATTGCCAAATTAAAATACTCTTGTACATTTGAATTTTTTGAAAGAGAGTAAAAGAGAAAACCAAGTTTTATAAATTTTTGTACGATCTACAGAAGGAAATGATTTTTTCTACTTTTATCTAAAGTTTTCGTCACGAGAAATTCAAATTATTTTGGAATTAATTTATTATTTTTATTCAATTCAGAAAATAAAGAGCCATTTTAATTATGAAAATTACCATTTTTCATCATATTTTTTTTATTCCCTTTTGTAATATTTTTCAGATTTTCCATTTGAAAATTTTCATTTCAAAAAAATTTAAAAATCAAATTTTTTCAGTACTTTTTGGTCGAATTGGGACACCTTTTGTGTACAATATGGGATTCATTTTTGATAAGTAACTGTTTCTAATTCAGACGAAAATTACAGCATCTTCACTCCTCTCCCTCTTTCCTTTCATTATTTGGAAAAAGCGTACTTCAGGTCCCCGAAATAAATTATAATTTTGTCAATTTTTTCTTTTACCCTCACAAATATTTCAATTTGAAGTTGAGCTGCCAATATTTCCAAAAAATGAAGAATGGAAAAAGTTAAGATAAAATTTGCAGAATGATAAATTTTTAGAGTCTATATCGATAATGGAAATCAATTTGGATTCTACAAACAAAATTAATTTCCACTATCGACTCCAAAAATTTAATATTCTGCAAATTTCGTCTGAACTTTCTCCAGTCGTCATTTTTTGAAAAATTGGCAACTAATTCAAAATTCCTGAACTGGTTTTAAAATTTGTCATCTCGTTTGAATCACCTGTTCGTCTCTGTTCGTAGTGTTCATTTTACGAAAAAAAAAAAATACCATAGAATTTTTTCATAAAACCGGTTTCTCAAGTCTTAGTCGCCCTGGGTGTATTCCAAAATTTTTGTTAGCTCTTGTGGTAAACTTCTTCATTGGTGAATAACGTCGCTTCATTCATATTCTCAGCTATTTCCTGTCAAAGTAATTCCGGCCATGCACATTTTAAAGGTTACATTGATTATTCATCACATTTGTCCAATTTTTTGTACACCCTGTATAAAATATGAATCAATTTCCACCTTTCATGCTCCGATTACCATCAAAAATCAATCTAATCAATTCAATAAAATCACGAAAAAATAGGAGAAAATATCAAAAAATCAGTTTCTAAAATTTCATTAGTCAATCCCATTCGAAGAAAATTTTCATCTCAGAAAAATCTAAAGCTGTAAAATATTCTTAGAAAAAAAAACCATAGACTATGTTGCTGATCCATCAACAATGTCAAGGTCATATAAATTTTTTTCCTCGACAAATCATTACACACGTGATTACCTCGTTTTCTGGATTCTTAAATTAGTCGTATGGCCTAAGACAAAAAAGTAGACCTACCTACGTTAAATAATTCGAGTGTTTTTGAAATCAAAGATAGCATTATTCCAGCGATATTTTCAAAAACACGATTATTTTTTCATTTTAATATTTTCGTGTGTGTTTTCTCACCTTTCTCTTCTTCGAATCGAGTAGTTAGGTAGAGCTTGCTATGTATGATTTTAGGCACTCGCAGCTTGAATGGTGTTCCTTTTTATACGTGTGTTTTATTTTTCATTTTTTTTTTGTCGCTGTTTTATTTTTAAAAAGGCTGGAATTAGTGTGTGTGATTTACTTACTCATGATAATAGCGTGTGCATAGGCGATGTAGAGAAACAAGGCTTGATTTTTCTATGGTCGATCGAAGCATAGTATTATTTTGGCGGGAAAAAAAGGACCATTAGTTGATAAGGTTACGCCCCTCCCCCTATCCCTTTTATGTAATACTTGGTACCTGCAAAAAGTGTGTTTTATGTGTAGTTGATTTTTTTTTTCATTTTTTTTTCTTTTTTTGTGAGTTTACGTGTATATTTATTAACTAATTTCACGTTGCGTTTTTACACAAATATTTAGCACTAAAGTTACCTAAAATGTTCGTATGTATTTTCTGTGTTATTATTTACTTTATTAATTTTTTTTTCTGTAAATTTTTAAGACTATACAAAAATTAAAAAAGGGAATTGATTTAAAAAAAATAAGCTCATTATTATCGCAAATTAGTACTGAAAAAAATTCGATCGAATGGTTGGTTTTTTTGATTTTTTTAATACGAGTATTTCTTCGGGAATCGATACGTTAGTAAGATGGGTAATAATAATTTATAATTAACGCATACCTTTTTTTTTCTTCTTTTTACTAAATAGGATTTTAATTGGCTTGTGGTGTTTTTTTTTTTCATTTCTAGTACCTACGTATAATATTTTTCTCTGTGCTTATATCGTATTCCTCTGTATACTACATTATATTTTTGTTGTTAATGTGTGGAGCTTATTTATTACTTTAACGTATTTAATTTTACGAATGCTGCAATGGGTTTTTAATAATCGGCGTTTTATCTTATATATCTACTATTTATTATATCAAAGGTTTTCTCGATTTTCTTTATTACCTTTTTTTTTTTTGTTTTTCGAATAGTGTGGTTCAACGAAAGCACTTTACGTCATTTGTAGTTTTCCATTGTTATACCAGTAGGACAATAATGTTTACAAATATTTTTATAAAAATTTTATACAAAATAATCTCGTTTGTCGGCAATTTATCTTCAGTGTTTCGTTTTTTTTAATGTTTCTTCGCACTCTTTATTTACTTATTGGTGTTTTTATTGTTTTTTTTTCAATTTTTATTATTTTTTTTTATTTATATTTCTCTGGTTATATAAAAATTTTAGCATATTTTAGCGCAACTTATGTCATGTGTTGTGTTTGTATTATTTACGTGTTCATTTATAATATTCTGTAATCTTTCAAAGTATTTATGTTACTACGGTATTTTATGTGATGTAACAAAACATTAAAGATTGATAAAATATATACATATATGCCAAGAGTACCTGCGAGGGTTTTTTGTTGATGGGGTGGGTGAGGGAAAATGGATGATGGTTGATGGTTTTGGAGGTGAAGAGCAGTTTCTGTGATATTGAGTTGTGGAGCTGTAATTTTTAAAAAATTTTCAAATTTATCGAGGAGTTGGAGTCTTTGAAGTCGCTGATTCCAAATTTGATATTTATTTTAGGACGTCTGAGATCTTTCCTCGAGATTTCATCGATTTTCATTTTGAAAAAAAAAGTAATTTCTGATGGAAAATAATAGAAAGAAATACCCGTTAGTTTTTTTGCTTTGCTAATTAGTTGTTGAGTTTTTTTTTTTTTTTTTTTGAAAGTCTGTTGGACGTTTGATTTTTGAAATTTTTTGTGTGGTATTTAGGTATTTTAAGAATGATTAGGGTTTTGTCGAGAATTTATTTGAGAATTTTTATTGAAAAATTGTGGATTTTTTTTCTTTCTTTTGGAATCAATTTTTGATATCATGCAAACAGAAATTTGTTCAGTATTCGAAGTATTACATATTTTCCTTGATCATGATCGAGTTTCGATTCAAAACCGTATCTAAATTTTACCAACCAAGATGAGGAGTAATCATTTGGTAATTTTCTTTAAAAAATCGAAGAAAGTGATACTATAAAGCTGTGTTTAAATTTTGAAAAATTTTCCCCTTCCCCGACGACGAGTCCTATAATGTGACCATGTTCAAAACATCGATTTTTTCAAAATGTCTTCAGTATGGATGTCTTTACCTCAAAATCAGAAGCTTTTTCGGTCAAAAGTCAAGCTTTTTTCAATATTTTGATGCTCAAGAGAAAAGATAATTATAGTTTTTGTTTTTCGGACACGATTTATCATAAAATTATTCGCTCTCGCTGTGCTCGAGCATTTTTGCCGAATTATTCCTTGAAAAATGCCATCAAAAGTCTTTTTTGTTTTGTTAAATTGCAAAATTTTGGTATTTCGTGATCGATGCTCTGCGGAAAGTAAGCAGGTAAGTATTGTAAAAAACACTTCAAGGTACAGTGCAGGATTCAAGTTCTGAATTTCAATTCAGGAGCTTATTGTGAATTTTTAAAAATTATAGTTGGTTGAAGTTTTTCGTAGATTTTTCTCCTTTTTTTTTGGGGGGGGGGGGGAGGAATGAATTTTAGTTTTATACCAATTCCAGCACTTTTCGCTAATTGCAATTTTTCTTCTTTTTAATTTTTTTTTTACCCAATTGCTCTTCTTTTACATTACTCACCAATATTTTTTCGAAAAATTGAGGGGTTTCACAATAAATTTTCAATTGGAGTGGAACAGAAAAAATTCAAAATTTTGAAAATTTGACCTGAAAAAAAAAGGGAAATTTAGATGTTGAAATTAACTAAAGCACAATATTCAATTAAAAATTTTTTACTAAAAAACAAAAATGACTCAAACGAACCCTAAAAATTTACGTAAAAAAAAGAATACCTACAAAAAATTGTGTCGTAAATTTTGAAAATTTCACCCAGTTAAAAATATCCTCTCATACATTCTTCAAATTTCAAATTTTTTGGTGAAAAATTCATAATCATAACTCAGTAAATCAGAAGTCACAAAATTTCTAAAAAAAAAAAAAGATTACTTCCCAACTTTTTCCCGGAAATATTTTGTGTTGAGCAATTTCACCACTTTAGAAGAAAAAATGAAAAAATTTCAAATTATCAAAATTCTTCTCTGAAAAGGTGCAGAAAAAATTAAATTATCTAAATTCGGTGTGTAAGAATGTATCTATAAAGAAATTTTTGAAATGAGATTCCCTGTTGATTTTCACTTATCTACTCGTATTTTTTACGAGGGAAGGTACAAATTGAAAATTGAGAACTTAATTTTTTTTTAAGCTTCTTTGAAATAGCCAGGTAGGAAGCGATATATGTTTACGTATATATGGCCAGAGGAGTTAAATTTTTACCACAAGTCTAGACACAAATTTCTAACTAGCCCCTTCAACTTTTGAAAAAAAAAATCAAAAATGGTCAACTTTTGGTCAAAAAATGTTTACGATCAATTTCAGATACCCGCACTTCAATGGTGTTGAAATATCAAAAAATCAAAATTCTTATCTATTTAAAAGAAATATCAAGAATGAATATCAAACGATAGATTGATTTTCTAACATTTGAGAAACCGGTTGCAGAAAATCATAGAATAAAATTGTGAATAGTCAAAAAAATACCGTAATACTTAGAAAAATGGATAGATACCTAAGTAGATAAATTTTGATCATGAACTTGTGACTCGTGCTCATTAAAATTTTAATCCACATCAAATTTTGAAAAATTTCAGCTATCAGCAACTTGATTTCGGAATTCTCTATTTTTGCATTTTTTTTTTGTTTTAAAATTAAATTTGGAAAAGTAGAAATCTCATTCTGATTCTGTAATATCGATTTTAAGATTTTGATTTTTTGAATTAAATTCAAGTTAATGAAAACCTCATTCTTTTTTTCGTTTTTTAAATTAATATTTCAGATTTTGATTTTTCTAATCAAATTTAGAGATCTCATTATTTTTTTGTTCTATTATTATTCGCACGTCTTCGATTTTTCAAATTCAATAAAATTCAATTTAAATTCAGAAATCTCATTCCACTCTAATCTTGTAATTTTTAAATTATTTTTAAGCGTTCGAATTGAATTATTTCCATAATTTCGAGATTTTCAAATAGGTACAGTGATTTCTGAAAAATATGTTTTTTCATAAGGAAAATGAAAAAAATGTATTTTTTCTTGAAAACAATCGAAAAATTTCGACACTTACTAATCGATATAAAAAATAAAAAATATCTTCATCTCGTTGAACGAAATTTTGTATCAACTGAAAAACAGGAGACAATAATTGACCGAAATTTCTGCTCGAGCGATTTTTCGGAATTCGTGCCAAAAAATGGGATGACGTGCGATTCGACGACAACTGATCAACTTTTGCGATTCTAATCAAATTTTTTTCAAGTTATTTGATAACCATCAAGGATAGCAAGATTCTACGTAATATTATTACGCGGACTTATCGAATCGTCTGTATTTGACGTCATCAAGTATAAAATTTATTAACGTCATTATCGTCGAAATAGACTGCAACGCTGGTGACAATTTTATTATTGACCTGTCCATCGAAGCTCGTTTTAGTAGGTTTTTAGGATAATGTTGTATGACAAAATATCGCCTGCAGAAATGACCTGTATGCAATTTATACTTCACCTGCGTCCTAATAATATGATTTTATGGTAACTTTAAATTGATTCTTCAATACGTAAGTTTATCAAAACTGACTTTTCAAATTGAATTTATAAAGAATCGTGAATTGTATCGAAAAGCATTAGCAATTTAGCATATTACAAATTATCGAATCTTCATTTAGAAATAAAAATCGGAGCAAATTAAATAATTTATGGAAAAAAATACGGTTTGCGAAACGCACCAGGAAGATGTGCGAATATGCTTGAAGATTATTTACCACAGATTGTCACTGTCTCTCGACAACTTTCGCTGTTGACAACGAAATACGTTGTTGTCGTTGTTTTACGCTTTGAATAAATAGAAAATAAATTTTAACTATCCACAACACCCTCCGCCTGCGTATTACGAATTCCGCGAAATATCTTCTTCGACTTGTTTCTGTTGACGTGAAATTAATTCCTCTTCGTCGTAAATACCTATACTTTTATAACTGTTTAGTTTCCTCATCCGAATAAAAATAGGTATACCTAAAGTTCTACCTTTTTCATTTCACAAAATTGGAATTTCAACCTATTCCAATGACTTATTCGTTTTTTTAAACCGCAGGTGATCTCATGTTGAAGAAAATTAGTCGATAATTGGTATATTTGGGTTGAACCGAAATTATAGGTACCTAATTTTGTGTAGGTAGGTAGGTATCAATCCATAGCTTCGGGTTAAGAACCTTGCTCTTCCAAAAAAAAGGCACGAGTTATTAAAAAATTATATATTTATTTCACGTGAAAAAATAAATTAAGATTATGAGAGAAAATTCACTAGAATAAAGTTTTCATTATTTCGCGTGTAGTCTTATCCAATCCATATATTCTGCGACTTTTGTATAAACTCCGGGATATCCAGGTTCGGCACATTTGTAACCATATGAAACAATACCAATGATGTAATATTTCGAATCGTAGGCATTTATCCACATCAACGGACCACCCGAGTCACCCTGTGAAATAATTATTTCAAAAAATGAAATTATTGAAGAAAAATTTGACTTTTTTGAAATAAATATGGTACCTACCTGACACGAGTCCTTTTGTCCTTGCAGATATCCAGCACAAATATTTTTATCATCAACGTATGATCTTGGAATCGTTTTGTAGGACTGTTTACAAACATCAATTGGCTGGATTGGGATTCGCAAATCTTGAAGATGCGAGCTAAACGAGTTTGTTGCTGAAATAAAAAGTAATCTTAGTATCGTTTATGACGCAGAATTCATTTTTTTGAATTTGTAAAAAGTAGTCGACGAGATTTCGCGGTTTTTATTTCCACTTTTTTTGCTCGGTGAATAATTTTTGTAAAAATGGATGGAATTAATTTGTGATAAGTGATCTAGCTTGGTGCCAAATTGTCATTTTAGTAGAGAAGTTGTTAGGTTAGGTTAGGATAGGCTGCTGCATCCGGTACCATTAATTTTATGGTAGGTGATTGAGTATTCTGGATGAGATGTGAAAAGTGCTCGACAAAAAATTGAAAATTCGAGAACATGCTGCCATCTTTTAGAATTCTAGAAAATCGACTTCAATTGAGTGAAAAATTATTACAAATTGAAGCCCAAAATCGACATTACTTATTAAGAAATAAAAATTATTCTAGGATTCGAATTTTCAGGTCCTTTTTTCAGCTAAGTGATATTTTTTATGTGTTATGTTATCTACCTACTTGACAAAAAGTCAAATTTTTTATTGTTAGAAAGAAAGCATTTCATTTTTTGGAAAACCAATTAGTTATTATGATCCATTTATTCTTGTCAAAAAACATTTGTCATTAAGAAAATGGTGTAAAATCGTTCACTCAATGTCTGTGGAAGACGTTGGAGGCCAGAATTGCTACTTTTTACATAGACGCCATTTCAATTGAGAGGATTTTCCATGTAGGTAAAAAAAAAATTATTTTAAAAATGATGATCCTACTTTCAGGACTTTTAGCTTTGCCCTTTTTTCCTTCTGAGCTGAGAAAGTTGAAATTTGTGTAAAGATACCTATCACCTGCTAAAGTAAATAGTCCAAATGAAAATAATAAAAAATATTTTCCAAACATTCCGAATTTTTTAGAAAAAAATAAGTTCGAGAATTAGCATTCGGATTACGATCAGGGTAAAAAGCAGTTGGAGAAATAGGTAGATTATGATGAAAAAAAAGTTCGGGGATTTGTCATTTGGAAAAATTTCTTTCTAGGGAGTGGATTTGCGTAAAAAATTCAGGGATTTGTCATTCGAGGAAATAAATTTGGACAAATGTCCGGTGATCAAAAACAACACATTTAGTTGAAAATAATTATGCAACGTCTTTCTTCTTTTTTCGAATTTTGGTTTTGAACGACCTCAAGAAGATTTGATAGAAATTGAAGATTTTTCGGTCAAGATTTCAAAAGCTCGAAGAGTCAAAATTCTAGCTTCTTAAAAGAAAATCTATTTTTCAATTCGATTTCATTGGTGTGTTAACATTATTTTTGTTTACAGCCAAATTTTTTTTTTTCGAAAATGGAACTGAACAAAAAAAAAGGTCGACCAATATCGTAGAATACCAAAGAGAAGGGGGGAATTTTCTTTCCGAATGAGCATGGGACACCCCAAATACAAATACCATTTCTTTTTTTTAGGCCCTTTAAACTACTGGGACTTGGATTTTGGACAGGGATAGATTCGAGGTTGCTGGCACGGATTTTTTTTTCAAAATTCTGAAATGATTCGAAAAATTAAGTTTTTTGCCATAACAAAAAATATGTAGGTGCCTAAATACCTCCGAAAATTGAAAAATTCCGGATTTTTTTTTACTTTTTAGTGGTAATAATATGACTAATATTCAACAAAACAAACTAACCAAAATCTTATTTTGAAGCAATTTTTTGTTGAGATTTATGGAAATAAAAAAAAAATTGAAAACCGTTCCACTCCATTACAAATCCTTCCAATCTGTGCAATGTCCTAGGGGTCATTGAGATGGACCAAGAAAATAAAAGAATATTTTAGATTTTGATGAAAATTGGCAATATCAATTAGGTACTTTGAGTGGAACACCTCCCAAAAAACTTTTAGACCTTCTAGTCCAAAAGAGGAAAAGTTGGAGAATCTTTAAATGGAAATATTTTTGAAAACATGTCTAACTCGAAATTTCGGTCACTCACCCCGACCTCACCTCTCCCCCCTTCCCCTTTAAAAACGGTGATTCGAGTTTCTACCTCACTCTGAACCATTTACCACTAAATTTTATACTACTTTTGCTCTCAGATGGGAGGGAAATGTTGAAAAGTTTTAAATTGCGAATTTCACAAATTTCATTCTTTCTTAATTCAAATCAAATCGTTCACTCAATTATTTTAAAACTGGTCAAAAAAATTTCGGTCTCTTGGAATAATTTCTGATGAGGGTTTCTTTGAAAATTTGTGGCAGGTTGATTTAAGTATATAATTTTTATTAATTCCAGTTGGCAGTACTGTTGAAAAAATTTCAAAAAAATAATTTCATTTCATTTCAATACCTAATGAAAATTTTCGGCTGGTTTTCAAATCATTAAATGAACAACTTGAATTTTTTGGAATTTTCTTAAATCAAAAGGTAGTTGGTAGCACTGCAGATTAAAAAAATTTGGTTCGATTTTGAGGTGTTTGAGTGAATGCTTCAAGTTGAGAAAAAATTTAAAATTCGTTGAATTCACGATCTACAATTTTACAACTCCCTGCTAAAGAGCAAAGAGTAGTGCTTGATTTCGGGGTCAATGGCTCAGGGAGGTAGCAGGGGTTAACTCGTGTTTTCTAGTGGATGGAACTACCCAAAAATGGCAAAAAACTTGCACTCTATTAAGAAAATGACTCCCTAATAATTTACCCTTGTTCCACCCCCTCCCTTAATATGGCGTAGATTTGAAATGATGCAGTTTTAAATTTATTGTGAAAAAAGACCAGTGACCTCTGATACTAAACTTCACTAAATACTGCAGGCTGCATGTTCACCAGAGCCTTGGTCCAAGACTATGAAAGTCCATCATTGGTCTACAGCTCGTCCAATAACCCATGCCAGCTAATTCTGATTTAATAGTACTGCAATCTCCAGCTCTTATATTTTGCATAAAATCCATGATCGAATCACCCAATATTGAATTTCATTTGAGCAATTTTTCACAACAAAATGAATGATCGGAAATTCAACATGTTCAAAATTTAGTGTCCAGTTTTCCAATTTTTAAAATCCGGAACTAAAAAGCACCAGTCAGTCTAAGGAGCTCGTTTTCAGAAATTACCAGAACCTTAAATTGCATTCATAAAAAAATTCTTATAAAAATTTGATTTCAAACTATTTACCTACCAACCCAGGACAATGGGGTATGCAAAATCAATAAGAACAATGATGCTCCCAAAACCCATTTTCTAGTTGGTAGGTATCTAATATTATGAAAAGTGTTATGAAAACAATTATGAACCTTCAGTAATTCTAGGAAAAAAACATACCTAAGTAAAAGTATTCAAAATGGATTTCAAAAATTAAAACTTACTGAATGAAGTTTTCCCCCAGCCAGCAACAAACGCGTATTGATGATCTAAAATATTATTAGTTCTGAATTCTTGAGCCACCGGAAGGCATATTGGTTTGATTAAATCTGCGTCACAATAAAAAAAATAATAAATACCAACAGAAATTTTGAAACCTGCTGACTGTTGAGAGAATGAGCCAAAACTTACTCGTATATTGCACAGCATGTCTTAATTTGACGAGAGCAACATCATTCGTGATGGGAGAACTGGTGTATTTTTCATGAAGTAAAGTACTCTCTATGGGGACGTCCATTGGCGTGGCTCCATCATTAACAGTCTGGTTCAAGTTTACATCCCCTAATCGAACTACAAACCTGTAAATAATAAATTCAATAAACCAAACCATAAATTACACGTGCTCAATCCCAGCTCCAACTTTCAAAGCAATCCATAGCCAAGAATGGTGTGACAAAAACCAGTCTCGCATTTTTCCACATGTCACCAATAGCAAATACATGCGAGATCATGTTTACCCAATCACCCACATTCATTCAAGGCTAATTTTTGCTTTTTGAATAAAAAATAAATACGTTACAATTCCCAAGGGCTGATTCCATGCAGACAATGAGACGCTGTCAAGACATATCTACTGCTAATCAGACTTCCACCGCAGATCCACTCAGGTCCGGGATTTTTCCTTTTTCTGTATCCTAATGCTGCCATCCAAGGGTAATCTCCTGTTGATTTTTCCTCCAGTTAGATTTCCATGAACGGATTATTGGATATTAAGTACACGTAGCATTTAAATAAAAACGTACCCAGAGCTACTCCTTCGCCTCCGATGATTCTATGAGACGCATCGGGTATTCCGCAAACTTTCGAATCGGAAATGTCATCTTTCACGGGTTTAGGATTATTGGATACTCCGGTACTGCAGCATACTTTGGGATTATTTCCGATCATTCCGCATTGCGATTTACGTAGAAATTGGACTACTCTGGGATCTTTCCCTCTGTATTCCAGGAGTACAAGTAAGTCTTTACATTCTCTTATGCTAATACATTTTCCGACATAGTTATCCGGAGTTAGGCACTTGGAACTTGCTGGAAATTTTTCATTAAAATAAGCTAAAATGTGAATGGAAACGTCTGATGATATCTATTTTGGGTGAACTGGGTGAACATAATTATTTTGGGGTTTGACGAAAATCAATTATGTAGTTTACTTGAGAGGAAGCATAGGCGCACCCAAGGGGGGCCCAGGGGGCCCCTCCTTAAGCCCGGAAAAAATAATTTTTTGCTTCAAAAATGAGAAAAAAGCCAATTTTTTGCTCTTCAAAGTATATTTTTTCAAAAAATTTTCGCCCTCGCTTCGCTAGGGCAGTATTTTAATCCTTTTATTTCAAAACTTGACAATTTTTGATTGATTTTTCAGTCAAAAATCACCAAATTCTCAATAAATTCTCTGTTTGTCAGAAAAAATTGATGATTTTTGATTGAAATATCAGTGTAAAATGACTCAATTTGAAATTTGACCCCTCCCCATTTTTTCTCAAATTCTGAGCCCCCCTTAATTAATTTCTGGGTGCGCCTATGAGAGGAAGGCTTCTCAAAAAAAAATGTCGAGTCTCTCAGTCAAAATGTCAAGAAAGAGCAGAGCTAAGAGAGTGAGGTAATTTTGAAAATTTAGATTTTTTGCAGTTTTTGAGTAGTGCCAAGCAATCTATTGGAAACCAAGTTTACCCCCCCCCCCCAAGTAATTTGAGTTTTTGCGCTTCCATGAACAACTGATCTTGAAATCGGATATTTAATTCAAATTATGTCTTTATATCCTCCTTTTATTCTTAGTTGTTTTTTTTTTTAGAGATATAGGTAAGAATTTAGAGTGCCACTTTTGGAATTGGAGAGGATATGATTTGAATTTCAGAAGTTTTGAAGAAATTTTTGCTTTTAGGGCCGTCGGGCAGAAGTTGGACAAAAAATTTAAAAAATAGGACATACTGCTAAAATTTTGAGGAAATTTAGAAAAATACGGGCTTTGACTTGAAAAATGTGTTTTTTGATACTTATATTTTTTTGATATCCACAAATTATTTTTGAAACGTGAAATTCAACAACAATTTTTTCAAAATTGAGGAAAATGCCTTTGGATTTTTTTTTTGAAAAATTGAAAAAAAATGTGAAATAACTTTAAAAAATATGGCAAAAATTTTACGATCTTTACTACAATCCTCGTCAATTGAATTGAACGGAGTTCAAAATTCTTATTTTTTCAAAAAATCAAAAAATTATATTTTTATATTTTTTTTTAATGCTTGATTGTTGTTTTAAATACTAAAAGTGTTATTTGAAAGATGAATTTTCACAATTTTCTCGAATTTTTGAAGGAGATTTTTTTTGTAGATAATAATCCTTCAACATGAACAGTATTGTAAAATCGATTGTTTTTTCATCTTTGTGTTTTTTGGGCGGAAATCGGACCAAAATTTAAAGAAATGGGACACAATATGAAATTTTTGAAAAAAAAATCAGAAAAAATTTCAGAAAAAATAGAAACTTCAATCTGAAAAAAACACGTTACTAGTTTTGAGTGATATTATTCATATTTTTTTTGTTGAAAATTTCTCTAAAATTTCTCACGAGCCTCAAAATTCTTCAATTTCAAGGCATTTTCCTCAATTTTGAAAAAATTGTTGTTGAATTTCACATTTCAAAAATAATTTGTGGATATCAAAAAAATATAAGTATCAAAAAACACATTTTTCAAGTCAAAGCCCGTATTTTTCTAAATTTCCTCAAAATTTTAGCAGTATGTCCTATTTTTTAAATTTTTTGTCCAACTTCTGCCCGACGGCCCTAAAAGCAAAAATTTCTTCAAAACTTCTGAAATTCAAATCATATCCTCTCCAATTCCAAAAGTGGCACTCTAAATAATTCTTACCTATCTTGTAAAAATCTCTAAAAAAAAAAAAAAAAAAAAAAAAACTAAGTAAGAATAAAAGGAGGATATGAAGACATAATTTGAAATAAAATAGTTCAATTTTTATTTTTTTTGTGGAATTTTTTTCAGAATTAGAACACAGGTAAAGTAACTTAATAAGTAACGTACGTCGTTTGTGAAAAAAAAATCAGGAATTTTTAAGGATTTTTGAGACCAAAGAGGATTTTAATTGTTTTAACCAATTTTTAAAATTTCTGTTGGTAGCTTTGACGCCGAAACGAAGAAAAAATTGTTTGATTTTTTTTTAATTGCAAATATATGTACCTAGGTAAGTAATTGATAAATCGACTATTTTTTAAAGGGTTAATCAAAGGATAGATTATTTTTCTCATCGGTTATTAATCGATTGTCGATTATTTTCAAATACTTATTCAATTTTTTCCAACGCCATTCAAAATCTAAAATGTCGTTTTAGGAAATATTTAGCTAATGAAAAAAAAACGATCAAAAATAGTTCGTTTCTAAAGAAATTTGAGAACCCCTAAAATACAAAAATGAATTATAGGTAGGTAAGTAAGTATACTCGAGTCTGATACGTTTCTAGAATGAAAATACGCGAATAACCTTTCATACCTATGAAACTATGTACCTATTTCTAATCTTTTTTTTTGTTCGTTATCGATGTAAGGTACCTATCTCTAGAAATTACTTTTTATGGCCTCGTAAAAAATCATGTAAATACTCTTTTAAAAAATCGAGAAAAGTTGGAAATTTTCTTTAAACTTTCAATGGCACTAATATCTATCCACAAAAAAGTAAAAAATATACAATTTTTAAATTTTTGGAAAAATTTTGAATTTTGAATCCCATATTCAATCTGGGAGGGTGAGGTCAAGTGAAAACCCTCATTTTTTACCACGTTTTTTGAGGTCATTTCAAATTTTTTTTTCAACCCCTTTCTTCAATATTTCAAAAAAATTAATAGTAGCCCACCTTTTATCAAATTGAAACCATGAATAAAACATCTTAAAACTAAACCAAAATTCTTTGATCACTCGGAATTATTTTTGATCAAATTTTTCAAAAAAATTTTCATAGCAATGCTGCCAATTACTTTTTGATTTATCTACGTGCCTAATTAATCATTTTCATAAAATTCAAGTTGCTTATTCGGTGACTTGAAAAAATAAGGAAGTCTATTTTTTTTCAATCATTAAAATAATTTTTTACGAATTTTTTGAAAATTTTTTGGAACAGTGCTGCCAACTGAAATTTTATAAAAATTTCCCCATTTTTTTAAAAAGGATTTTTCATTTTAAAAAAGTCACCCTCCTCACCAATTTTTATTATATATAATCCAATTTTTTTCTCTCAATCTACCCCAGTTAGTATTCAACGAAGGAATTTGAATAAAATACGACTTACCAGATGTGTTTTGAGCATAGGAACAGCAAATTTGTATTATTAAAAATACAATAATATTTTGAATCGCCCCATTCATATTCACAATTCAGTCTGAAAACAATTTACAATTACATTTTAATAGATAGCAGATAAACATCGTTGTTTTTACAGATAAATTTTCAGAATTGCAATATTGATCACGCGATCAATAAAACGCAGAAAAAATAGTCTCAAAGTTCTTCCAATTACGCAGGCACAACCAGACAACCAGTTGATTAAAACTGCATTTACGTTTCAACGCTAAAATAAAGATATGCCAGAAACTTTGACACCTTACACCAGATTATCAAACTTCACAAAATACGTACCTTCAAATTAGGAAAAATTATTGACATTATTTTTGAACACAACTGGAAAATCGACGAAATTCGGTTGGAAACTCAGCAAAAATGATAACAACACGTTATCTTACTCTGGATGATAACCTGATAACACCTAAACTGTGTCTTCTTTCGTGGACGAATTCGAACTGACTAATTAAACGGTGTAGTATGCATAAATAAATTATTCGTTTTGCTTGGGTTATCCAAGGAAACGAAGATTAACCTGTTTGTAGTTTATTACTCACTGTAAAAACCTACACAATATTGATACGAGCCGAGGATCGACCATTTTTTTATACCTACTTCCTGAACCTTTATTTATGCCGAAAACTGGGTCCGATTTTTTAAATGACATCATTTCGTACCCGAGCTGCCTTTCGATGAAAAAGTTGAAAAATAATTGATGTGATTTCCAACTCGACCGTGATGATTGGCAAGTTCGAAATGAACCTGATGTTCGGCTCGGATAGGCTGACAAGTGTGTATAATTATTGGCCGCAAATTTTACTAATTTTACCTGTCTGGATCATATGGTTATGCTTGAGCTAGCAATGTATAAATCTAAAACTATTATTTTTAAAGGGATTTATCTTTAATTCGGCCTAAGTGCTCGGTTATTTATGATTACAAATTGATAGGTAAGTTTGATACATCGAAGCATTCGGAAAACAGTATTTTTCCATGTTGATTAGAAAGACAGTTAAATGGGAATACACATTTTGTAATACTCTTTTTTTAATCTCGTAATTATTAATTATCAACCATTTACTCACTACGACAGTGAAATTATCGTTGATATTTTAACAAAAAAATAGGTACACTCTGCTATCATTATTGTAATTGGCAATGGGTTTTTTGAAATTTACTTCGAATGGTGTAAATTGACAATAAATATACCGATGTGAATCACAGCATGGGTAATATTTCCGTTAAAGAGGATTTTATAGGTTTGAATGAAAAAAGGACTACAGATTACCTGATGAAATACGATTTCATACAAATACGTAAAATGACCGTTCATGTGGTTACCGATTTTAAATATTTCTAAAGCCCTGAAGGAAGTATGTACCTAAACGACTTATGTATTTACGATCTGTAGGTACCTATACCTATTGACGATACTTTTATTTGTGGTATTTTAATTGAATGAAAACAGCATTTCAAAAGGTACCGTTGAATGTGTAAATTAACGTTTGGAATAATTTATTTAACTGGATGAAATTCTATTGGCAAAAATATACTTTGAATCAAGATACGTAAATAGGTATTTATCCCTTTTTTAAAATCTGTTTTTCGCGTTAAAATTGCTATATCATTAGTTTTGTTGACCGCAAAATCGAAAATTATACAGTTTTTATGCTAGTCACGTTGTTATGGTTGTAGATTAGTGAAAATTAAGGCATTGGTTTCAGTAAAAAGGTATGATTGGGGTTCGAAAAGTTTCAGTTTTCCTTCTTTTTTTTTTTTTTAAATTTTTATTCAAAAGTTGAACTGGATGGATTATTTTTTGGGATAAGTAGGTATTAAAAATAATGGCTGAGATGATTGAGTATCTGATTTTAATTTGTAAAAAATAAAAAAGGTACTGTGTAATTTATTGTGATGCTATAAGGTATCTAAATATTTTTATACAAGGTCACAGGCCAATGATCTTGATACATAAATCAATTTTTGAATTGATGTTGAATTGTTAAGCATGAGAATTGAGAAAAAATTAATTATGAAGTTCAAAATATTTCTTTTGTATGATTTGATTTCATATAATAATTATTGAGGAAATTGGATGAATTTTGGATCCCTTGCGACTATCATTTCATCATTTCAGATAATTGTCATTAAGATTTGTTACAAGATTCTTAGAATTACTCGAGAATGTTGAGATTTTTGGGAAAAGCACAAAAAACAGGGTAGTTTGTCTTCAATAATTGAATAAAATTTTAATTTTTTTAGTCGGAAAAATGGAGTTAGAGTGGGAAATTCAAAGAAGAGATGGCACTTTTTTTTTTTAAAAAAAACTTACAGCTGAAATTGGAAAATTTTAGAAACATTCTAGGTATTTTAATTCCAAAAAATAGATTTTACTCGGAATTGCGGAATTATTTCATTTTGCCTTCACTCTCGTCTCTCAAATGCTTTCGATTTCGGTTCAATTTTCACAATGAGGAAAAATTTCAGTACAGAAAAAAATAAAGAATAGATAATTTGATAAAGAATCAATCAAACGATTCTACATACTTACTGCATTTTTACTCAACTTGAAAATTTTAGATGAAAAGAATTTAGGTATGTACTGTTAAAAAAAAAATGAAATTCATACTTAATTTTTGAAAAACAGGCGAAAATTATTCACATTTTTGGCATGTCTTCAAAATATAAAAAAAAAACATCTGACCATCATTTTTTGCAAAAAAAAAAGAAACACTTTCAAAAATTGAACTTTTTGAAGTTTACTCATTTTGATTGTTACTGAACTCCTTTACTCTCTGAAAGTGAAATTTTAAGCAAAAAATCATCAGAATAAAATCTGTTTATTTTTTAAGCATCATTCATTCTTGGAGTTTTTTAAACGATTTTTCAAATTTTATTTCATCCTACTTTCAAACCCTCTTCAGTGTGAAATTGGATTAAGTAAAAAAATCATTATGTACTTAGGTATAGGTATACTGCTCATTTTAACCTTTGTAAATGTATCATTTTGAAAACAAATTTCGGCCCCTTCAATTTCTCAGACGAGCAACACATTTAACTACAATACGTTTTCTCGTGTTTGGTCTTTGGTTGTGAGTGATACACGATTGTGAAGAAATCTTGTGATTTGAAA
Organism: Pseudococcus jackbeardsleyi; assembly: GCA_038380155.1. Taxonomy (NCBI): domain Eukaryota; kingdom Metazoa; phylum Arthropoda; class Insecta; order Hemiptera; family Pseudococcidae; genus Pseudococcus; species Pseudococcus jackbeardsleyi. Next base: position 30,424,115 of record CM076240.1, on the reverse strand, counting down.
GGGGTAATATTTGAATACTGAAAAATATAATTTATTCTCTATACTTCGTAGTATTCAGTTTGAGACTATTTCTCAATATTTTCATTTGTTGAAAAAAATTCATTTACTTATTCATTTTTTTTATACTTACAAAAAAAAACACATAATTATAGTTCGAGGAGAATGGGGAGTGTCATTTTTTTAAAATTGGAAAATTCAAAGGAAATATTTGAAAAAAATTGTGTGCTCCAAAACAGAAAAAAATTGTGAGCCTGTATGTGGAATTTATAGAAACCATCTTTAGATATTGTCAAAAATTAGTTTTTGAGTTGTCACTGAGTTTGTGCTCTTCAGAAGAGGTCAGGAGGGAACCAATTGTATCCAGGGGTTCCGATCTTCCCCCTCCCCCTCCCACAAACTAAATTAATACGAAAAATTCAACTTCTTGACTCACTTTTTACCCCTCCTCACTTATCTTCAAAATTGCCGATGTTCAAAAAATTTTAAAAACTTGAAAAATATTCTCAAAAAATGTTTCATACTTGAAAAACATTTATGATTCGTTCTATGAAGTTGGTCTTTTTGTCTGATCACAAAATTTTTCAAAAGAGGTAAAATATCTAATCCTGTTGGAAACATCAATTCTCAAATTCTAATGAATTTTGATGGAACGATACATTAAATTTCAGATTTATCTGTGCGTTTGCTACCTCACTGGTTTGAAAAAAAAAATGCTCTCAGATAAACGGTTGGAAATTTTTAACTGGATTTTTTTAAGATGTTGATTTTCATTTTCTGGATTTCAACTTCAGAGTGACATGGTCTCGATCGATTAACAGTCTTTTTTTAAATTTCTTTTTATATAAAAAATTTTGAATTTTATTTTGTAAGTATAAAAAAGGCTAAAAATCTTTTTTGTGGGAAAATATGTTTTGCAACTATTTTAACCTAAAATGATGAATATTGAAAATTTTCAATCCCCCCCCCCGGCCGTCTCATGTAAATTACTCTAAAAATGAAGAATTTTGATGATGATTTTAGTAACAGTGAAACATTCTTGCCAACGATCATTATCAATAAAACAATATGTGACCTTCCAGGAAAAAACCGACCTTCTGTCCGAAAAAAAAATGAAAAAAAAAAGTGTCCCAATCAATCCAAAACAAATGATAATCATGGGTTTGGTTTGAGTGGGAACCTTTTTTTTTTGAATTTTTTTTATGACAGAATGTCGGTTTTTTATTGGAAGGTCACATATCATTGAAAATGTTCTCAAAATCAATTTTTTCTAGTTTAAAAGCTGAATTTAAACACGTAAGTGAAATAATAATTTTTATGAAATCAGTATCTTGAAAAAAGATGAAGTAAAAGTGGTCAAAATTGTGTTTTAGGGAATCAGTATAAATTTTTTAACTGTTTTTGATTAAAAATTTCAATTTTTGTTAATTTTTTAAAAAGTTTTGATCATATTCAATTAGATACTTTTTGAATTTTATGCTCAAGTCGAAACGTAATCCAGACGATGTTGGCGAGCTGAAATTTTCACCAGATCATTTTGAGATCTAGACTCAAATTTCTAATCATCATTCAAGTCTCAAACAAAGGTTACTGAGTTCTCATTGTCATTGTTTGACTCATTCAATGTCGCTAGATATTCAAAAACTCTCAAGAAAGAATCAAAATTTTGTTAGATTTTTTCCTCAAGAAAAATATGAAAACGTTGGATTTTCGCGTAATAATTTTCAAGATTGCTGTCGAATTGGACTTATTATTCTAATTCTTTAATAAAATTCCCCCTTCCCCATCCATTCCTTGAACATAAATATCCAGGTAACCAGTAGCGTAACTTGACATTCCCTCTGGGGGGACAGAAGTCGAAGGGTGAAAATTTTTTTCTTAGGTATATACTAAATGGGCATAAAGATCTGTGATAATAGGGGGGGGGGGTTGACAGAACCTTGGTATCATACTTTTCGAACGGCGTTTGCAATTTAAATAGTGACTATGTTATGCCCGAGCGAAGCGAGGGCAGAGCTTTGAAAAAATTGATTTTTGATACCCGAAAAATTCATTTTTGAGGGTTTTGAAGGAGGTATTTACGCCACAGGCTTACATATTGAACTTTTGAACTAGCCAAAATTAATAAGAATGTTGTTTACTTACGCCCGAGCGAAGCGAGGGCGAAACTTTGAAAAAATTTGATTTTTGATGTCCAAAAAATTCATTTTTGAGGGGTGTCTGGGGGGGGTTTTGTACCCAAAACCCCCCCCGTATTTACGCCACTGCAGGTAACCTACCTATGTAAGTTATAAGTACCTACGTACGTAGAACGTACTTAGTTCATTCGTGAATAAATCAAACAAAACATCGAGAATATTGATCCTTGAAATTATTTATTTATTTATAAACAAGCAAGGATAAGTACTTATGCAAAATACAAATTGTTAAACGAAAATAAAATTTTACTACTTTTTATTACGAGTATCTACATCATATTAAACTTTAAAAATAACCTATATTCGAACTACAATGACGTCACGCATTAAATAAATTCTGATTTTAAAATTACATTATTCCTACGTAAACTGAAGAATATTCGCAATACCTCTATAGGTATAGGTCTACCTATGTCAATAAATTTACGATTGAGGTTGCACCTGCTGCAGCAGCTTATTACCTACGTCAATGAGATAGGTACTTACATCCCAACGAATATTAAATTGATCTCAGGCATTTACGCAGATATTTAGGAATATATAAAATTAGAAAGTTACGCAGCGTGTAAGAAAATTCAAAAAAAAAAAATGTTCGCCGAATTAAATGAGCAAACCGCAAGATGAAAGAATTAGATTACCGAAAACTTAACCCATAATTAATAGGTGGTCGCTTTTAAAGACAAAACCACACAAACGAATAAGAAAGAATACCTGTTTTTGAAGCTAAAAAATTGCAGGAGAAGAATTATGTTAATTTTGCTGTCTTTCAATGAGTTCATAAAACTTCTTTGAAATCATCAAAATCATTTCGTCCAGTGTATTTATAAAAATTAGGTATGTCGTATTTTTTTAAAAATTATCTATGACGTACGTCAAAGTTTTATGTCTTTTTAGTTTGCATAGTTTTGGTTGCACAAAAATACAAAATATGTCACCACCATGGATTGAAATTGTTTTTCGAGAGATACGTAGATACGATGGATATTTGGAATTTCGTGGTTAATGTAACTCTAGCTCCTAAACATTTTTGATTTAATTGAGATTTTCACAATCCAAATCCATTCAAGTTGAAAATTTTTCAATTTCTTTTGATCGATTTTTTTAAAAACTATCGGTACCTACTTAACAAATTTTTAAATCTTTCCATCAGTAGAATTTTTTGAATTCATATGTTTTCAATTTTTATTCTCAAAGATTTATTTTAACGTCATATTTTGAAAATTTTCTGGCATCGAGTTGAAAAAAAAATTGAAAAATATGAGACTGAAAATTTTTTGAAATATTATACATTCAAAATTTTAAAAAAATGAACAAAAATTTTGAAATCATTGAAATAAATTTTGGAGTTGAAGAATTTTTTTAAATGTAAGTACTTACATAATTTATACAGTTCAAAAAAATTCAAAAGCTCTGATGTGGTATGGTGGTCATTTGGCCTCTGGTGGAATTTGATCAATATTTTCATGCCATTCGATTTTTTTTTTGGTGTAAGAGAAGATGACTTTATTGTGCATGAACGAATTTTTATTTTATCCCTTGAGGAGCTGGATCTCTAAAATACGTGATTTCCAAGCTACAAATTCTATCATTTCGAATTTTTAATCGATTTTTTCAAACTTGGCGCATAAGAAAAAGTACTATAAAGTGGAAACTCTGATTTTTTTTGAGTTCGTTTTAGGTACTCAATTCCAGAATCCAAAAAAATAAACAAAAGTAATAGAAAAAGATTGCCAGTCATGTCCCTCAAAAAAATTTTAACATTTTTTTGAAAATTTCAACATACAAAATTGAAAAAAAAAAAGTGAATTGTGTTGAATTTTTGATGTTTTTAGATCATTAATTAGGTAGGTACCTAACATTTGTGGCCAATTTGCCACTTTTGAATGAATTTTAATCAAGAATCTTTTTTGACCCTTATCAAGAAATGCCCTTTTTCCCATTACAATGATTTCTTCAAATTCTATCTCAATTCGTCAATTCATATTTTTGTATGTAACTTTTTCCCTACTCCAAAATCCGAATCTTCGATTCGTTTCGCTCGTTCAGCATCTAACCCTTTTTAGTCTTTTTAGTCTCTTATCAGCATCTGAAAATAGGAACCTGCATGAAGCGTGATGAAATGGTAAAATTTAAGTTTTTTTTAAATCCAGCGAATTATTTGAATACTTACACGTTTTTTCAAATAATATTCAATGATTAGTACGAATTCAACCATTCAGAATACCTCCAAATGAGTAAAAAATTCAAAATTGTTGAATAAGAATCACCTTTTTCAGATGATGATAAAAGGATTAAAGAGTTGAATGCTGAACGACCGAAACGATTCGAGCAGTCTCAGTGGTCTAGATTCATGTATTCCAATAATTAAAAAATTTTTACAACTAAAAAGTTCTAGTTTTTTTTTTTAATTTTCAACTTTATCTTTGTCAAAAAAATTTTCAACTTGGTAAATAACTAGAAAATGTTTTAAAAAGTACCTACTTAAGTATGAAATCGAGAAAAAATTAGGACTGGAAAAATTTTGAGGAAATATACCTTTTGAAGAAAAAAAATTACTGACGGAAAATTTCAAAAATTGTATGCTTGCAGTTTTGAAAAAATTTAGATTCAAAGAAACTGAAAAAATTGAGCTTAGAACAAACCTGAACTTAGACCGTTAAAATTTCATTACCGACAAAAATATTTAAGAGCTAGTACGGTGTGTTATTTCAGTAAAAATACATATTGACGAAGGACGAAAACATAAATTTATAAAAATTATAATTTTTTGACCGGATTAGCATTCATAAAATTTAATCAACACCTATCTAGGAGTTTGCCAATTCAAATTTTTAAAAAATACATCATCCCCGATGTAGATACCTACTTACCTACCTATTTATTTCATCCGTATATCCTGAAAACTTTTTTGGAGTATTTTTTGCACCATAAAATAATATTTTTGCAGCTAAGAGATGTATGTACCATTTTAAAATGGTACGAATTAAAAATTCATGAAAAATTCTCCGAAGTACCAATAAACACAGATTTTTTTATAGTGTGCCCAGACTCGAACAGAATAAAATTTAAATTTAAGAAAATATAAATTAGAATAAACGTGCATTCGTTTTTCAAATCTAAATATCATGCCCGCTACAAAACAAAATTATAACCTACAGAGATTCGGCTAAAAAATAAAATACTTACCAGTTTTTGCAACATTAATCAATATATCATGCAAGCGCCCAGTTATGACATCAATTCCATAATCCGTAAACAAAAACACTCGGAAAACCGAAAAATACATATTCGAGTCAAAAAAAAAATCTCGTACCAATTTTCATTTACGTATCATGCAAATGCAGCAAATCCTGTAGATATTTTGTTCGCAACTGAACGAATCATCACTTTGTAAACATCTTTAAAAAGTACCAAGTCAAGGTAATTCACTACCGATTCTTGCAGATTACCTGATCAAAATAATAGGTCTTGTTTATCTCGCAAGATGAGTTATTAATTCGGCACGTTAGTTTGGTCATTCACTTTTTCAAACCCGATGAAAAAAAAATCAGAAAAATATGATCAGACGAATAAAAAATTAATTATGCGAAAATTCGAGTTAACAAACCCTACGTTGAAAAGCTATCGGTAGTTCGTTAACTTTTTTATGAGTTTGGCAACAGTAAACATTTTATTTCTTTCGTGTTACCTTTTAATTTTTCTCCAGCTGGATTATTTTATTGGCTGAATCGAGCTGTAATAGTTTTAAAATCGTATTGTCAAATAAATTGAGCCATTTTTATAAAAATCACGTAAAAAATTTATTATAGAAGATCAATTTTTATAACGAAAACTTAAATTTTAATATATCACACATGAGAATAATTCGACATAAATTCCATGTCGATTTATAAGCTACCCACAGTGTAGGTATTTAGGAAACATGAAAGTCTTATAGTGGTAACTTGGTGATCCGTGAAATCCATTCGGAGAATTCAGCAACTCTCGTGTAAACTCCTGGAAATTCAGGATCAGCACATCCGACACCAAATGACACAACACCGGCTAAATAATGAACAGCTCCCATTGGGATCATCAGAGGACCACCCGAATCACCCTGAAAATTTACAGATTCGTTATGAAAAAAATGAAGAGGATTTTCAAAGGAATTTTAGGAGGTTTGGAAACTCACTCTGCAGGAATCTTTGCCATCGCCACCAGCACATAATACACGATGATCTATTACAGCTCTGAAATTGGCATAATCGGCGATACATCTTTCATTGTCGACTATATCTATTTGAGCTTCTTGTAAAATGGGAGATAACTCTCCCTGAAAACTAGTTCGGCCCCAGCCTGTGATAAATGGACGTTTGTTTTCGTAAAATCCATTACTTTTGAATCGTTGGGCTCCGCTTAGAACGCAAATTGGTCGGATTAGAGCTGCAATTGGAGAAAAAAGTGTGAATTGGAGAAAGGTGATTTTTTTCAAGTGGGAAATTATGGTGTACTTACATGTAAAGGTGACAGGATTTCTTAGACGAATCAGTGCAATATCGTTGGTTGTAGGGCGAGTGGTGTATTCGGGGTGTATGACTACTTCACGAATTGGTACATCTATTGGTGTTGCGCCTTCGGAAATGGAGTCGTTTAAATTCAAATCTCCTAATCGTACTGATACCCTAAAACAAAGAAAATAATTAGTAGTCATTAGGTATCTAGTCAATTCTTTGTTTCTTTAGATCGTAGGTATCATTTCGCTATATTTATAAATTCAAAGTACATAATATTTAATTGTTTGATAAGTAGCAAAATAAATTAAGCCAAATAAGTTGAAAAAAGAGAGAAAAAAATAAGGAAAAAAATTCCAAAATACAAATTACTGGTTCATTTTCCCTGAATCGGGTTTAATGGGACTGTACAAAAATGATGATGAAAGAGGCCATAGATAGCCTGTGGGTATAATATCCAATAATTTTACGCCAAAAAAAGACACTGGAAAATTTTTTTTCGATGGAATTTTGAAAAAAGAAATCAAGAAGGTAGAGCATTTTTGGAACAAAGATTTGTACTGGGTCATTCCATGTCAGTTCGTACGCAAAGTGGTAAGGTGGGTCGGCGATTTTTCTGATTTTTTTTTATGTGAGTAGACCTCGATGAGAGATGACAAATGCCGCAAACCGCAGCTCCCTAAGTCTTTTTGGAGGCCAGCTACGGGCATTCAAAGTTTTGAGGTAAAGTTGGATATGGTAAATTTTGAGCGTGGATAACTTGAAAACTATGATAGGTAAAAAGTTGAAACTTTTTCCATTGTGTAGGGCCTTTGATGAGCTTTTTGACGATTTTTTGAAAATCAGTGTTGCCACTTTTTTTATTGCCGAAAATCAGCTGTAAAAGTTTAAAAATGGCATTTCCCTATCAGGGACACCTTCAAAAAATCTGAAAAAATTTTCCGACGTACAACTTTACATGCTGATTAACATATTAAAAAATCGAGCTGACGTTTTTTCGTATTCTCGATTTAACAAATTCCAAAGATGAGAAGAAAATAGACTTTTTATTTTCAAAGGTCGAAATTGCGTAAAATTGACATATTTTCATCAATTTTACACCATATTTGAAGAAAAAGTCGGTAAAAGCATTCTAACTCCATCCAACACTCGTTAATATGCGCGGAAATGCAAAAATATCAAATATTATGCTTCAAAAATTGAAAAGAAAAACACTTCACCTCAAAATTCATTTTTTTGTTGCCCCTGAATTATGCTACCACCACTACCATGATTTACAGTATTATTACAGTTCATGCAGGGTAAACAAGTTACAACTTGCATGTATTGGCAACTAAATACATGCGATAAAAACTGAATTTTATTATTTTTAATGAACTAAACGTGTGTAAATAATTATAAATTTAAAAAAATGATTTAAAAAAATAAATAAGAATTCAATGTTGAAAAATTGATGAAAAAATACCAAAACAAAGTAAAATCAGCGTGAAAGTCTACTTATAGTAAAGTATCGAGGGTGGTAAGTGGAGTTGAATAGTTTTACCGACCTTTTCTTCAAATATGGTGTAAAATTGATGAAAATATGTCAATTTTACGCAATTTCGACCTTTGAAAAGAAAAAGTCTATTTTCTTCTCATCTTTGGAATTTTTTAAATCGAGAATACGAAAAAACGTCAGCTCGATTTTTTAATATGTTAATTAGCATGTAAAGTTGTACTTCGGAGAATTTTTTCAGATTTTTTGAAGGTGTCCCTGATAGGGAAATGCCATTTTTAAACTTTTACAGCTGATTTTCGGCAATAAAAAAAGTGGCAACACTGATTTTCAAAAAATCGTCAAAAAGCTCATCAAAGGCCCTACACAATGGAAAAAGTTTCAACTTTTTACCTATCATAGTTTTCAAGTTATCCACGCTCAAAATTTACCATATCCAACTTTACCTCAAAACTTTGAATGCCCGTGGCTGCCCTCCAAAAAGAGTTAGGGAGCTGCGGTTTGCGGCATTTGTCATCTTTCATCGAGGTCTACTCACATAAAAAAAATCAGAAAAATCGCCGACCCACCTTACCACTTTGCGTACGAACTGACGTGGAATGACCCTACTATTTACGAAATATTCGCCAGTTTGAAAAAAAATTTTAAAAAAGTAATACTTATAATGGGTCTAAAAAATCAAAATTTTAAATTTTCAACTTCCCTACAAATCTATTTTTGAATTTTTAAAAATTGATAATTTCTTGAATTTTCATTTTTTTTTATAATCGAATAACCTTATTTGATTACCTATTTGAAAAATTTACAATCGAAAATCTAAATTGACATTGAAAGAGTTTATAGCGAGATAAAATTTTTTTGGAAATCAATTTCCATCACATACTATGGGCCTACCTATTGAAATCCCCAACACAAGAAGAAGCACGATACCTATCTAGTTACTTATTCCATTTTTACATTTGTGAATTTGTGCTATTGATATTCAAAAAAATTTGGAATAAAAACCTTTCCATTTGATGTAAAAATCAGAAATTCGATTTTTCTAAAAATCAATTTTTTTACTTCCAATACGATTTTTTTCAAAAAAAAAATTAGTCGTATCATATTTTGTGCCAAAAAATTATTTCAACCAAGTTCTACTCGAATAAAATTTTTCTTTTGATTTTCTTATTTTGTACTTGATATTATTATGTTTATAGATCGCGATCGTAAAAAAAAGAAGAGAAGACTGGAGAAAACTATTGAGAGGACAGGGATGAAAAATGAAAATGATCAATTTCTTGAGATAAGAGACGCCCAATCTCAATTTTTTGATAATTTTTTTTCAACTTGTGTCCTATTCTGAATTTTTTTGCCAATTTAAAAATTTAAATTATCAATTTTGAAGAGCCAGCCTACTCTAAAAAATTGTATAATTTCATCACCCTTTATTTCAGGTGATAAAAGTAACTCAAATTGAGACCATTCGAAATAGAATATTGGCGGGAAAGTTGTATTCAATTGTGGGAAATTATGTGACAATTTTTCGGTATTACGCACCCAGATCTATATTCAAAAAGAAAAAGAACACAGTATCTAAGGTAAAACTGTATAGGTAATTTGAATTTTAAAAAAAATGGAGGGGAGTTTGACTGTTTTTCAAATTTTATTCTCAAGTTTTATTTCTCAAATCATTCTACATACTCGTTGAAAACTTTTTTTAATTTAAAATTACCTAGTGTATTTTAAATTCTTGGGCTGTAAAAATTTGAAGACTAACTCCAATTCACCACCCCCCCTCCTCCCCAAAATATTCAATATTCATCTTTGATTTTCTTTAAAAAATTGATATTTTTCTATCATCTTCTTTTGATTGAGATCAACAGATCATGATTCAAAGCAATATGGTATTTTGTGGCCATTTTTTCAAAAATTATCCTTGAGTGTAAGAGAAACGTTAAGTTAATTTTTTTGTGAATTTCAAAATTATTATATAATTTTTGATATCAAAAAGCACCGAATGAAAAAAAAAATGAGGTATTGCCTCATGGCCATCTAAAAGATTTTCTCAAGAGGTTACAAAATAAAAAATTTTCGGTGATTGAAATTTCACACTAAATTTACTTCTATATTTCAGTGAAAGGAAAATTAGTAAGATGAGGCTTTTCAGGGGGGTAAGCGAGTCGAGAAAAATTGTAATTTTATGTCAAATTAGATAAAAAATAAGTACCTAAATATCACAATTGATTATTTATTTTGATTAAATTTAGAAAATTTAGGAAATTTAAGAAAGATGAAAATTTTTGCAAAAAAAATTATAAACCTCATTTTTATTATTTTTTTTTAAATAAAAAATTTCCAAAAAAATTGGGAATCAAGAAAAAAATTGAAATTAACAAGTAGCTCGATTTTTGAAAAATATTTTCGAATCATAAAACAAGCATGGGTATGGATGACAAATTTTTTGAATTTTTTTGAATTTTTTCAGAAAATATTTTCGAGCGCGTTTTTTTTTTCAATAAATACAGAGAAAAAATTAAATGGAGCGCAGTTTTCATCTCTGCTGCTTGTTTAAGGCACCCAAATGCCTCAAAAATTGAATAATTTGTTCCAACAAGTAAAGCAGAAGTAAACATTTCAAAAACTTCACAGTTGGTAAAAAAAAATTGAAAAATTATAAGAGGAATGGAGTCGATTAAAATTTGTTTGAAAAATAATTGCATAGGCCTAACTAGATCCTTGACACCACCACTGTTCAAAACTATCCCGTTTTATTTTGTAAATTTGAAGAAATGATCAAATATTCATATTCTATCAAATTTAGGCTAAAACTGTCAAAAAAAATTTAAAAATTGAATAAAAACTTACAAATTGGAAGACTCTTCAAAACAATGGGCAGCCGTAATAACCCAATCTTTGGAAATCAAAGTAGCACCACATCTATACTTCGGTTTTACTTCCGGAGAATCGTTTTTATTACGGAAAAACAACGCCGCCATCCATGGCCAATCACCTACCAAAAAAATATTCATTACATCAAATTCCCAAATCTCTCACCCCACTTCACTGAAACTTAAAATCCGAAAAATTTACTCACCTAAATCAGCATTTTTGCCAGCAGTTATCTTAGGAGCCAATTGATTCGATCTTCCACATTTCGAAAAATCTTTATCATTCTTTGAGCCTCCTTGTGACGCTGGCGTAGTCGGCTCCGGCTCCGCAGGCTCCAAAGGTATTCGAGGAGTCGCTTCATCCGAATCGGCGCTTTTGGCACAGCATACCTTTGGTACTCCGTTTTTCGGATCCCTTCCGCATAATGATTTACGCAAATATAATCTAATTGGCTCCTCCGAACGATTCACCAGGGTCAACAATGATGTACAGTTTCTGATGAAAACGCAAGTGCCAGCTTGATTATCTGGAGTGATACAACTGTCCGAACCTTGACAGAAAATAATTCAAGTTAGATTTCCATAGTAAAAAATTTTGTAAAAAAAGAAATGAAAATGAAATTACTAGTTTGTCTGATGATTCTTTGATATTCTATTCTACCGAGTGAAATTGCAAAGCTGCATTTCAATACAGCAAAAATAAAAAAGTAATGAAACAGCATTTTTTTATTTGTTATCTGTAAAGGAAAAATAACTTCAAATAACTTCAATCAATATTTCACAAAGGAGAACAATATCAAGATATCAAAATCGATTCTAATTTTCTCAAATTTCAATTTTTTTTTTCAAAATATTAAAAATGTATCTCATAATCTATTTTTGTTTTTAAAAAATTCCAAATGGAAAATTTCAAATCAAGGATATCTCAATTTATCCGATACCTTGAATAGGAAACCATAGATAGGTATAAAATAAGCAATAAAAATTAATAAAGGTAGCACAATAAAACTGTACTTACCTAAATAAATGAACTCGAAATCAAACAAAAAATTCTGAAATAATAAACACACCGGGTTTTTAAAAATGGGTAAAAAACAAAACAATGTAAACAATAACTCAGAATGAAACAATGGATATGTTTACTCGTCGACTAATTTGCCAAGACTACCGGGCAGAAATAATTTTGTCGTAATTTATATGCATGTGATATATCAATTAGATTACCACAACGATATCAAAATTTGACTGAGGAATCTCACGTGGTTCAAGTCCATCAATCCCCTCCCCCTTTAGCATACGGTCATTTCCACACCTTCTCTCACGCTCGAGGACCTGTTTTACGCAGACCTTAAAGACACCGAAGAGTCGATTTTGTACGTCATATATTTCCTAGATTAATCAGTAGTACCTACGTGTGTTTTAATTATATGTATTATAAGTTCACGATAACAATTTTCCTCAGGTATGATGAACGGTTAAATAAAAAAAAATTTCAGCACGAAAACGAGTTTTGAGATTTCAGGTAGGTTTAATTGTCTTCGACGGTATCTAAAAGAATGGTGTCTTCATGTTTAAAAATAGAAATGACAGCACGTGAATCATTATGCGGTATTTTCATAAATCTTTTTTTTTTTTTCAACTCGCTTGTGATCTTTTATAATACGTCAATTATAGGTTTTTGACGAAATGCATGCAGTTAATTTATAATTCAGAATTTTTTTTATCACTTCATAGTTTATTTTATCGGATTAGAAAAGAAAGTTATTTTAAAATGGTTACAAAATATTTGACGTCAATTTGGAACATAAAATAGAAAACGAATACATTAAGCTACTTACCGTCAAGTAAAATTATACGTTGCGGTTCGTGGAATGGCAATGGCTTGACCACGATACAGCTCGAGATTCAAATCAAAATGTGACTCGAATTAATCAAGTGAAAAAGAATCACAAATTTTATACTTTCGTGCTACATAACGAATAAAATATAGTGGATCTTCCAAAACATCTGCTACGTTACTGTATGGATTTTCGACGAAAAAAAATAAAAAATGCAACGTCAAGGTAATTCAGTACACTGGATCGTAACTAATAACATGCTAATAACTAGATTTTGTAAAAAGAGGAAATACTACTCAACGATTATTTCCTTATGTCGTTAAGACGAAATTTTCGGTGTAAGTCATTAAAGAAATTACTCAGGAGTGTATGTATCTGAAAATTGGATTTTTTTGTGTACTTTGTAGGTAGGTAGCAGCGGCGCCCACAGATTTTCCGAGTGGTAAGGCAGAAATTTCAAGGGGGCCCCCAAATTTTGTCCGAAGGGGCCCCCAAATTTTGTCTGAAGCAGGGTATCTAACTGATTTTTTTTTTGTAAAATCACTACTTTTTCCACTACCTTTTTTTTTTCAAAATTTCAAATTTGACCCCCCCCCCCCACCCCCACAAAAAAAATCGACTCTTTTTTTAACATACAAAAAAAATGATCAAAATTGTTTAGAGAAAAAAAAATTAAATTAGAAAAAAATCTTTGCCCAAAAGACCCCCCCCCCCCCTCTGGCGTATGCTCGTTTTAAAGGGAATTTGAAGCAGTTTTTAGTCCCTCCCTTGCAAATACCCCTGGAGTCGCTGATAAACTTCGCCGATTCTGAACCTAAAATTCAGGGAAAAAATCATGGGAGGGCTACATGTGAAGCAACATCATGGAGGAAAAATAACACAATTTTTAGAGAATAACGTAACAAAAACTTGAAAAGTAATACCTATCATGCCTAAATGGATGAAGCAGTTTCATTTCCGAGCGAAGCGAGGAGAGAAAATTTTAGAAGACTTTAAATTCAAAGTGCAATAAAACAATGTTTCAAATTGAAAAATTTGCGTAAAAATTGGTCACTTTTACTTTTCAAAATTATTGAAAGAAAAATATGATTAAGTAGGCCGAGAGCCTAGTGAGGCCAAAGCATTTGAAAAATTCGATTTTGAAACTTCGAAAATGATTCTTTTTCAAAAAAAAAAAACAATTAATAAATCTGGCTGAAAAAATCACTTTTGTAGCATTCGGTTCATTTTAAAATTACGAAAGGGAAAATTTAATAAGGCCGAGCGAAGCGAGGCCGAAGTTTTGGAAAAATTCTGATTTAGAGAGTAAGTAAACACATTACAAAATACCACAAGACCTAATTTGATAAAATTTCCAAGATTTTGCCAAATTTTTGAAATTTTTCCGAAAATTCCGACTAGAAATTGGAAGCGAGGGCGAATTTTTTTGAGAATTTAGTATAACAACAACAAAAAAGAAATGTATTTTCAAATGATTTCTCCCTCTAAATTTTCAAAAAATCCTAGTGAAATCAAAAAAATTTCTTTTGAAAATTACAATCGTAATTGCTATCAAGTCTCCCAAAATAGTCCATTTTTCGTTTCAAAATATTCAATTGTCTGGAATGGGGGAAAGGTTTGTTATTTAAAAACGATGAATGTCAATTTATTAGCCCGAGCGAAGCGAAACGAAAATTTTAGAAAATTGTGTTCAAAAAACTGACATTTTAATAAAAATGTAATTTGGGAAAAATTTGCGACTTTTTCGCGACCGGTAGACACCCTGCTAGTGAGTAGTGACTACCAACTAAACGTAACTGATGATTGAATTTCGCGTCTTTGGAATTTTTTCATTTTTTCACTACTTTTTTCAAATTTTCGCCTGAATTCACTACTTTTTCACTACCGGCATGACCGGTTTTTCAAATCACTACTTTTTCACTACTTTCACTACCCGTTAGATACCCTGTGAAGGGGCCCCATTATATTGTTTAATATTATTTCTAATATTTTTATTTTCACGGACATTCAAATTTTCAACTACTACAAGGGGGCCCCACCTACCGGTGGGGCCCCGTGGGCGACCGCCCACGCGCCCCCCCGACGTGGGCGCCCCTGGTAGGTAGGTAGGTAGTTAGGTAGAAATAAACTTGATCTGGAATATTATAGAAAAGTAAAGGTACCTATCTAGTGATTACCTTTTTTTTTTTTCATTTTATTTTACGAATTTATAGAGGTGAGCAGATGGAATTGATTTCAATTCTTGAGTAGGTAGACTTATTAATTTTCCTTCCCCCCTTCCACCTTCAATAAAATCGAACGCAATTTAATTTATTTTTAAACAACTTGTGAAAACAATTTTTTTTTCTGCTGGATAACTTCAAAAAAATGTGAGCAATTCTGAAAAAAGTTCTGAACAAATTCTTGAACAGGAATTTCTGCTTTTTCATTTTCAAAATAATGGTATGAATTTTCTCTTCTTCTAATCCAGACAATTATTAAATATATTCAATTCAAAAAAAAATGTCCTTCTTTTTTCTAAAAGGACTTATAGTGACAATCTTGAACGAAATTGTAAAAAAAATCGATTTTTTGGAAATTGAGGAGCTCATTAATGAATATCGTCTAATCTGGAATCTAGAAAAGCACGAATTTTGATGAAGAAATTTCAGGTAGTGATGGATGCTTTTTTTATAAAAAATTTACGTTCTCGCTTTGCTTATGTGTTCGATAAATTTACACAATCAATGCTCAAAATGAGGCAGCATTTTTTTTTTTTAATAATATTTGTCAGAAAATTTTTCATTTTTGTCGTTTACACCTCACTCGAGATTTTCCCTCAAATTTTTCCAGGGACGGAGAGGAGGGGGGAACCGGCTATGAAAAAAATTGTAAAAAACATCAATTTTCCAATTTGGGCAGCTCCAAAAAAATCTTGGAATAGGTACACACTGATTTCAGCTGATGATTTCTTTGGGTGAAAATGTACCACAAATATGAAAATCATTTCAATACAAATGTTCTCGAATAAATTTTAAAAATTTTAAACAAAAAATCAAAAAAACAAAAAAAATTCCCGCGCTCCAACCATTTGCAAGTCAAAATTTATTTTTCAGTAATTTATACCAGAAGAACAAATTCGCTCAATTCGATTGTGAATCGCGACTCTTTTCAGAAAAAAATCGTATTCTGGGAATTTGATTCTTTAAATTTAATAAATTGGATTTTGTTTCATCCGATTCTCCAAATCGCTGAATCGTTCCATTTCTAGAAAAAACTAATTACCAGCTCTTAATTACAATTGTCTAAATTACATTTTCTGAATGAAGACAACGTCAAGAGTTACTAAATGGTGAAGAGGGAGGGGGAGGGGGAAATTGAAGAACGATATACATCTTGTTTTGGAATGTCACTGGTTAACGGACTCATTTGTTGGAGTAATTATAAATTCAATTATTGTTTCTCTAAAGATGGTATGCGAATATATTATTTTATTGGGATTTTTGATGGATATTCCCAATTACCATTTAACTGACTTACACTCACTTTCCTAGGTACAAAAAATTTAGAATTTGAACTGTTTGAAAAGATTAGATATTAGTCAAATCTTGGTGGGTTTTTTTGAAATTGGTAAGTACTTTGATATTATTTCCAATTTTGAAACTGTTTTTTTTTTTTTTTTTTTTATTAGCAAATTACCTGATTTCAATTCACACAACAATTTTTCAAAAAAATCAAAAATTATTGATACCTAAATCTTTTAGCAGAATTTTTGTCGTTTTTCAAAAAAAATTTGTTGATGTTAAGAAAAAAATTCAAGTGAAAAAAAGTTGCTACTGTTTTTCGCCTCAGTATTTTATAAATACCAAAAATGATCGTTTTACTTTTTTTCCAAGTTTGATCAGGGGATAGCTAGGAAGTTGCATTAAAATTTTAAAACCTTTGGGTAAAAATCTCATTTCCCCTCCCTAACTTTCCCTTTACCCTACCCACACAACCTCAAAAATTGATCGGATTTACTAGCTTTTTTTTTAAAAAAAAGTTCAAAAATAATCTTAGTAGGCAGTTTTTTCACTAATGATTTAATCGAATTTACTAATTTCGTGGCTTTTGAACCAACGTAACCATATAATCTTTCATATAGGTAATTTTGAAAAAATGATTTGCAGTAAAAATTTCAAATAATAAAATTAAGTAAGTACCTTCCTGAATATTTATTTTAAAAAAAATCGAACCATATTATAATATTGGTCTTCAATTTTCAACATTTTGTGACCAAAAAGTATCAAATTTTAAATATTAGGTAGGTACCTACTTATTTAACATCATTGATAGGTAAATATTTATTCATACGTTAGA
This sequence comes from Pseudococcus jackbeardsleyi, assembly GCA_038380155.1. Taxonomy (NCBI): domain Eukaryota; kingdom Metazoa; phylum Arthropoda; class Insecta; order Hemiptera; family Pseudococcidae; genus Pseudococcus; species Pseudococcus jackbeardsleyi. Next base: position 30,406,889 of record CM076240.1, on the reverse strand, counting down.
TTACGGTATTAATTTTAAATAATTTTGAAAATTACGTTGAATTTTTTTGAGGAAGGAAATAAAACATATCTGCGATGATTGATGCTCCAATGCTCAACAACAAAACTTATCACGTTTCTGTTTCCATCGCAATCGCGTATGTTAGATACGCAATTTCAAATAATGAAATAACCCTTGAAAAATTACTGATATGAGCACCTGTCTAGAAAAAAAAAAACGCCGAACCGTAAAATTATTGATAAACCAGTCAAGAATATTCGCAACATTGTAATTTTCTATTAATTTCAAGTATCTACAAATTTCCAGTTTAAGTATTCTTCGAAATTTCCGAATGATGGGAGCAAAAAATTCATCTCTCGATAAATTTGTTCATTTTTTCAAGTTTTTTTTTTGTTTTTTGCAGATTGGTAGTATGCATATCATTAGTTCATCAGATGAAGTCAAATCGTCTAAATTAAGTATTAGGTAAGAGTTTTTAAAACGCATTGGCATATTACGTAAATTATATTCAAATAAAATATTTAGCTAGGTATGTACCAAACACCAGTTTGAGAATTTCTTTCTTGAAAGTTATTTTCTCCAATAATTACTGATGATGAAGAACAAACGTAATAAATAAAATTTGAACGCTGATGGCACCATCCGCAGATCCAAGTCCATGAAACCTTAATATCTTAAACGTGTACAGAAAATGATTATTTTAAAAAAAGGGTATGATTCAATATTTTTCTGCTTGAAATTGAAGTAATAATTCAAATCAAAATAGAGCTGTTGCTGTGCCTCTCGCGTAAATTCGGTAACTAGGTATCAACATAATTCTGGTAGATAGAAAAAATAATGTAATGTATTGATTTCTACTAATTCAAAGGCGTTGCGTTAGAATATGTACTCAGTTTTTCAACCGACCTCTCTGACCCTCCCTCCATAGCCCTCTTAAAAAGGTCAAAATTTCAAAGAAATGAAAAATAACATGTGATCTGTCGTTTGTTGGAAAACCTATTTGAAGGTGCTGAATTCAAATATATGTATTTTGCTCATTTTTTGGATTTGACTCTTCAGTGTTCCCTTCCCATCCCGTAATTTTGGGAAAGTATGAAATTAAAAATAGTGAGTAGCATATCAATTCTCCTTAATTTGAGAATTTATAATTCGAATATCGAATTTTCTGATTCTACCCCTCTCCTCATCAAATTGTGTATTCACTCGAATTTTTAAATATTTTTTCAAATTGTGGAAGTTGGTTAAATATTCAAAAAAAAAAAGGATTATTTTGTTCCTTAACATTACTGCTTTTCATGATTTTCTGAATGTTTGACCTATTTAAACCACCCAAAAAAATCTAAAAAATTTCGGAGAGTGGTGAAATACATTGAAACACTAAGGAAATAAATTATTTTTTTGCTCGTCCCAAAATTGTGTCTCCCAAGATGATGTGAGATTTTCAAAGTCAAATTTATGATGGCTGAAAAAAAAATCTGAAAAAATTCCAAGTAAGTACTTCCCTCTACTGCATTCTATTTTCCCTAGTGTTAATTATGAAAAAAAATATGTTTAAAACTCGTGAAGATGGAATTTTTAGTTAGGAAATCACTTTTTTTGGAGCCCCGGCCCATCAGGGAAAAGATAAAAATTCGCCCATGCACTCTAAAATCATCTTCTACCAAGACAAATCAAATAGCATAAAGATTATGATTAAAATTCACCAGAGGCCAAATAACAAGGTCAAGGTCAGTGAAAATTTACTGATTTTTAGTTAAATTAATTTCAGGATGAAATTTCACTGAAATTGACTGATTAAGATTTATGAAAAATATTAATTGATTAAGTAGGTATTCTAAAAATCTCGAATTTTAAAAAAAGAACTTTTTTGTTTCAATCTGCATTATGTATCATCTGCTTACTAAAAATACTCCGAATATTCCAAGCCATTGGAAACTTAGACCTATTCTCCATTTTTTTCTCGAATTTTCATTGTTCATACCTATTTTGTAAAAAAATATCAGTTCATCGAGGCTTAACCAGATAAAGTGATAAAGTGATAATCACCTTAATTTTATTAGGTAAAGTAGAAATACAAAAATACTATAAAAACGATTATATTGCAACAGAAGATTTTAAAAAATGAACAAAAAGTATCAAAAATGATTCTATAATCGATCAAACAACCATTCGACATGAAATGCGTAATAAATTAAATTCCAGTCGTTTGTTTTATCCAGTCAGAAAAATGAGCTACTCTGGTATACACTCCAGGAAAATTTTTATCAGCGCATCTTACACCATACGATACAACGCCGGCTAAATTCCAGGTACCTTTGAATGGTATAATCAAAGGCCCTCCTGAATCACCCTGTTGAACAAATAGGTATATTAATAAACGTAATTATGCAATCAACATATTTGAACGAGTTGGAGCCCATACCTGACAAGAATCTCTTCCAGGAGCAGCTGCACATAACACTCGATGGTCAATCACAGATTTCTGATTAGCATAATTTTTGGCACATGTTTCCAAATCTACAATATTGATTTGAGCATCTTGCATAAGGGTTGAGGCTGGTCCACCTGAAATCATAATTTCATCCGTAGACATGGAAAATTGTCGATTTTTCTAATTAAAAGTTAAAAAATGGGTACTCTTGTCACTTACGCCAACTTGTTGCACCCCAACCGACGATATATGGAAATTTATCAGTATAAAATCCATCGCTTTTATGCGCATTATCGCTCATTAGACAAATGGGACGAACGAGTTCTGCATGATTAAAAAATATAATATTTCATAAATACCAAATTAAAAAGATATGTTTTTTAAAGAGCATATTACGTACCAGTGAACGTCACTGGATTCCTCAACTTCAATAATGCTATATCATTCACTACAGGGCTCGCTTGGTATTCGGGATGAGGAATAATTGTCTCAACAGGAATATCGACAGGAGAAGCGCCATCTTTATTGAATTCATCCAGATCTAAATCTCCTACTCGAGCTGTTGTCCTAAAATTATCAGAAAATGATTCCATTCTAAACCTCAAATCTATTTATGCATGAAAAACCTTACAAAGTTAAGCTTCCAGTATTCTGTACACAATGCGCAGCTGTAACAACCCATCTATCTGCAATCAGGCTACCTCCACAACGAAACAATGGACCTGGATTTGAAGCCGTTCGATATCCTATTGCCACCATCCATGGCCAGTCACCTAATGATGACAACACCATCAAATCAAGTCTTTCTTTTTCATTATCACAAAAATCATCTTAACCTTGCAAACTTACCCAAAGTTGAATTTTTTCCCCCAGTAATTTTATCCGTTATTTTTTTTGATCTACCACAAAGTGCGTAATTCGGTTTTTTTGTTACCCTAGTCACCCGGGTTGGTGTAGTCGCAGGTGTAGGTGTTGGAGTTGCAGCAGTAGGGCGAGTTATAGGTGCAGGCGGAGGAGTTGCTGGAGTTCCAGAAGAAGCTGGCTGATTTGAATTGCAACATACTTTTGGCCAGTTGTTTTCAGTTCCGCATTGAGATCTTCTTAAATAATTTACGACTATTGTTTCGCGTCCTCGTGTCGTCAATAGCTCGTACATGTAAGGACAGTTTTTAATATTTATGCAATATCCAGGCAGATTATCTGGAGTTGTGCAGGAAGGGTATCCTGTGGATTGAAAAAATAATAGGGTAGGTTATTTGAGGTTTTTTGAAAGTTGATGTGAATTTTCAAAATTTAAGAAAAAATATTGGTAATTACCACTTTGTCTTATAACTCTTTTGTTGACTAGGTAACTGAATGCATCTCCGCTGAACAGCAATATCGCCAATAATAAATTATGGAACCACATGTTTGATTGTGAAGATCTGCAAAAAAAATTTTAAAAATTGAGGAATTAGCACCAGTATACTTGAATTTTTTTATTACTCAAAAAATTTTTTTGGGGATTTTTCCTATAAAAATGACATCTTCAAATTTTTAGCTCTTTAAATCAATTAGAAGGCCTGAGCCTGATCATCTTTTTCTTGTAGGAATTTACATACATAAGTAGAAGTACATAGAATAACATGCTAGAAACTAAAAAAAAAAAATTTAAAATGTTTGAGAGAATTATTGGAGATTATAAAAATATGACTAGATTTGAATTTTTATGGATGAATTTGTGACCCAAGGAGGCATCCTAGAGAAATTTAGGGACTCAAGCAGCATATTTAAGCCATATTTTCACCTCAAATTGAGGCTTCTTGAATTCGTTTAGGATACTTTTTCAAGTCCAAATATATCAAATTTCAATTGGAGCTCTCTCTCCATCCTTCTAGAGGCTCGTTCAAAGTTGGGAGTTGAAATAACCTCATAAATGGTTTTTGGGGGATCAAAATAAAATACATTTTGACATTTTTAACATCTCACTCAAAATATGAGGTAGTATTTTCAATTTTGCCCTTCTCCCCACCTCATTTTCTTGAAAGTTTTTTTTTTTGGAAAATTGATACCTAAGCAAAAATAGACTAAGACATGATAGATTTTTTTTAAAAAAACACACACATATTGTTTTTGAGTACCTAGCTACCGACCAGACTTGATATTGGAATAGGATTTGATGCTTACTTCGCATCAAAAATTGTGATCCAAATTTGGTATTGAATAATGGGCAGAATACGACAGAAAATATTTATACCTACACAAGAAACTAGCTGATAACTATACCTAATAAAAATCTTTTTAAAAAAAAATCTTCAACATTTTTCAGTCTTTGCAATTGATACCATAATTTTTGGCAGATTTTTCAAAATAGAAATTTTTTGTAATTGAGCACCTTTTGAAAACAAAATGATACAGTTTACCCTTAAGTATCTAATTCAAATATTTTTTGTACTCTCCACCCCCACCTTCCACCTCCAAAAAAATTATTTTAAAATATTATTCCATGTCAGAACTCATAAGAAAAAAGAAATTTCTACGCATAGTTCCTCATCAGTGTCAGTGTGTGTGTGAGGGGGGGGGCTAATATTTCAATAATCTCATTTTTGCGGGAAGATGAATCAACTTAAGAAACGAGATTTTGAACATCTGATTTAAGGATCATTGCCTAAGACACCATAATAATTTCCTTTTGACAATTCTATCTGATAAAAGTAGATAGATAATTTATTATATGAGTAAATTCAGTCGTCCTTGCCAGAATTTTGACGTCGTGAGAGACCCACGCAAGAAAACAAGATTCACGAGTAGACAACCGTAGACATTAAGATACTTAACCAAGTTTCTAATTTCAAGGCTCTTTTGTCGTGCAATTAGTTATTTTTTGGTTGAATGAGACATCCAGAATAAGTATTGGACTTGATGGAATGATTTTTTTTTTTTAGAAAATTTTGCCTCTACTTTTTTATGGTTTGAACATTTTGGATCTTAAAACGCAGGTGCCTATTTGAATTTTGAACTAATTTTGAAAAAAAAAATATCAAAAAAACTTCAATGTTAGGCCTTTTTGTAATCTATGAAAATGTAGCTAAAATAGGTAAGAAATGAAAGTTTTAACCACTTTTTTCCGAGAGGAGGGGCAATTAATTTATTACATAGATATAATTGGAAAAATTAGAAGGCACGTGCGAGATCAAAAAAAAAACGAATTGACATGTTGAAAAAAGTATTAATTCGAGATGGGTTAATGAAGGTAGGTAGACTATAGATAGGTACCTAATACTTTTGGTAAACTTCATTTATGATCATTTTGTCCAACAAATATTATATTTAGATCAGAACTTTTAAAACCCTGTGCAAAGAAATTCTGAGTGAGGTATTTTCAATTTTTTATAAAAAGGGATTTCAAAGTATTTTTGCAATGAAAATAAATTTTGAGGTTTTCTAAAAAAAAAAAAAAAACATTGGAAAGGAGTATAAATTTATTCCAAATGATAATTTGCATTATGCCAGATATCATTCAATTTAAAACGTTTTTAGAGGAAAACTCTGGACTTTTTTTTTGAAAATAATAGGTAGGTTTCAAATTCACAAAATCATCAAAAAGTACATAGGTAGATTGCCGACTTTTCAAATTGAATAGATATGTCAATAAGTAAAATGAAACGTTTATCAAAAGTTTCGAAAAATTTTTCAATCAATTCAATTTTTTCATAAAATTTTATTTGAATTGGAAATTTGAAGTACTTCAAAGTATGAAAATAAATGATGAAGGGATGATTTATACAACTTCAAATTCCATATCATTATACCTATAAATTTTCATTGCAAATTTTATTTTAATAAAATATGCGAGTTATTTACTCGTGTCATTGAACGATGCCAACTTATGCATAAATAAAATTCCCACACATTCCAAGTTCGAAGTTTGGGTTTTTTCATCGATTATAAAAATTGATCATTTTTAGGTAAAATATTAATTTATAAACGATTCAGGAAAAAAATCCATGATTCCAGTTTTGACCCATAAATAGGTACAAAAATTTTAAAGCAAAAAAAATGAAATTATTCAAATTACATTTTTTTCTGTTAAGTAATTAAATTCAAAAATGGTACTTACCGAAATATTGAATTTGATATTCGAATTTAAAATATTTGATAGAAAACTATTTTGTAAAATATTCACAACATGACTGATTTACTTTAAATTAAATTCTACATACAAAACTAAAATTTTCAATCAGAACGTAATTTGCAAATTACAAACCATCAACGAAAATGTATCCGATTATCCATCCATATACTGGATCCTCTCGGACAGCAACTTCGCTACTGAGCCGATGATCAATGTAAACACTTCTTAAAAACGCAATGTCAAGGTAATTCAGTATCGAATCGTATAACTGGATTTCTATCATCGATTCTATTTTATTCGCAGTGATTAGTTCCTTATTCCTCCGTTGGTCATTAACACCACTCCTTTCAAATGTGTTGGGGAAATCGGATGCCAGTCTGAAGCCAAACCGGGAGATCCCGCCTTGTACAGATCTCATTAGTTATTGGTGAAAAAACCAGAGGTACTTTCGATAATGTAACCGTAGGATTTTGCGACGGAAGTTATTGGGTATTTCTTTTTTAAAGAAATATGTTGTCAGAAATACCTACTTTCGATTTATGCAAGTACGAGGGTATTTCCGAAATTTGATGTACTTCAATAAAAATTGTAATAAAGTGGCATTTTTTTTCTTTGTGATTTTTCCCAAAGACGAATTACCTATAAATCTATAATCTCAGATTTTTCGTTCCTATCATATTATGTAGGTACCTACTTCGATCTAAGTTTTTGCCAACAACGTTATACAATGTATGTACCAATTTGTTCACAGAAACAGGTTTCCGATGAAGAAAAAACAACAAATACGTCAATAACTTTGTTTTAAATAGTCTTTTATTTTAAAAATGCAAGAATTATCATACGTACTGTACAGTAATTAAGTAAAACAAAAAACATATAAAAAATTATCATTAATTGAGCGGTCACAATTCAAATTATATCTACAGGCACATAATTGTCTAATTTGGAAAAAAAAGAACACCAAAAAAAAGTAGGGTCAAACTCCGGCTGTACTTCTAATCCAGTCAGCGAATTGAGCGACTCTCGTGTACACTCCGGGATAATTTACATCTGCACATCTGATTCCGAATGATACGATTCCAGCTAAGTAATACACGGATCCTTGAGGTATTATCAAAGGTCCACCCGAATCACCCTGTGAAAAAATTTAAAAATTAATAACACTGGAAATATATTTTTTTAAACATTGGAATCATTTTTTGGAATTGAAAAGAAGGAGAAAAATGACGCAAAAATTTCGGTCAGAGTTCAAAGTACCTAGGTATAAGCTGCTAAAAAAGTTACCCTTTGATTCACTTTTAAAATTGCTCTTGGAAAAAATGTGGAATTTTCAAAGAAAGATCATTATTGCAGATTTTTCATTTTACTTGAATTCGAATAATTATCTATGTACCTATTTGAATAATTTTTATAAAATTAATACTTTTTCCTGAAAAAATTGGGACTATTAAATTACTCCCCATTTTTTTTTTTTTGCAAATGTATATTAAATATTGTGAGAAAAGAAGAAGTTTTTATTTTCCAGCAACTTTTTGAAATAAAATAACAAAATATTTTTAAAAAATTACCAAGTTTAGTATTTACTAAAATTCAACTTTTAAGAGGGAATGTATCAGAATTTTTTAATGCCATAATTCAGAAGGTGGAAATAAGAGGTGCCGAAAAATTTTGATTCTCAGAATTCAGCTCTGGAGAGAGGTAGCGGAGAAGTTTTAGATACCTACTGGTACCTAGTATTCCAAAATTCATCCAGTGTTAGAGGAGGCAAATTAAAAAAAATATATATTTCATTTATGGAATAATAAATCAAAGAATTTCACTGATTTTTCCCTATGCTGCAGTTCAAATTTTTTTTTCATTAGCTTTTCACTGATTCAAAATGAAAGAGTAGGTACCAAAATTCAGCTCTGAAAGAAATATGAAAGAAATTCTGATTTTCAGACATCAACTGCAGCGAAGAATTATAGAGCGAATTTTAAAATATCAAATTTACTGTGCTTGACAAAATTTCATTATGTTAAAGATCTTCTTTTCTTACTTCTTTTAATTTTTCGATTTTTTAAAATACTCTATTGGTCCCCTTGTTTTTATTTAGTTGAAAATAATTACCTATTGTCGTAATCTGATCAAAAATTCAAGTACCTTCTTATTTTATGTATTTGAGCTTTCAAAAATTCATAATCTTTTCTTTTCGTCGGTACAAACATTTCGTATGCTAAAAAAAATGTCTCATATATTGTTTAAAATGAAAAGGTATTCACTCATTTTTTCATTCACAAACGTAATTTTCATGTTAACATGAAAAATTTTGCGTACCTCTTCTCTCCCTTCTTTCCCCTTCCTTTTTTCTTCCTTCCTTCTTTCTTTCCCAAAACTTGTCGTTTAGATCTGCAATTTGCAGAAGTGATATACTTAGCTTCAAAAATCGAGAAAGATTCTCAACTTTAGAATTTCTCAACTTCTTCGATTTTAGCTTTACAAGGGAGGTATCCCAAATCAAAGTAAAATTTTGAGCCCAAAAAAACTGTTAAATCGATTGGGAGCTATCTCAAGACGCTTCAGAGTCACCAGAAAATTTTGGAATTTTCCAGCCCTAAAGAAAAGCGCATACAAATGCTCCAACCCAAATGAATCTGAGCACCTATAATCGCGAATTATCAAAATGGGTGACCTATTTGATCGATTGGAGCACAATTATCCATAATTCGTGACTGAGTTCAAATCCACATTTTTGAGTGGGAAATTTTTCAAGAAAATCTGTAAAAATACATCTCATACTACACTTATCGAGATGAAGGGCTGAAAGTTGGTAGATACCCTTTCAGATATACCGAATCAGTTGGATTTAGCAGTTTTGAGACGATTCGGAGTAATCATAAAAGTTTGGAATTTCCAGCCCAAAAATGTGGATTCGAATTTCGAACTCAGTTACGAAATTTAGAAAATTATGCATTAATCGTACAAGTAGGTTACCAATATTGGTAATCCGCGATTATAGGTGCTGAAGTTCATATGGACCATTTTATGAGCTTTTCTCCAAGGTTGGAAAATTCTAAAATTTTCTGGTGGGTTTAAAATGTCACGAAATCGTTTCTAATCGATTTGGTAGGTCAAAATTAGCGAGGTTCAAAAAATTTTCAAATTTTCTCAATTTTGAGTGGCCTTTAGCCCCTACATTCTGAATGGTAGGCCAAAAGTCTTCAAAAAAAATTTGCTCAATTTTCGACTTACTACCCATTCCCTTATTTTTTTTTTCTTTATAATTTTTTGATCAATTTTTTTTGCAGTCCCTTCAATAATTTCAAAGTTAGTAATAAGCGAAAAATTGTTCACTTTTTAAGATAGGTACCATCCATTCCCAGGGTTAAGAAAAATGTCACCAATTTTTTCAAGAACCAGTATTTGTCCCTTCAATTTTCAAAATAGGCAACATGTTCATCTCAAGTTTTTTTTTCAGTGGTTTCCGATTATATCCAAAAATGAAGTTTGGACGTCCGACTCCCGGAACACCCTGTAGGGTGTATAATTTAAGTTTTTTTCGTCGATTAGATCAAATTATGGTATTTTGCTGGCTACGAGCGAGGTAAGTGCCTAATTTAAAATTTTAGAAATCATTAAAATTCGAGAAATGCACTTCAACACTTGAAATTTTGAATACGGAGTTCTCTTGTGCGTACTTTCGATTTTTTTGTTGGGCTTCAAATCTAACTTTGAATTAGAATAGGTACCTCCTATGTTAGGTAAAAAAACCTACACGATCGAATTCGTGAGACATTGTTTGGCTATATTCAAAATTAAACGAAGTTTATGGGTTTCAAGATTTACAAAAGTTTCTAAAATTAGAACACCTTTGATGTTGAATACCTACTAGGTAAATAAAAAAAAATGAGACATAATTGATTTGAAATTGAGTTTGGGTTTTCCTGCCTTATCATAAAAATGGAAAATGTGCTGAATTGATCCACATACTTGGCATGTATCTTTTCCATTACCACCAGCACATAAAACTTTATCATCAATTAAAGCTGTTCTTTGACTGGAATAATTTCGAGCACAAATTTGTGGGTCGATAATTTCAATTTGAGCCTCATGTAACCATGTTGTTGAAGGACCTCCTGAAAATAAAACAACATTCATAGAATCAAGTCAAGAACATTTTTTTATGAAAAAAAAAAAAATCAAAAATATACGTACGCCATTCAGTGGCTCCCCAGCCAGTAATGAATGGAAGCTTTCTGGCATAAAACTCATTACTTCTGGACTGAGCATCGTTTAAGACACAAATAGGACGAATACTTTTTCTGAAAGTTACCGGAGTTCTTAATCGTAAAAGGGCGATGTCGTTTGTGATTGGACTAGTAGTGTAAGATGGATGAGCGATGATTTCGTCAATTGGGATACTTTCGGGAGAAGCTCCATCGCGATTATCGTCATTTAAATCTAAATCTCCTAAACGAGCTGTTGTTCTGTAAAAAAAAAAAATACAGTTTAATTTAGATAGGTACCTATTTAATACCATAAATAGGTTTTTACAGATATCTTCTGAGTCCAAAAAAAGCAGAATTCTTGCAGAATTTGTTCAGAAAAACTGAAATTCTACAAGAATTTTCCAAAATAATGTTCTCTGGAAGACTGCAGCAATTTTGCAAAAATTCTGCAGCATCGATGGTATATCTCACAGTTCTTGCAGAATCTTTGCATAAATTCTCAACAGAATTCTTGCATCTTCGCAGACTCTTCCACGCCGGGTATTTAGCACAAAAATATATACTTACAGAGTTAAACTTCCTATATTCTTAACACAATGTGCTGCTGTAAGCACCCATCTATCGGAGATCAAACTAGCTCCACATTTGAATTGGATAGCGGGATTGGATGCAGTACGATATCCCAACGCCACCATCCATGGCCAATCATCTGCGTAACATGAAGAATTAGTTAGATAGCTATTTTTATTCGTCGATACAGAAGAAGCGAATTGTACAGCTTACCTAAAGATGCTGGTTGACCGGCGACTATTCTGGTAGCTTGCTTCGACGATCTACCACAGACCGAATAATCCTCTACTTTGCCCGGCGTTCTGGTCGAGGAACCCGATTGAGGTCTTTGAGTGACCGTGGATTGTTGATTTCGACTTGTTGTAATTCTTTGGGTGCTTGTTGTTTGAGAATTCGATGGGAACGATGATCCAGATGATCCTGAATTGCCATCATTGCAACATACTTTCGGCTGGCCGTTTTCCGTCCCACATTGCGACTGACGCAAATAATTCGCTACGGATGGCTCACGTCCACGAGAAGTCAATAAATTAAGTAACGATGGGCAGCTTCTGATGGTGATGCATGTTCCTGGTTGATTATCCGGATTGACACATGAGTTGTATCCTGGAATAAGAATAATTGCCTAGTTACCTTTTTTTATTTTCGGTCCGAATTATTATGAATTATTTGAAAAAAAATTGATACCTAGGCATAGATATTATTTTTTCTTGTTAGTTCTGACATGCGTAATGCGTTATTATTCTTTCTGGAAAAATTCCAAAAAGTGAATCCAATCGACAGTAAAAGCAGAATGATGTTATTTTCACAAAGAGTATGAATAGTTTGAAATGAACCATGAAATATCTGGTTAGTGGTAGTGAAGTCAATGTGATGAACGTGGAAAAGGCTGCATCAAAGAGGGTACGAGAGAACAGATTTTATCTCAATTAAGTAGGTACCTACTAACTATTGTACAGTAAAGTACCAAATGTGGATCGGGGCCCGTTTGTGGATCAAGCAACTTAACAAGGAGTTGAGTGAGAGAAAAAAATTGAGTCACCCATCACATATCATTAATACTTAGATGATTTTCTTTAAAACAAAGCAAAAAATTTTTAAATGATTTTTTAAGACAATTTTTGATGCTAAAAATGGATGTTTACGAAAAAATTCACCATTGAAAGACATTTGAATTTTTTCCCCCCTTAAATCCGTAATATTGATGTAGGAAGGAAGTGACTTTCTATGGTACCTACCTATTTTTTTTTTTTTTTAAATTTATAGTTCATAACGTCTGCGAATGATGTGATCCACAAACGGAACTCCCTGAAAAATTCGAAAAAATGGGAGGTCTGGGGGAAAAATTCTCAAAGGCAAAGGACTTGCGGCAAAAATCTGAAACAAATGTATTAGAAGTAAAAATTCCACTCTTTCGAATGCCGCATTCAGTTTTACCTGAAACTCAAAATTTCAGGGTCTTTTAAGCGATCAGAAAAACCTGATCCATACATGGTACTTTGCTGTAAAATGCAGTTTCAATTGAAATTTCAACCTTGAATTGAAAATCGAAGAATATATCAAATTTTGAATTCGAATTTTGTGGAAGGTAACAAATTTTTTCAAGAAAAAATTTTCAATGACTGATTTCAAATTTTCAAAAGCTTTTCACTGACAGCCAGAATTTTAGTGTTTTACTATTCGTGTCAAAGGTTACACAGAGAAATAATTTTTGATCAAAATTCTTGAGGGACAATTCATATGATTTCCATTGTTACAATTTAACAGACCACTCTCCAGACGTTTATAGTTTTATTAGAAAATTGAACCATCACCAACGAAAAAAGCCCAGTTTTCTGTTATCAAATAACACCATAGGTTTTAATTTTTTGGCTATAATTATAACGTCCAATTATTCCGAGTTAATAATTAAAAAATAATAATAAAAATTAAGAAGTGTTTAATCAAACTTTGACAAATAGGTATCAAAATTTTCTGATAATTGAAGAATGTTGATTTTTTCAAGTTAACTGCAGGTTGAGGTACATTTCAGAATTTTTAATTTTTTAAATTCAGGTACCCATTTCATTTGAAGGAAACACAAACAAAAATTTTTCCTTGAAAAGATCTTCATTAAAGCTCAAAATTTCATCATTTTCTTAACTCTCAATTCAGGTTGAAATTTTTCTCACATTTTCATTTTTCGTTGTTGATTTTAATCTTCAAAACTTGAAACCTCCGATCGAAGTTGAATTTTATTCTGCTGTGGCGCAAATGAATATGTATAAGCTCGAACACTTTTAGAAAGTGGACCAAAGCGTGAAAATTTTTCAGATCCTAATAACGAAGAAAATGAACCATTATCCTTATCAAATATCTAAATTTGAAAAACTCATTAACGAAAACACAATTTGTGAATATGGCAAAAGCACACGTGTTTTACAATTATAATTCACCTTTCTCTTACTTGGTGAAATGCAATCATGTCCGAAATGGTAGAAAAGGCCTATAAAACATTATAAAAATTTATATGAGATTTTTTTTTACTTTTTTGGTACCTAGTACATACCTAAGTCGATTCGTTCAAGAATACAATTAGATAAAGTTAAATTTCTTCGTATTATTTCAGTACCATAGATAGGTACCTAACTTTTAGGTAGGTAATTACGAGTTAATTGAATTGTTTGAAAAATAAGCTTTCAAGACTGATTAAACAAAATCAAAAATGTTAGAAATAAAATACCCAATGTTAAACTGCATCCAATTCTATTTATCTATTTTAATTAACTTCTGCTTTAGAAACATTAAGAAAATAAATAACCTAATGGAAAACCCAATATCAGGATTGTGTTTAGTACGTCGAATTATCTCTATATTTATCAATATTAAACGATCAATTCATTCTCAGGTTTCAAATTAATTTTTTCATTGATTTTCCCAGATTGATTAAAAGAATAACCTAAGACAAAAAATAAATTTTTTAAATTTGATCAAAAAATTATCGCGAAAGGGAGTTTAAAGAAGGGAGGTAGATAAAATCTCCACCTTTCTACTTCACATTTTTACCCCTCTTGAACAAACATTAAAATCTAAAAAAATCTACTAAACTTTTTGAAAAATTGAAAAAAAAAGTAAAAAGAGTCAGCTCTTCAAAATATGTCTTTATCCAGGTACTCAAAAATATCATTAGCATTCATTTTTCATTTTCATCCTAAGTATTTTACAAAAGTTCTAAGGAAATATCTCTATTTTTCGTTTTCGTTTTCGTTTTCTTTTTTCGTATTCAATGAAAAATCGAAAACAGCCTACCAATATTTCCTGAAATGATATTAGTAAACATTTCAATCATCCCCCCCTCCAATTTGTAATATTTTTCGAGATGAAAAAAATGCAGCGCATATTTTTTCAAAAAGTGAAAAAATATGGAAAATAAGACCTAATGATTTTTATTGGTTCAACTATTCATACATCCAGCAAACTCTATTTCAGGAAAACATTTTTCATATTCATAACATTTTTTTCTGTTTCCTACTTCACATAGGGTGTCCCATTAATCGTCTGCCTTTATATTTTTGGATATAACCTGATATCTTTGCAAAAGAAACTTGAGATGAACATGTTGTCGATCTTAAAATTGTAGGGGCAAATGCTGCTTCTAAAAAAATCACGTTGAAAAATTTTTGAATCGTGGAAATGGATAGCACTTCAAAAACTGAACAAATTTTCATTTTGTGTCTTTTTATCCAATTTTAAAATTGATGGAGCTACAAAAAAATAGTTCAAGAAAAATTTTCTAGAAAAAACAATCAAAGGAATGCGTAATACGTTGAAAACTGAAAAAATTTTGTTCTGTAGACTTTTTGCTTTACATCAAAAAATGAAAAGACTGCACTACGGACCATTCAAAATTGAAAAAATTTGAAAATTTTTTGAAAACTTTACATTTTGAATTTTTGACTAAGTTTTAACTCCTTTATTTTTGATGTTGAGTAAAAACTCTTCAGAACTAAATTTTTCAATTGTCAACGTAGTTATTCCCCATTCCCTTGATTAGTTTATGTTTGAAAAAAAGTCCAAAAAAATTAGTTCAGGAAACCTCAAGAAATGGGACAATTGAAAAAAAAAATCCAAACATTTTTGAACATAACCAAATTTTATGGCTGTTACTAGGTTTTTAAGCTCATTTGGGAAGGAGAGGGGGAGGGGTAAATGTGTAGTCAAGAGGTGAAATTTTTACCGCGCCGTATTGAAATTTAGACGCAACTTTCTAGCCTCCTCCTCCGACTTAAAAAAAAAATGCAAACTGATCGACTCTGAATGAATTTCCACAGTATTTTGACGGGCTGAACACGATTCCAATAATTTTTTTATCATCTTTTTTTTGCATAAAATGATTGAAATTTGAAAAATGTTAAGTGAAATAAAATTATTTTTCAAGGTTTTCAGTGAAATGGTCATTCAAAAAGTAAATGAAGGCGTAATTTAGACTACTAAATTCGAACCTGATATTGGTTGTTCCATTTGATCAATTTGTCCCCACGTTTCGATGAAGAATTTTGTTTTTGTTTTCACGTAATCGTGTAGCACATTTTTATTCATGTTCTATTTGCCTCGAGCAATTGATAAAAAAAAAAGTAGACAGATAATTGGCAAAATTTTTAGAAAACTTTTAATTCGAAATTAGTATTCTATGATCAACCTACTGATGACTAATACAGTTTGGCACAGCAATAATGGCAAATTCTGGGTACACCTGCTTTCCATAAATCAACTCCTTAAATTTGAAAAACCACCAACTAATTTTTTAAAACCACATAAAATTCAGCTCAGTTTACCATTTTACTCCCAGCCTTTATCATTTTTTACCAATCAGTCTTTACAGTTCAATTTTCAAACCTACCTCGTATTAAAATCTAGTGTTAGAATTACAACCGATAAGTAATAATTGATAAAAAATTAATTCGTTACCAGATTAATGCATAAAATACGGTTAACTTATCATGCCTTATTCAAGCATTTGTATGCGTGCAAATTACACATACACTGGATTTGGCTGTATAGCAAAACATTACCAGCTTGTCTGATTACTCGTCTATATTCTACGTCACTGAATACGGTACTGAATTTCAAAATAACCACTAATAACCAGTAAAACAACATTTTAAATTATATCTGAAACAAAGCAAAATCAAAAACAATTTAATGCGTTTCGAAGTCGAAACAGATAAACCTTCGTCATCGGAAAGATGGTAAAATTAAATCTGCCAGGTACAAATAGGTACGCTATGAATACATATGCACTTCGAGGTATTCACTTCGAACAATGATAAAATTAAATCCGGAATCAAATAAATTTTTATTAACACTTTAAAGGATAACCGGATTTTCACGAATGTTTAAATTGAGTAGAATTTTTTTCATTAGCGAGCGATTGTCATAAATCACGACTTTCTTGTTTGTATAGGAAGGTGTAAAATATTGGTAAAATGTTTCATTCATTAGAAATATGGCGAATGAAATGTGGCATGATGTGAAAAATAACATCAAAAGACCACGAGATTTTTTGAAAAGTTCTAATGTATGAATTTCAAAGAAAAATTCGAAGATAGCCATCACAATGAGATTTTTGTTACTTTGCTATTTCTCAGAAAAAGTCGTGCTGCTTGTGATTTATTTTTCATTGTCATTGTTATCGTCAATTTTTTCAAACGTATCGGTTTCCAAGTTCGACTAGCATCTGAGAAAAGTTATCGGTGTGTTCAAAACATATTCAACGTGAATTAATTACAACCTGATTAAATGAAATTATCGTCGTAATTCGACGAAAACATTCACACTTTAGATAGAAAGTTTCATTGGGTAGGGTCAATATCGAAAAAACGATTAGTTCGAAGATAACCTATCGAAGGTATTATTCTCTCAATTGTAAATTATTTCATAAATCCGTGAAAAACATATCATAATTAAATTTGAAGCAGTTGAGATTCTTTCAATAATTAAGATAGGTATGACTGAAAAAAATAAATGTTCTGAAATGTAGGTAGGTAGGTAGATTCAGAAACAGTTGAAAACATAGGTGAGTGATATTTCTAAACATCCTTATTATCAAACATATTGCCAAAGGAATGTTAGAGAAAAAATAATCAGAGAAGGCAGAGAAATTTTTTTGCTTAATTTATTAGAAATAATGAAAAAAAAAAAACACAAAAAAATCACTTTTTCATTTTTTGGGTCTGAAAATTCTTCATTTGGGCTTCGAAATCTCTAATTTCAAAACTAATAAGCACCAAATTTTCTTAAAACCAGGAAAAATAATCTAAGTAGGTACCTATCTAATTTCAAAATCTTTAATCCTCGTATCAATTTTCTCAAAAAATCGAAAAAAAAGAAATAAAATCGGTGCAAACTATTTAAAAATTCACAACCTCTCTTAGAAGACCTCAAAATCACCACACGGATGATGCTAAATGAAATTAAATATTCTAAATTTGTCACTCACCTAAAACCTATATAGGTAAAATACCAGTTTCACCACATAATTTTAACGGTAGCAGTCGGACGTAGAAAATTGTAATAAACAAAAAACTTCTTTGTATCAATATGAAACCATAGGCCACGAGAAAAACTCTATCGTTCGCATATCAATGCCGGCAAACAACTGAGTTAGGTACTGAGTATGTTATTTAATCGGACGTAATTAGCGAAGTGTTATCACCTTGAAAAGATCTGCCATGTAAGTAAAATTAAATATGGGTTTTACCATTAAAACTGGTTCTTTTTTGACGCTAGATCCGAGAGGATGAACGTTGCATATTAATTTTTTTTATGATTCGATTTTTATGCACAAATTTTCCAAAAATTGGAAACAAATTCTGAATGTAATCATTAGTTAAGTTCATTATAGGTATAGGTGGTTGGAATTTAATGCAGGTATCGTTACGTAGGTATCTGAAAATACCAATGTAAGTGTCTAAATAGGAACCATTAAGTATTTTTAATTACTATACGAGAGGTTAATAAATCACCCAGACTTATTTACGTACAATTAACCAGAATGCTACGTAGATAGGCTTATTCACATAGGTATTATTTATAAAAACTTACTAATTTTCGACGTTACGATTAAAATTCTTCATCCGTGAAATTTCTTCTTCGAAATTGTAAATTATGTTTACGAAAAAATTTATTATTGTTTACCTATTCGTATAATTATAATTTTTCGTGACCAATCCGGATATCAACGAGAATAAACAAGGTGTTGGCGAACAGCACAGTAGATCCGTTACGCGATCCGATACTGAAAATTACATGGGGTTCTATATTTATATATGGTTATGTATAGATATAGAACCCCATGTAATTTTCTGTATCGGATCGCGTAACGGATCTACTGTGCTGTTCGCCGTTCACTAGGTTCTACCTTACGTGCAACTGAAAGGCTGATGGAAGCCAATGATCCAAACTGGAAGTCTCATTAGCGTACTCACAGTTCAGAAATGTATTTTAAAGAAGCGATAAACTCGTCTTCTTATGAATGTTTGTTTACTAGTAAATGCGGCCGAACCTATAGCGAAGTGGTTGGAAATCCAGAAGTGAATAAAATATAGGCAGATGAAAGTTGTAAAATAGGTACCTAATGGGTCATTCGTTCAATTTTTTACCTATTAGTTAAGAACATTTGACCCTATGTTTTTTGGTTTTATTCAAAAATAACGTGATTTGGTTATCTCATATTGTGCAAAATTATCATAATTTCCTCATCAGCTCCTCTGCAGGGAACAAAAGAGGGGTGAGACTGTTCTTGCATTTTCAGTTTATCTGAACTTGAGGAACCCAAACTTTGAAGTCAATTATCTCATGGTGGGTGATATTTGAAGTTGAAGTGACTAGTTTGTATAGTCTGAAAGAAAATATACGAAGTAGATTGAAAATTACTCATTTAAAAAAAAATATGAAAATTGACCTTTCTCGTGGAAAACTTGACTGCTTTCAAACATTTTTAAAAACATCAAGGGCCTCATAGAACATTTTTAAAAAATATATCGGAAATATATCATACCTTGTTTATTTATTACATTACAATGTAAAAAAATTTTGTTTTGGAATCTTTGAAGCTTAGGGAGGAGAAGAGGCCATAAACTTTGCAAGTACCAACATATTGAAAAAAAAATGAGTGGGAAAAAGAAGTCCATATTTTTGATTTGAACTCAACATGCGTCTCAAAAAACATGACGAACAATAAAAGACATTGAATTCTCAAATGCGGTGGGGAGGAAGCTGAATGATATTGGGGAAGGGGAAGACGCAATTGAGAAGTAAATTTTTTATTTTTATTATTTTTGGGGGATTTGAAATTTTTAGCCACTTCTTTTCAATTTTCGAAGAAAAAGACGAACTAATCATCTCGGTACATCTTAAATTTTTTGTAAAATACGTTTAAGCCCTTGATAAAAATCTTCATTCAATTTCATATTTCAATAATTACAAATTTACAAAATAAGAACATTTCATCGAACAAAAATTGAAAACCAATTTATCTCTAATTTTAGCAATGAAATCAACACTTGAGGAAAATAGACTATTCAAAGCACCCTTGAAAAAATCAGTCGATTTCAGAGTGATCAGAAATAGTGTTTTTGGATAAACACGACAACACATCAAATTATTTAATTTTTCTAAATTTATAAAAATAGAAACTTTACTTTCTATCGGTAGAACAGTTAATCATCTGCGACGAAAACCAACAACACACGTACAGTAGAATTTACTTTGCTAAATAATTATTGTCATAAAATGAAATGTTTAGCTGAGCCACGTTAGTCGAGCTAATTCGTCAAATTTACACGTAGAACAAAGTTACAAACTGAATAAATATTAACAAATGTTTCTCATTGTTTATTTCCGTAACCTAGAATAAATCCGGGGCAAGATATTAGATCCTAGATTATAAAATAAAGTTGACAATTTGACTAGTTACTCAAATTACCCTTATCAAAGACTTACGATTTCGAATTGAAAAATACCTAAAAATATGAGCTAGCCAAGTTTCGTATTAACAATACTGCAAAAACAAGAGCAATTTCGTATTTTAAATCACAGTTACCGCAATCGAAAATTTGGTCCTTATTGCTTACAATTACATGATTTCCATCAGGGTAAATAAAAATAATAAAAACATTAAACCTAAAACTAAATAGGTACAATAGCTTAGTAGTAAAGAAGGAGGGAAGTTAGATATATGAATCCGTTCGATTAAAATTAGTAGCCTATTTATATAAATAACGATGACCGAATGATTATTTCTAATAAATGAAAATATGCAAATGAAATAATCAGAAACATCACTCAAGGGTATGAAAGATACTTTGGTATAATCTTTCGTCAATATTACAAATGTTTTATCAACGTCACAGTGGTAACTACTTCATGATGAATAAATTATAACAAAAGTATACAAGTGAAATGGCACGTGAACCAAATGAAAAAAAAAAACGCAAATATTTGAAGGAACTATCACCACACTAACCAAGGCGGTTGGCGTTTATTATGAACACCGATTTTCGTCAGATTCAGTGGAATGTTTATTTCTGCGTATTCCAGGTTTAATTTTTTCAGCGTTGATCTGATCACATATCTGTGGAAATTCCGGTATAATTAATATCAGTGTTTACGTATTTTTATGGATTACGAAAGTGAATGAAAAATAAACTTGACTCAATTTACCCATTTTTTCCTAATAAAAATGCAGCTGAGATGGTAGTTTGTCTAACAGATTCGTCATCGAGCATATCAATATACACATCACTGTTGTAATCGTAGTCTGTGATGATTATTCCAATAGCACCGGCTTCTTCGGCGTGAATTGCTTTTTTCTTGAAAGTACATTTTCTGAAATTGACCAAAACTTTGAATGAAAATTTTATCTTGATTAGGCAGAACCAAAATTAGAAAAACTATACCCTCTTTCAACTAGAGCAATATTTCCCATCAATTGGAAAGCATTTTCAGGCGGTGAACAGCAAAATGGTGGCTCAGTTGGAACCAATTTGGAGTTAAACATTGCTATCGTATCGTTCTAAAAATGAAAATAATTCGAGTGGATTATTCGACATACGAAATACACATAACATGACTTATTTACCAATGGAACTCCGAAATTGGTGGCTGGTCTGATTCGATACGTGTAACGTAATTCTTCGGGTTCGAGTATCTCAAAAAATACGTCCGATTCATAATCGAATAAATTAACGACATCGATATGATCAAATAAGGCTGAAAATCAAGCATTGCATGTAACTTTAAATGTACACTTTAGAAATAGATACATAAGAAATATGATTACCTGATGTATACACAAATAAAACGATTAAAATTTGAAAAATCTTCAGCAAATAGTTCAGTACCATTCCTACGGAAAATGAAAATGAATTTCAGCTAAGCATATGAACAAAGTAACTGAAAGTTTAGATATAAATGATATTATTCTATTTAAACAAAGAATCGGATGAAAACACGAACACAAAATACGAACAGAAGTTGAATAATATACGAGACTACCGTTTTTGACGCATGTGAAGTTTGGCGACTTTATCACGATGAATGAAGTTGTAAAATTGCTTATCAAATCAGATGCCGCACATGTTATCACTATTTTTGCAACAAACAAAAAGTAAAATCGGAATTTTATCGGTATAATTTTGAGTAATTTTGGTATTTTGATTTAGAGATTTCCTCGTAAGTATTTTTTCGTTGTTTTTGCATAAGAATATTTAATAGAAATATCATCTGCAGTCATATCGCTGCATTTCGCAAGAATGTGTTGTATGTCCGAAGAAAATTGTTTTTGAATTTTTTTGAATGGTGTTTTCTAATCCTAGTAATTTTTATTTAGATCCAAGAAAATAGAAAATAGCTAATAAATTCCAAACTCACCGGATTCTTATCAGTTATTTTTGCTCATTCGAATCAAATTTTGAGGAAGATTTTTGCAGTTAATTAAATTGATACATTACTGGAATCAGAATGAATTGTAACGATGATGAAAAATTGAATTCATCTGAACTAGGAACCAAACAATAGTAAGTATGATTTTTTTCGAAACATCTTTTATTCTTAGTTGATTTCTAAACGATTCATCTATCATCTCTTTTCTGATTATTGCTGCAGCTGGGATAAAGCTTATACAAACGAACTGAGTAATTTTCAAAACCACGGCGATGTAGGTGAAGTATGGTTTGGAGAAGAAAGTATTATTCGGGTTACACAGTAAGAAAAAAATTAATTTCTCTTTTGTACGAAATATTTTCGAAGTAACGATTGAATTTACGAAATAGGTGGTTAAATTCCAATCACGCCGGTTGTAAAGATGATCCTGTTATCGATCTAGGATGTGGAAATGGGATGATGCTCATAGAATTGGTCAGTTAGTCTGAGAAACACATTCATGCTCGTGAAATCGATTTTTTTTTTCTTAACTGAATTATTTTACTGAGTTGAATTCATTTTTCCAGGCCAGAGAAGGATTCAAAAGTCTAATGGGAGTTGATTACTCGCAACAGGCCATTGAGCTAGCGTCCACTGTTGCTAAGAATCTAGAGTATGAGTCGTTCATAACATTTAAGGTTGGAAAAACTAAATTTTTCGGCGTAGTTCATTTTTTGTATGAAATTACTCATTTTAATTTTTCTACTATTTTAGGCCTGTGATGTATTATGTGAAGATATAACAGATATCAAATTTTCTCTTGCTCTTGATAAGGGTACATACGATGCCATTTGTTTAAATCCTGAAAATGCGGAAGAAAATAGTTTGAAATATATACGTAAAGTTTACGAATTACTCAGAAATGAAGGTTTATTCATCATCACAAGTTGTAATTGGACTGACAATGAGATAATTTCTCATTTTAAGGAATGTAAGTTTCAAATTCATTTTTAATCAATTATACTAAACTAAAACGAAGACATGGAAAATTATTAATCATTTGATTTCATTCATTTTTTTAGACTTCAAATTGCATACTGTAATTCCTACTCCAGAATTCAAATTTGGTGGCAAAACAGGAAAACTGGTGTCGTGTTTGGTATTACAAAGAATATGAGTAGATAAATTATTCTTTTTCAAACTGTTGAATACTGAATTGTTATTAAAAATTAAATTTAAATGGCATTTATTTAAAAATTTTTTCCAACTATCCGAAGTCCGAACTAACTTGTAATTTTTTATTAAAAAAAAATTGAATTAAATTTTTCATAAGCAGTGTTACCACTTGATGCCACACAAAACATCATGGAAATCTATAATTTTCTAGAATCTAAAATTTGAATGATTAACTAGCGTTTTTCACTAAGAATTTTTATTATAATGGAATAACTTTGACCCATATTAATATTATTTAAAGAATTGAAGAGTCAACAAACAAATTTTGTCATAATCTGAATAAATCTGAAAAAGAAATCGTAACAGTGAAGGTGAACACACACTGCAACGAAGCACGTTGTTTTTTTGCGACTGATAAGAAATAAGAAACACGAAAACGACAAAACGAGTGAAATTCTGATTAATTTTCAAGTGAAATTCGCTAAAATTGTTATTTTATACCCTAATTCGCGCAGTTTTTAGTATCATTTCAAATGAAACGTTATTTTGAGTGATCTTTGATCTTATTGTGGTAATCCAAAATGAAGTTCAAGATTAGAAATAAAAACAAAACGTTCATCGCCGCTGCTGATAAGCCAGAAAAAGAAAATACACCTATTCCTACAAACGTAAGTGACAAAATGAATAAACGGAAATTTCCTGAAGAAAACAATGTCGAATCGCCATCTCCGAAGAAATCTAAAAAAGAGAAAAAGAAGCAGCCTCCGATCGAAGAAAACCACGCGGATGTAGAGCAGTCTGCCGAAATTATTCCTGAAAAAGATGATGTTCCTGTACCTTCTACGAAGAAATCAAAGAAAAAGATGAAGAAACAGTCTACGATCGAAGAAAGTCACGTGGAAGAAGAAAATGTTGCCGTAGCCATTCCTGATGATAGCAATGCTGGATCACAGAATGTGAAAAAATTGAAAAAGAATAAGAAAAACAAACCTGCAATCGAAGAGGATCAGCCTGTTGAAGTCGTTTTCGAAAACCACGATACTGAATCACAATCTGTAAAAAAACAGAAAAAGAAGAAAAAAAAGAAAAAGAAAAACCAGGCTGCGATGGCCGAAGATAATGAGGAAGAAGAAACACCAGATCCCGAAGTCATTTTCAAAAGTAACGAAATCGAATCGCTATTCGTAAAAAAAACAAACAAAAAGAATACCGAGGTAACGAATGAAGAAAATGGTACAGAAGAGGAACAAGGCACCGGGAATATTTCTAAAAAAGAAGGAAAACATGAGCAAAAAAATGATCTTTTTAAGAAGAAACTTGAAAGGGGGTAAATATTTCTACTTTTCGAATAAATCATCTGAATGATATCTCGAAATTATTAATGCTGTTTTTTTTCTATTTCAGTAATTCTACGACTGGTAAAAAACTTCTTTCTCATCAAATAAAAGCCGAGCGTGAGTTGCGAACCATTTTCATCGGCAATTTACCAGTAAAATTTGAGAAAAAGAATTTACAAAAGCTAGTCGACAAATATGGTGAAGTTGAAACCATCCGGATACGTGGTGCGATCCCAGAATGCGATAAAATCTCGCAGAAAGTTGCTACGTTTAAGAGAATGTTGAATAAAAATCAACAATCTTTAGTCGCCTACGCCCGATTTAAATCTACCCAAGATGCTCAGAATGCTTTGAGCCTGAATGGTCAAATATTCGAAGAACGCCGTTTACGAGTTACCTTACCTACTGAAAAGGTTTCTGATAAAAATAAAGGAATTTTTGTTGGAAACCTAGCTTTTAGTAAGTACAAATTCAATATGGTTTAGATTATACTTTGAACCTAGGATTAATTTTTTCGCTCATTTTGTTAAAAAAAAAATAGAAACAACTGACGAAGAATTATGGGATTTCTTCCAAGAGTGCGGTGAAATATTATCGGTCCGAATTATTAGAGATAGGAACACAGGCCTATGTAAAGGATTCGGTTATGTCAATTTCAAAGTAAGATTTTTGATCAATTGATTTGATTTTTTTTGGTAATATTTCACTAATGATTCTATATCGTTTAGTCTGAAGATTCTGTAGAATTTGCTTTGAAACTAAACGGAGAAAGATTACAAGACCGTGAAATTAGAATTAATCGTTTATTCAGCGAAGGAAAACTAGAAAAACTGAAGAAAAAGAAAGAACGGAATAGTATTAATAACAATAAACCCGATCAGAAATTGAAATTTTCCAACGATCGACCTGGTTTCAATAGAAAATTCAAATCTAGAACTGAGAAAAATACAGATGATAAACCTGGTTTTAAATTCAGAAAAGCTGAAAAAAATACTGTTGATAAACCTGGTTTCAAACCTAAAAAGGTAAACTGTCATTAGTTACAGGGTATTCTTATCAATTTTGGAAATGTTATACGTATTTTCGTTTTTCAGAAAAACCTGAACAAAGTAGACTTGAAGAAAAAAAAGTTGGCAGAAAAATTACTGGCAAAATCGAAGAGGCCAGTAGTCTCATCGTAGCCTAGCCCCGAATTTTTGTATTAAAACAATCTCATTCGTTGACGAATAAATTTCTATACACAAACTGAGTCAAGATAATTTATTAAAAGAAAAATACAAGATCAGCGATATTAAACTACAATATGAAAAATTCTGATAAGTTAAACAGTGTTCAAAAATGAATTTTTTTATCCAAAAGTAAAAATCTGTACTAAATTTATTCTAAGTATTACAACAGTCGAAAAATATTATGCTGAGGTACTCCTACTCATGATTTTATGGTAATCATACTCATACTCCGTTTTCCTTGATATCACTCGTTATTTCAAGAGCTTAGGCTCTCACGATTGTCATGTGGAATACTTCATTTGAATTTGAGGCGGAAAGGCGTCCAAGTTTTCGCGTAAACATCGCGTACAAAACCTCCTTGTAAAGTAAATACTGCATTCTGGGCCGGGACAAACGTCGTTCGAACATACGGAACATTTACTTCCGAGTATTAAAAATTGATATTTATTAGGCGGAGAAAATGGATCTTTCATAATGTAGCAGTTTTCTTTGAATTTAATTTTTGTATTGAAAGGAGGTTGTTTACCAAAATAATGGTAAGGTTCTTTCAATGAACATAATGAACATTGAAATATATCTTTGGCAATGTGGTTAGCAGCTTCCATTACATGAATGTTTTCGAATTAACCTGAAATTAAAGTTAAATTTTAGTGACGAGTAATAATATTTGACATAATCAATTTTCAATCGCTTACTACTAAGATATTCGGCAAAAATAAAAGGCCATTTCGCCAAGGTATGTCGATCTTGGTCAACATGAAGTATCAGGAAGAACTAGTAGATAAATCCCTTCCTACAGAATGTTCTTGAGGCCACCAATAAGGTTTATACGTATATGCCGGAACGTTTGAAAGTTTCAATTTTGAAGCATTTTGTAAACTTTCGGTGATTCTAAGTAAAGCTAAAGCGTAATTGTCCGATATCCCACGTAACTTTCCGACTTTTTTCCCGTCCTCTGTTTCAATGATGGAATCTTGTATCAATTCGCATTCTGGAACAGAAGACAAAATTAATGGCATCAATCTTTTGCGAATAACACCGGTATGGTGAGTTCTGGCGGTCAGTTCTTGTCCAACGTAACATCCTTTATTGAAACTAACACCTCGTAAATAATCACAATTTGCCTCCAACGGAAAACAGTGCCCAGGAGGTAATTCTTTCACACCTTCGGCTATACCGCATCTGTACCGAAATTTGATGTAATCATTGGAAACGGTAACGTTGATGCCTTGATCGGCGAAGCTACTGATTACATTCTCTGAATTAGAGCCGTATATTCTCACTCCCAACAGAGGTATCCTAGGATCGTTAAAAATTGCTAATTGATCGCATCGCGGAGGGTTTTTAATCAATGTATCATACTGGAGGTCACTTTTCAAAGGCGGAGCATTGCACACGGTAAACGTATCCACGTTTTTGCTAGCACTGTTGAGAGAATCGTTAATCGAATGGTGATCTTTAAAAACAACCCAAACAGTTTGATCGATAGGAGTAACGTCGACTTTCTTTCGGACCCGATACATTTTCAAATGTTTCATCAAATTATCCCGAATGGTGGAATCACATTCTACAATGAGTTCTTGCTCGGTTTTTCTATAAATTAGGGAATCGTACAGGACACGTCCTTTATTGTTGAGAAACATAGTGAATAAAGAAAGTCCATCGGAATTCAAAGTGTTTACGTCGTTGGTGACGAGACCTTGCAAAAATGTAAAAATGTCCTCTCCTGTTAATCTTATCAGCGCTCTGGTGTGCAGTTGTTCGATTTGAAACGATGCGGTTTGTGAGTACCGTCTGCACGCATACCGAATATTGAATAAAGATTTATATAAATTGTTTATTACCATAGTAACTGAGTTCCTCGAAGAAGTACTGCCTTCATCAAACCACAATGAGATCAAAATTCCATCAATATCACGTACTAAACGCGAAAAAACTCAACCTTTCGATTCTGGCGACGGGTTCATTGACCTTAGAATCTCATTGCATGGAAAAATTACAGCAGAGGCGCGTGAAAAATCAATGAAAAGCCGGCTTCGCAATTTTTTTGTTAAAATTTCTCCTTGCCGATTCGCTGCTGCTTCTTCCTATTTTCTGTGCTTTATTTTTTTTCGGCGTTGCCGATATTGTTTCATCTGTGGAATTTTTGGAAATAGGTAAATGACCTACTTGGACCGTTCGAATGAAAATACAATGTAATTACAATGTTTTTACGTATTTTTCGTGTGTTTGGTAATTAATTTCTCGTAAAATTAGGTACTGTCGAAATAGTTGCCTATGCTTATTGATCAGGAACTTACGAATTGTATCAAAAATATTTTCCAAGTTTTTTTTTTTCGTTTCAACATCGAATAATGAAATATTGTAGAATAAAATGCCTAATTACTCAATCAAGGTGTTTTTTGGATGATTCGATGATATTTTTTACTAGACGGAAAAAATAATTAAACGCTGACATAGGTAAAATACGAAATAAGACGATTCATCGAATTTTTCTGTTTTTCTGATGAGTTTTCTCGATTAAAAAATTTTTCCTTATTTTTTGAACACAAAATAAAAATGTTTCCGATTTTCTACAAAATGTCCACTATTTACAAATTTTTTGACGCTAATGAGAAACGTAGTTTTTTCTAGCTCTAGACAAAATATTAAAATCCATTGAGCTTCAGTTTTGGGCTTTTTTTGACTTTTAAATTTTAATCAAGCAATACATTTTTAAGTCGTGTCCAAACATCAAAACGATCTGATAATAATAGATATTAGGTACCTTTTGAATCTCTCATCGTGATTCAGAATTATTCTGCAAACGAAAAATGAACTCAAATTAAATATCATACTGATGTACGCGTTACGCCTAATCCGCGTAATTGCCAAATTTATGAAATGAGCAAATTTTTCCCTATTGCATGAAATAGGCGAAATGATTACCTAATCCATGAAATTTTTCCGTTCAAGGCCCTGCATCCTTTTTTGACTCCTTTAATTTTAAAAATATATTTATCTAACAGTAATTTTGAATGGTACCCCATGTGTAAGTAGTACGTACTTAAATAAGTTTACCTGTACCTGTTATACTTACTATGTAAAGACACATTGCAATCATAACCGTCCTTTTATTTGATAATATTCGAAATTGGAATAGGTAGCAGGAAAGTGTTTATCAAAGAAATAGTCAATTTGTCCAAATGTACTTCATTTTTCGAACATCATTGTAAATTCAATAAAAGATTAGGTAAGTGTCTATTTTTATATAAAATGTTATATTTTCAACGACTGGTTGTCGGAAAGTGGGGTACAAGGGGTACAATGGGTACATTGCACCCCCAAAATCCTGACCCGGGGGGGGGGGTTCAAAGTATCATTTGTACCCCCATCCCATGAGATAGGAATTTTCAAAGTATTAAGAAATACGAAATTTTTTGGGGCACAAAACTTAATTTTTTAAAAGCTTTGTTCGGGCGTCTACAATTATTACAAAAAAAAATCAGTGCATTGAAAACGTAAATTTTTCAACGAAATGTCTTTTAAAAATTGACAATGTCTTAGAAAAAAAGGACGATATTTCAAATAGGTAATCTGACAATTTTTTAAATGTGCAGGAGTGTAATAGTTCATGAATTCCCAAAAATGGATAATTTTTCGGGAAAGTTCGACGATATTTCAATTTTTAATCTTTTTAAAAATATGTACTATGATTACCTAACGTTAGGTAGGTACATCCTTTACATTACCTATATAAAATGAAAAATCAATGAAAGCAGAATTTTTAAAAACTTTGAATACTTATAGGAATTTTCATTAATTTTTTTTAGTCTTTCTATTTTCTGTTCTATTTTTATATCTGCCTAAGTATTTATCAAATTATCATGATCTGAATTTTAGAAAAAGGATGACCTACCCCCCTCCCTTTCCACCAGAAATTCTAACGTAAATGTTTTGTTTCTACTTTTCCAGATGCTGGATGCTGAGTTCAAATATGTAAGTCTAAGTACTTAGCACTTACGGTACTAATCTGGTATTTAGACGTAGTTTTTTTTATGCAACCCCACTGAACGGACTATACCTCTTCACCAACCCTCATGAGATCTGAATTTTTTAAAAATAAATAAAAAAAATGACGTGTGACGAGTTTTGGTAAATGTTTCAGATGAAAGCATCGAGGAGGTCGAATATTCGCTCATTTTTTCGATCTGACCTTTTCCTCATGCTCTAATCGATTTCCTCTTCAAACTGTAAAAAAATAGGATAGAGGTTCAATGTTAAATTATAGAAATAGGACATCCCTCTATTCCCTTCTCTTTGAAACAATGTTTTTAGATTCGGTAGAGCAGTCAGTTGTCCCTCCTCGCATACTTGAGAAAATCGCCTCACTTCTGATGTCCTGATGTTCTGAGAATCACTGTTGATCCTTAATTGGCCAATCAGAAGGAGCCTATCACAGAAAAAAGGTTTCCAACTTTTTTTAGACGATTTCATCTTTCTGACTCTTACTCTCATCCTAGCCTTCTTCCCCCCAAAATTGAATTTGGAATTATTATTAAAAAAAAAAAAAAGAGTAGAAGTGAAAACCCTCCGAGAGCTGATTGTTAATGTAATAATATTATCTAGGTAGTAATAAATGAATTCGGAAAATAGGTAGATGAAAGGTAATTAGATTGTAATTAGATTTCCAATATTTTTATCACGCAGCATGGGTTGCAGAAGCTGAAAGTAAAGATACAGATGAAAAAGATAACTTAAATTATCTTAAAACATTAACAAGTGGAAAAAAATCATCAGATAATGGCCCCATGGAACGCAAAAACATCCGTGAAAAAACTACCAAAAACACCAACATACTAATAATTCAACCTCAAATAAACCAAACCCAAGCAATGCAAATTCATTACAATAAAAAACTTCACAACGCAATAACGTAGGCACATTTTTCAGCATCGGTGTTCGGTGGGTGAAGGAGTTACCAACCAGACTGGTGTATTTTTGTGTGGATGTGGATGTAAATGTTTTCGTTGTCAGCGTACGTTGCGGCGGCTCACGACAGTGTCAGTGTGGTAAATACTCTTTGCGCGAGAGTCGCGTGTGTTACGTTGTAATGTAAATGGTCCTTTTTCGCGCGTAAATTTCGACTAAAATTTCGCTAATTTGAACGAAATGAAGCTGCATGCGTTTTTTAATTCAACAGTGAAGTATTAATTTTCGTGTAAAGTTACTTTTAATTGGTTTTGTGGAATTGGTGAACTCAAAATCGTCCCAAAATGATGACCAACGGATTTATCATCGGCGATGGCTCCTGGACCCTCAGAGTATTTGTCACCAATCTCAGTATTGAGAGGTCATTAAGAGTCAAAGGAGATTTACATATCGGTGGATTGATGCTGAAACTTGTCGAAGATTTAGGTATGTCGCAAATTTCATCATTTTCTTCCCATTTTGACAATACTTACACTCACGTGTATTGATAAGCTGACTTCGTATCAATTTTGTCAACTTGAGAATCAAAATCAGTCGAGTCGATTGTAAAATTTACTCAGAACCGGCGAAATGATTCGCAGAAGTAGAATCATTTGTTCGAATTGTAATTCTAATAATTCACCTTCGACAGTCTGACATTCTTCGAACTGGAAGTAGTTTTCAATCGCGACCAATGCGTGTGTGTGAGTGTGGGTGTTACACGTTTGGTAATCGCGTACATTTTACCTGAGTTTCTCACCACATGTTCGTTTCTACATCATTATAATGAAAAAACGTTGATGAAAAGGAAATGTGTTTTTGCTAAATATGAAAAACTTCTAACGAATAAAGTTCCATTATCATTACCGCTGTAGTAGAAGAGCTGAGACCCTCGTACATTATGAATTTATCGCAGCAGGTGCTCTAAATATTCGCGTATTTATTTTGCATTAGTATCAAGGACGAAATTGTTACGTGATTTGGTGTTCTACTTCGAAAATTTACTCAATGGGGGAAAAAATCATTCGTGGATAGTAAATTTCGCATACAGGTGCAATGGCAGCCATGCGATGAACGAAGGGAACTGATAAGATAATCATTGTTACCAATTTACCTGCAATTATTCATTCTATCGCGTTCTTGAATTTCGCCCAAAAGTTGATCGACGGGGTTCAGAATGTTTTTTAAAAATTTTGCATGGTTAGAAATCATTACACGACGAAGAATGGCCTGAGGTAGAGGTCACCAGATTTTTTTGCCGAGTTGTGAGATTTAAAAATTTTGTGAGGTGGTGGATAGTTGAAAATTTCAGATGAGGATGAGCAAGATTAGGATCAACTTAAGAATTATACTTTTTCTTCCCATCTTGTTCTAAACTCAAAGAAAAATCAGTGAAATGATGATGAGATCAATGTCGCCACTTTTGGTGTTTTGGTGGTGTAAAAAAATCGATCTATAGAGACTTAAAATTTTGAAAAAGCAAAAGCAAAATTATGATTTTCACCTGTGTAAACTCTTGAATCTGAAAAAGAAAAGCATTTTTAGTACATGATCTTTTTGTGTGAAATACACAAATCACCATAATAATAATATGATGTATTTTTTTGATATTTTCAAGAAATTTTTTTTGTACTTAGGTTGCGATTTAATTTTTGAAAAAAAAATATGATTTTTACCAGTTACCAGTTGTAAGCTGCCAGAATTACTTATAAAATCCTCCTTCTTTTCAAGCTTTAGATTAGAACTAACTGACAAAAGGATTTAAACAATTGGAAAATTCTATATTTTTTTTTCAAAAAATGTTATAAAAATAAAGAGGAAAAAATCAAAAAAAAAAATCTTGACAAAGAAGAAATCAATTTTCACTTCATAAAGTTATCGGCGTTCAAATTATTTTGTAAATTCCTAGGTACTCTGTTTTGGAGGAAGGACTTTTTTTGCCCACAGTGGTGATACATTTTTATAAAAAAAATGATTTGCTCCTAGGTTTAAATATTAATTTTTTCAAACAAAATTGATCTGCATGTAATTTTTTCATCTATTACTTAGTTCTTGAATTTCAAGTATGTTTTCGAGGTTATTTTCAAAGCGACTTGCATTTTTTTTCATGCTTGGTTGCTAATTTTTTTTTTATCCACCAAAGTTACTGTTTCCACAAAAGTAACAAAATTCGAGAAAACTTGATTTGAATTCATGTTGAAAACGTAAAAAATGACGTACTTACTTTTTTATGACGGCTATTTGCATTTTTTTCAAAATTTTTACTCTTGCTTTGTTTGGGCAGGCATTTCCCGTTCATTTTTGTGTATTTTTTTTTTTTTTTTGAAAATATCTTGAATATTATCCAATACAAAGTCGTTTGTATGATAATTTTTAAGTAGGTGTTGAAATTTTTTACCATAAACTTGAATAATTTCGAGAGAGGGAATAAAGTTTGAGAGGGGCATAGAAAAGTGGTAATTGATTTTACTCAAAAGAAATCAATTACGACACCATGAATTTGACAGGTCTGTCATTAGCAAATTGTTTGAACGAATTGTTTCGAGAGTATTAAAGATGTATAAATTTTTGTTGTGTGGGTTATAGAAGATCACACAAAATCAGTAAATGAGCTGAGATATATAGTCAATTTTGAGAATTTTGATATTTTTTTCGAAAAATTTCACATTTACAACTGAATTTGGAAAGTTGCATTTCTGAAAAAATATTGATGAAATATTGTAGCAAATGTTGTCATTAATCATAATTTCAAAAAAAAAATTCTCAATAGTATCAAAATATGTAATGGTTAATTTTTTGATGTTACTTTACACCAAAAATCTATTGCTGAGAATTTTTTCAAAATTTTTACCCATAATGGTCATATTTTTCTTGAATTTCAAGTCTTTGAATCGATTTTTTATATCAATTGATTTGGCAACATCAATTTTATCATTATGATCGATTTCCCCATTGAATGAAAAAACATTTTTAAGTTGATTTTAACCTTACTTACCCTCATCTGAAATTTTCAACTACCCACAATCTTGTAAAATTTTTCAAAAAACTGAAAAGCTTTCTAACTCGTAAATCAAGTTTTTTTTATCTCTTATGTGACATTCCATCGTCATATTTTCATCAGTGCTACAAAATAGAACATTTTTACATCACAAAATAATCATAAACACGAGCTATATTTCCTTCTACAATCGAAATGAAAATCATCTCTTATCAACATATTCTGATCAAATTTGCCATAGATATATTCGATATTTATAAATCTTTTGAAAAATGATTCCTCAGATACATAAAATCATGCATCTCCACTTCTCAATGCAAGGTTACTGCAACTCAACACGTGACTCGATCCCACATCCCATTTAATCTTTTTATATTCAAAATCAAAATCACGCAGCTCTAGCTCATGACCTGTCGATCGAAATATTCGCACGACTTTGCGATATTCATGCAAATCGAGGTATTAAATTTAGATAAAATTTGCCAACCTTTAAAGATATAAAATTTACTGCTCGTTGGAAGAATCGTAAAATATTACGAGATTTTCGTTCGCCTGTAGTTCTTTTTTGCCAGATCAAACTGTACGCAACCAATTAGCAAATTTTTACTAATTCAACCGGTTGCATCATTGTAGAAAATGTTAATGATCGAGTTTCCGAGCAGTTCGAGTTTCATAATTAACAAATTTTATGCGATAGTTCTCGTTACCTATTTATGAATAACGATGTCGTATTAGCTTCTAATTTATTATCATTCGTTCTACGTAGGTGATAAATCGTCGAGTCTTGATGTTTATTCGAAAAAAAAAGGAACCGTCGCCTACTCAGAAAAAAGCACAGAAACTACGCCCCGGTTAATATTCGGAAATTCGAAAATAAAAATCTACATAAATCAACAAAGGTGACTAAAGATAGTATCTAGTGATACCTCTACACGTCACAAATCAAATAAAAATATAATTTAGTGATTTAATCCTGTTCTCTATTATTTTCGAAGGCGTATTAACTCCGTATTCAAATAAAATGTCACATTTGGCGCATCGCTTCGGAAATGCAGCGAGGTATAAAAAAAAACCTCTTGTCATCGGGCTCGCGCATTCGCAGGTTTCCTGGAATGTGTATAGACAGATTGAACGGTGGCTTACGTCTTGAACCCATCATCGGTGGACTCGGGAGAAATGCCATGCTTCACGTTCCGTGTTCTTTTGGCTCGGTACCGGTGAAAGATTTGTTAAGGCTACAGGGTGCTTCGAATTTCACGCGATGGTTTTCTTTATTT
The DNA here is from genome assembly GCA_038380155.1 of Pseudococcus jackbeardsleyi. Classification (NCBI taxonomy): domain Eukaryota; kingdom Metazoa; phylum Arthropoda; class Insecta; order Hemiptera; family Pseudococcidae; genus Pseudococcus; species Pseudococcus jackbeardsleyi. The sequence goes on along the minus strand of CM076240.1, from coordinate 30,371,697 downwards.
TGTTGCACTGGGTGTTTTTTTCGTTCAACTCGAGCTCATCGGGTTTCGTATGCATGTGTAAATTTTTTACGATGCAGTTTTTTTTTATCAAAATTCAAGAAATAGTGTTTTTTAATGGACTTCGGTATCTATACTTTTTACGCTCGTTGGAGCCAGTTAATTAAAATATAAAAGCGAATTTGATGTAATTGAGGGACGAGCTCGGTCGACGTAATTAAGTATTTCTTTTCGTATACCGTGTCGTTGGAGGACACGTTTTGTTTAATTTTTCTTCTTTTTTTAAATACTCGATACTGTTTTGAATATAAATGCTGGACGAGTCGAACGTGTTGCACGAATTTATAGTCGTACGATAGGCAACCAACGTGCGAGGCATCAATTTCCTAGAATAGAGCGAACCCCCTGACGTTTCCGTTACATAGGTTCCTTCGATGTTATTTAAAAGGTGTTTAAGAAAACCCATCCAGCATCTTCGCTTTTTACCTACGGTTCGGCGAGATCTTTTAGAGCAGCACGTACCATGGCGGGTAATGGATTTGTTCTATTGGTGAAATCCACCTTGGGTTTACTTTCGTTGTGTGAGTTTTTTTTTTTTTGGATTTATCATCCCCTGGGACTCTGGGAGTAAATTTTCTCGCATTTATTTCGCCAGAGATTGAGATTCCACGTTTCTACAACTTTGTGTGTGAACGATAAAAATGGAGCTGTGAGGTCTAGAAAGTAGGGCAGCGTATAAGGGGATGAAAAATAAACATAGATTCGTCATTTTTATCCAATTCTTTAAAAATTTCCTTGATTTGCAGTATGTGGATACCAATGCCGTCTGATAATGGTCTGATCGAAAAACTCGAGCAAAAAATATTTGTGTATTTTGAGTCAAACGACTAGGCAAAAAATGTTTCTTTGAATATGTTGGCCACAGAATACATTTTCAACTTTATTTTTCTCTTCTTTGATTATCCATTTTTATTTTTTATATAAAGTACCTACTCAGAATTTGAAAAGTTTCAATTTTGAAAAATCAAAAATCATCCGCTTTCTCAGTTATAAATCAGTGAAAATTATCGAATATCACTGAAAAACAGTCAGAATTGCAACACAGGAGAAAATCAGTGAAACAATTTCAACTGAAAACGAATTAGTGAAAAAAATCGCTGAAAAATCAATGAAAATTCACTGAAAAAGCAATGAAAATTCACTGACAAATCAATGAAAATTCACTGAAAAATCCGTAAAATTTTTGAATTTTGCTGAAAAATCAGTGAATTTTGCCTGTGCTGCAATTTCGAGTGTTCATCAGTGACTTTTCACTGATTCAGAATGAAAGAGTGGTGAGTTACTACATATACCCAAACTGAATTTTTGTTTGGGACTTTTCTTAAAATAGATTACCATATATAATACCCATAAAAACTTTTGACCTCGTAGATTATGGAACCTTTTAGGCTTGTCCAGTGGCAATTTTGAATGAGAAAATCTGAGGAAGTCAGAAAGTTCAAAACCTTTTTAATACCAAAAGAAAAATACAAGAAATATAAAAAATTTGATTAGATTCACGTCTCTTGCATTTGTATTACTTTTTGATTTTTTTTTTACTCATTGTATCGAGAAAAATATGAAAAATTTGGAGTTGAAAACTTTGGTTAAAAATTCAATCATTTTTAAGTTGGACGAAATTTTTTTAAAACCCTGAACAAAATTACTCTCTCATTCTGAATCAGTGAAAAGTCACTGATAAACAATCTAAATTGCAGCACAGGAAAAATTAGCAAAATTCACTGATTTTTCAAAGATTTTCACTAATTTTTCAAAAGTTTTCACTAATTTTTCAAAATTTTCACCGACTTTTCAGCAAAATTCAAAAATTTTACTGATTTTTCAGTGAATTTTCATTGATTTTTCTCACTGACTCGTTTTCAGTGAGAATTTTTTCACTGATTTTCTCATGTGCTGCAATTCTGACTGTTTTTCAGTGATATACGATAATTTTCACTGATTTATAAATAAGAGAGTATAAGAATTTTAAATTGGAAAATTTTTTTAAAAACACCAAAATATTTTCCAACTGTAATATTTTTTATTTGTAATTCTTATTTTCTAAAAATGTTTCTTATTTGAATTTTTAAAAAATCTCATTTCTTAAAATTTTTTCTAATTTGAAAACTGTTACAATGATTTTAAAATATTCCCATTTTTTTGAAATTTCGATTTCATGTTTTTTAAAATGTCTTGTGACTAAATAATTGGAAGGAATTTTTTAGAACATGAAATTGAGGATTAAAAAAAATAGCTTAAAATTGTAAAAATGTGAAAAAGAATAGGTTTGAATTATTTTTACTGGTTTAAAATTTAAAATTTGATGCAGTTTCAAAAAAATTGTGGTTTAATAGGCTGAAGAAATTTTTAGTTAAAAAAACTTTAGCTCAAAAATCGAAAGGCCTGAATTTGGACTTGGATCGTTGAAATTTCGTTAATGGCAAAAATAATTAGGGGCTACTTTGTTTTAGGATATTAAACAATTTTAAGTTAGGTACCTATTTACTTTTCATTTTTCCAAAAAAAAACTGGCATGTACTTGAAAAAATCTCAATCTTTGAAAAATTCAGTGGAAGTCTGACTTCCTCAACTTCCCTTGGAAAATCGCCTCTGGCTTGTACTTGTAAAAAAATGGAAAAATTTTATTTTCTGTAACTTTCCATGACCAACTTCAAATTCAAAATCGTTTTTTTTGTCCCCTGAATACTAATAAAATTTATAAGATCGAATTGTAAAACCAAATCAGGAGTTCCTAAAATTGCTACAAACAATTTTTTCCCAGTTACTTTGTTTCGTTCACATTTTAAACTCGAAAGCCAAAACATTAAAATGATGAAAAAAATTGCATTTTCAATTCCCCATTCATACCAGTGATTCTCAATTCTTATCTATGACGATACAAAGATCTTTCTCGAGGAATGCACTACGTAAACATGAATTGGAAATAGTGGATTTACCGTCTACTGTATTGGACATATAAGTATTACCAACTCGCGCGGTTTATCACGGCGCGCATACCCCGATAACTTCAACAATCAACATCAGCTTCTAGGAAGACGTGCTGATAATAATTTTTATGCCGGATTATGGATACATAACTGTTATTTGTCTGCGCCGTTCATTGTGTTTGCTGAACATGGTTTACTCTCAATATACACTTGTAAGTTGTTATGCTTTTTTACCAGCTTTATGCTTCACTCTGGCTGGCTCACATTTTGCCAGAATTTTCTCCCATAGCCGTCCGCGATAATAAAACTAATTTTATAAACGAATTAAAACATCGTAAATCAGCAGCACATATGAACGCCGCGGGGTAAATTATAATTCTTATCATAAGCCAATACGTGATGTCTAACTCGAGCCACGTTGCCAAATTGAACCAAATGTAGGCGCGTGTTCCAAAACACATAGATTTTGGCAATTACCGAAGAATTACGAGGTTTGATATTTTATTACCTCCAGTTCAATTACGTGCTATAAATAGTTTTCTATCTGGTAATTCGTCTAATTGCAAGTGTAGTACGTAGTTAATCGAGCATCTATATAACTATCCCAGTATCCACTATCGTAATGTTAGGTTTGGGTTACTTGAGTTTAATACAAGGTTGTTAATTAGTTCCTAGATGTGTAGGTACATGGCGTAGTAGACGGTTTTGTTCGTGTTTTATTATTCGCGTATTTTTATTACACGATGTTACCGCGAGACTATAACCGTAAATGCGATAAATCATAGAAATTTGCCAAACATGCTGTAAAGAAGAAATTCGACTCGGGTATTTGCATCTTTGCAATCAGTGGGGAACAAAGTGGCAACAGAGTTCAAATGTGTGAATGTTAAGAGAGTCATGTATCCAAAAAGTTCGGTGAAAGGTGAGGTAGAGAGGGAAAAAAGTTAAAAGTATGAAAAATTGCAATTATTTGAAAAAAATGCACTTTGGAGTTTCTCAATAAATTGCAATTGACGAAGTAGCATAAAACGAATCAAAAAATATCAAAGGTCATAAAAAGTTGATGATAAACAAATTATGTGTGAATGTTGTTAGATCGAACTAAAAAGTAAGAGAGACAGATTACTTCCTCTAATTATGACAAAATTACATTTTTTAAAAGAAATTGATGAAATTGCAATCCAAGGTACTCTTTTATTTTGAGTCAGTGAAAAGTCATTGATAAACAGTAAGAATTGCAGGACAGGAAAAACACTAGCGTTATTTACTATGACTTTCAGCAAATTTTCTTAGATTTTTTTTTAAAATCACTAACTTTTTTTTAAAAATTCACCAATTTTTTAAAAAAATTCACTATTTTTTAAAAAAATCACTATTTTCAAAAAAAATTCACTATTTTTTAAAAAAATTCACTATTTTTTAAAAAAATTCACTATTTTTTAAAAGTCACTAATTTTTTTTAAAAAATTCACCAATTTTTTAAATTTGCTTTTTTAAAAAAATCACCATTTTTTTAAAAAAAGTCACTAATTTTTTTTAAATTCGCTATTTTTTTAAAAAATTTACTAATTTTTTTTAAATTCAGTATTTAAAAAAAATTCTTCATTTTTTTAAAAAGTCAAAAATTTTTTTAAAAAATTTACCAATTTATTTTAAAATTTACTAATTTTTTTAAATTTGCCAATTTTTTTAAAAATTCACTAATTTTTTTTTTAATTCACTAGTTTTTTTTTAAAAAAAAAATCATAACTTTTTAAAAAAAAAATTCAGTACTTTTAAAAAAAAATCACTACCTTTTTTTTTAAAAAAAAATCACCAATTCTTTTTTTAAAAATATTCACCAATTCTTTTTAAAAAATTCACCAATCCTTTTTAAAAAACTCACCAATTCTTCTTAAAAAATTCACCAATTTTTCAGATAAATTCATTAATTTTACCGACTTGAGTAAATCTTTATTGATTTTCTAGTGATTTTTTTCCTACTAATTTGTTCTTCAGTGTAAATTTTTTCCTGTGCTGCAATTCTGACTCTTCCTCAGTGATTTTTGGTAATTTTCACTGATTTATGGATGAGTGATTGGAAAAGTGAAAACAGTTGCATTTTCAGCCCAGAAAATGAGAATAAATTTCTAGTCAGTATAACTTGAAATAAAAATCTATAGACTAGGGAAGTTTCATCAAAATTCTTGGTAACATAAATTTTAGCATTTCTGTAAAGTTGCTCCCCCATTCTGAATCAGTGAAAAGTCACTGATGAACAGTCAGCATTGCAGCACAAGAACAATCAGCAAAATTCATTGATTTTTCAGCTAAATTCATAAATTCTACCGACTTTTCAGTGAATTTTCACCGATTTTTTTGTTGGAATTTGTAAATTCTCGCACCTTCCCTAATTCGACTTATACTCGGCTATGTTTATTCATGAATATATCGCGACTTTGGTAGATATCGTTGGCTACGGCCGAAAATTTGTTTATATTCGCGAAATCTCAAGACACTTTCTTGATATTTTCATTACGTTTCGGAACTTTGTTGAAATAGGTCATCGGACCATTATTTTAAATTCTAGAGTTATTAAACTCATTATTTTACGATTGCGTTTTATTATGCTCTTATATGAGCTTATTTCCAACAATTTCATCTTTTAATTTGGATAACGCCAAAAAGGTATTTAAAACGACTTCGTGTCATAATTTTACGATTAAAAGTCTCCGCTAATTCAAAAACCAAATATCGATTTTCCAACATTTTTCATTGATCTGTTTTCAGTGAAAATTTTTTCACTGATTTTCTGCTGAGCTGCAATTCTGACCAATTCTCAGCGATTTTCGATAATTTTCACTGGTTTTAAATGAGAGGGTGGGTCATCAAAAAGTTTGTGCAACGTCCTCTGAGAAAAATCTTGGTGTATGATTTGCTTTTTCACTCAATTTTTAAAAAAAAATTATAAGTATTAAAATTATTCTCATCTGAACAAAAATTTCTGTTGGAAAAATCGAAGGCTTCGGAATGGAAGAGGAGGGAGAAATTCACGTAAACTCTTTGATTTACGTTCTCCTTTTTTATCAATGAAAAATCATTGGTTTCAGTGTTTCCAGGATAGGAAAAAAATAGTAATGATGGCAATTCACAAAAAATATGTTGATTTTTCTAAATTGCCGTTGTTTTAGTAAATTTAATTGATTTTTCAGGAAATTTGACTACAATTTTTCAAGTGATTTTTTCGATTTTCTTTTTTTATGTCGATGATTTATATTGAACTTTTTGGATTTTTTTTTACAGCATTTTCACTGAAAACAAATCAGGGAGAAAAATCAATGAAAATACACTGAAAAATCAGTAATTTTTTGAATTTTGCTGAAAAATCAGTGGAAATCTTTGAAAAACTAGTGAAACTCTTTGAAAAATCAGTGAATTTCGCTGATTTTTCCTGTGCTGCAATTTCGACTGTTCATCAGTGATTGTTCACTGATTAAGAATGAGAAAGCAGGAAACACAAATTGCTTCTCGGATGCTTCCCTTCGGAAAAACTAATCCCCTAGAAAAAATCCGATATGCTGCTCCGAAAATAAGCACTTACCTACCAAAAAAAAAATATTGAAATCTCCAAACCCCATAATAGACACTCTTCAAACCAAACTAGTATCTCGATCTACTTCTCTATAATTCTAAAAGCTACCTCGTTCTTATCCTCCTCCAACCCTGGACTCCCAACTACCTAAATTAAGGAAGAATTTCCATCAACATTACCTAATCAAGCCAGTACCACCCAGTACGTCCATCACCTTAACTAAAATCTAATTTACCAAACAAGACCTCTCGCACGTTAAACGCTCCATTACACGTCTCAAAATATTTGTCGGATCGACTTCTCGGTAGAAAAAAAAAAGAGTTAAAAAAAGACACCGAGAATCTCCCAGCACCGGTGTGTCGGTACAACTTCACATAAACGTATAATATAAATGCATTCACCTAATTTATCGACCATTCAATTCTAATTTTTTCCTAATGTACATCACATTTGGGTCTGCAATGGCTGCAGCTAAAGTGTACGTAACATGCATCGGTGTATTACGGCGCGTTAAACAAACTGGACAATGAACCTTTATAATGTAAAAGCGATTTTAAAACCGAAGACGAGCGTGTGTACGCGTATATTTTATCTAACAGACGAAAAATAAATGCGGTCAGCATCAAAAGTCCAGTGTCGTAACAATACCATTAACTGGCACGATACATGCATCTTCAGCTCGGTACATATCGCTTTGGCCAGTCCAGGGCGGCTCGTTCAGTGTAAAGGTAAAGAGTTAATATGTAAAAAAGTCAAACCGAAAGTTCAACGCTTTTATCAACACAGTGCACCTCGAACGTGTGAAATTTCGTATACCTTTTCTCCGTTGTATACTTATTCCCCCTGCTCTCCGCCGGCCATCTCATTTGTACACAATAACAACATGTGCATGTGTACTACAAAGCATAACCATATCGTATTTACCTATATAACGGAACCTTAATTTAAATTCATTATTTTTCTACATTACGAACCCGTTCGTTGAGCGTCGTAAATTATACACACCGATGCGTATTGCTAGCTTATTTTTCATCTCTTCACCGATTCATTATATTATTTTTCAAACCATCGCCATCCAAGTACGTACGTATAATATGTTACGAGTGTATACCTTCATGTAAACTTTACGTGTAAATATCAATGATTCATGCACGCTCCGCGACAATTCCACGCTTCGATTGGTTAATTTAAAATTAATCAGTAGTATAGGAGTACGTATAGAACACCCGCCTCCAGCCACGCCCCTTTCCCCCTCCCTCAATCGCCCCGCCCCTTTTGGCCACGCCCACTTGATCTTTCCGCTCTGAGGCCACGCCCACTTCCCCTTCCCTGACCACCACCAAGGTAACCTAACATGGCGTCTTTTTGGTCGTCCCCCCTCCCTTGTTTTCTCAATTGTGATCGTCTAAACCTCAGGTTGTCCACATTTCTTAACCTAACCTAACCTAAGGGAAGGGGTATAGTCGTGAGACTACCCCCTCCTCTTGAGGTGAGGTTATGTTTAGATGGTGGAGGGGTTGAGAGTCGATCATGTTGAGAAAACAGGGAAGGGGTGGTACTGAAAGAGGCGCGATGTTAGGTTGTTTTGGTGGTGGTCAAGGAGAGGGGGAAGTGGAGAGGTCAGAGGTGGGAAAGGTTGAGTGGGATAGGTAAAAGAGGTAGGTTGAAGAGAGTGGGGGTAAAGGTAGAGTGGTTGGAGATGTAAGTGTTCCATACGTACTCTTGTACTAGAAGGGTGGTTGCAAGACTAGACTGTCTTGTATGGTAGAAGTAGAGATACTGAGTAGTAGAAAGAAGAGAAGCAGTATTTAAAGGTGTAATTATGGAGGGGATAACCATATGCAGTGTTGCACGAATGTGAATTACAAAATGTTGAAGAACATGATTCGTGGCTTTGAAAAAAGCCTTTTTAATTGGTAGCCCTGAAAAGGGCTTTTCGGATATTTTTATTCAATCATTGGTTGGTGACATCATCGAAGAGTTATTCTTTATTGATGGAAATGAGTGTTGTGTTGTGTTGTGTACCGTTGTAAGTGATGGTGAGATTTTCATGTTTGTTCCATTCGTCGAGTTTTTTGTTTGTATCGAAGAGCGGTCGAAAGCGCCGAGGTAAGGTGAGTAATTGATCCGGGCATTCGGCAACGACTGCCTGGCCGTATTTGGTGAGATAAATCTTGAATGACAGCACTTTAAACTTGGTACCTTGTTTGAAATCACTGAATTTGGCAAACTGTTTCGGGGTTTTATCACCCAGCACATTAAACTCTGCGAATAACACGTCCATCTTGCACGAGCTCTGAAGCAAATAATGACTTGAGCTGGCACTGCACTGGTATTTATAGTTGGTAAAAAGTGGTAGGGATGAAGATGCGTGCGCACATTACCCCCACTCCTTAAGAGAGTAAAACTTCTATTCAGACTTTGGAATCAGTTTATCGAGTGTTGTATTTAACCAAGTTAAAAAATCATCCACTCTTTTTCTATCTTTTTTTTTTGTTGCCCAAAGCTGGAGGGTTTCCTGTACTTGCTCTAGACGAATAAATTTGTATTTTGTATATTTGCATCTATCGTTGTTAAGGGAAACCTCTTCTCGTATTGAATCCCAATCATCAAGGGAACAAGTATCGACAATGCTACAACGACACACAGGTAGTAAATGAAGTATAAAATTCATTTTTAACCAAATGTTTTCTTCATCGTCATCATCATAGAAGATATTTACTTGAAAGTGAGGTTGGTTATCCCTATAAGATAATCCGTTTGGAAGTTTATAAGTTTTTGATAAATGCATTGTGAAGAATACGTCTGTCTTGTGCAAACTCTGAAGAGCTACTGAGTAGGGAGGTTAGGTGTTGTTGTATTTATAAGTTGTAGTTTTATGCTCAAGCACACTCTATAGTTGTAAATGTGTATTATAAACCAGTTGAAGAAATTCAGTGGTAGCCCTGAAAAGGGCTGTTTTAATTTTTCAAGCAAAACGATGAACTATACGTAGACCAACCAATAACCAATCAGTTTTTTACCAGACCACAATTCCCACACAATTTCTTCTTCTTCATCATCTTTTTTGACATGATCATTATTCCGATAACTTCTGAGGAATTTATTTGGCAAGTGTTTCCAATATGACGATGTCCATTGTTTACAAGCACATTTAGACTTTGATCTCCAATGATGTGGTAATTCAACTGAAAACTCCTTGGTTGTGACTATTATACAACCCATTTCAGCAGCACAATAAACATTTGTAATTTCATACTCTTGTACCCCAAAGGGAATTGGCAATTCACGGTAAGTAAGTAGAAGCGTCATCTTGATGAGAGAGCACTGCAGATAATGATTGAATAAAGCCAAAGTTGTAGTATTTATAGGTGTTATCCCCACTCTTAGTTTGGTACAGTGGTGGGGATAAGAAGTATGTGTAATATATATTGTTGAAGAAATTGATTGGTAGCCCTGAAAAGGGCTGTTTTACTGGTGGCCCTGAAAAGGGCCTTTTTTATTTACATCTGCAACCAGGACAACGATGTTTACTATTTTGTACTCTGAGTTCATATCGTGCAAGTTCTACTTCACATTTCAATGACCACCACTCCATGTAAGATACACAGTCACAATAGCATATGCTCCAGCAGTTGCACACACCACATGCTAAACCATCACATACAGTACGTATGTTGGCAACATTGAAACAATGAAGAGGACAGCAGTAATCACCACCGGCTTTGAAATCAAAGTTTGGTATATCGTAAACTTGGGTTTGTTTGCAAAAAATACTTCGAACATATGAACGAATATGATGCCAGAAAGTGCTGGTGTGGAAAATTGTATATAAACTGGACATTGTGAAGTACAAAGTTGAACTGAAGAATTGAAGATGATACATGCGCATATAAAGATGTTCAAGCGCATGCGCAGTATACTAAAACACCCCCTCCATCATCCCCACCACCTAGACATCTTCTTCTTCATCATCTTCGATCAGGGATACAATGTATTGGAAGTTTTTCAAATAAGTATACTTCTCCAGGTCGATTACAAGATAATCTTTATCTGTGCACCAAACATACTTGCACAAATCAGAAAATACTTGACGTGATATTTTATAAATCAGTAGATTATAAAATATGAATACATCATCAGGAAGTGAAGGAAACAGAACAGCATAGTTGAGATAACTGCATACAACTTCTGGAACATTTGTTAATCGGTCACTGATGAATATGATTGATACACCAAGTGAAATGTATTGTTTCAACTGCTTGCATGGACCGGTGTTGTCAAATATCATGATGGAATGTGGTTCAGGATGTCGAGGCAGCTTCCATGCGTTGTTTACACAAGTAATATTATTGCTTGAAATGTTGAAACTTTTGATATTCTCAGAGCACAAATACACATGACTGCAGGGTTGTTTCAAAGATACCAGTTTGTTCAGCACATCATCACGAGAAGTTGTATCTGGAGCTCCAATAACAGCGCAACGCATATTTGTTGGAATGAGAGAAGACTGTACGGTATGAGCCATAGTGATACAATGAGAATAACACCATACTACTCAGCTATTTATAAATTTTAAAAATGGTGGGGATGAAAAATTATTCAAGTGTGGTGGGAGATGAGGATGCGCGCGCGCAACATTTTAAAACTTTGTTTTTTGCAACTCTTGTTTGTAAAATTTTCCCTCAATATCCTCACCATCTTGGGCTTTAATTGAATAGGTAACAGGAATGGTGAGGTGTACTTTGTCAATGACAAAAAGTTCAGTTGTCCATTTTCTAGAATATTTGTTTGAAAATGTATGTTTATAACTTGTAATGCGAACACGGTCACCAACTTTAAGTGTAGATGTAGGTCGTTTAAAATCACTATCAATTCCATACATTTTTTCATACACAGAGTCTTCAGTCTTTTTTGTGACCAAAGCAGGAGGTAAACCAATCGTTCTGTGTATATCATGGTAATTATACTCTTTCACCAATTTGGGGAGCATTGTTAACCAGTGATGATTTTGGTTTACTTCGAAAATTAATTTTAATTTTTCATTCAATGTTCGATTAAAACGTTCAGCTATTGCTGCTTTAATCTCACTGAATGTGTGATATAGTTTAATGTTATGTTTTGACAACATTTTTTCAAATTGTCCATTAACAAACTCTTTTCCTCGATCTACTTGTAAGAGTATAGGTTTTCGTTTTGGGCGCCCTTTGGAAATAACATTCTCAAAAGCTTGACAAACTTCTTTTCCAGACTTTGTTTTTAGTGGTATGCACCAGGCAAACTTACTAAAGCAGTCAATAATGTTTAAAATATTTTTGTAACCAGCATTCTCTCGGGAATACTTGGTCATAATTAGTAAATCAGCCTGCCAAATATGATCTATACCGTTTGTGATTATTTTTCTAGTTTTAAATTTCTTGATAACTGGTTTATGCAATTCTCTTGCTAAATCCATGTGAAAGTTTTCCCATTATAATCATCACCCCCAGAGTTTCACTTATATTTATAAAGAAATCTCAAACATAAGTGTCCACAGATAACTTGACTCAATTTTTGTTCTTGTTTGTAGTTGTATATCACTATAGAACCTTTACCAAAATAGTTGATCAGCTCTGTAGGAGGCGCAACACCAAAAGAATCATAATATTCAACAGTGTTACCACGTTTAACATAAGCAACCCAGTGTGTACCAGGTCCATTGCTGGTATCCAAATTGATTATTGCACACTCGTTAGTAAGCGGTTTAACAGGGAGTGTATCACGCATATACACGCCTCTAAAGTATGGAATTTCCAACTCAATTGCATATTTTGTCAATTCTAAATTATTTAACGGAGTAGCTTTTTTTTTTTAAGTAGTTGTTCCAAAAGACCATTACCTTTAGGTTTTTTATTGATGTATACACCCTTTCCTCTCACACCTTTTCCATCTTTTGGTTTTTTATTAATGTATACACCTTTACCTTTGGAAGATTTTGCTTTTTTCTTCCTAACAACACCTGTTCCATCTTTTGGTTTCTTATTAATGTATACACCTCTCCCTTTGCTGGTTATTTTGTTCTTTCTCCGCAAACTACCACCACTTTTTGGTTTTTTGTTGATGAAAATACCTTTACCTTTACTCTCATTCTTTGTTTTTAAAGCACTGGTAAGAGAGGTTACAATACCAATAGCAGATGGAGCTGCTTGAAGAAGTGCTTTTAAATAACCACCAGATTTTATCTTCTCAATTTGATTATCAGAAAGTCTGATTGTTTTATACTTATTTTTAGTCTTTTTAATACTTTTAATCTGACTTTTAGTTAAAGGCAGGTATGATTCATTCATTACAGACTCTTTTGTTCGAGTAGTACAGATTTTCAATATAACAGCCTTTTGTTTCTCAACAGCAGTTGCAAGTTTTTTTTGTTCCACTGGATCCAAAGATACAGGATATTTTGTCAAAAGTCCAGCACCTAAAGCTCGCTTAACTTTCATAGCATTGGTAGTTAACCAAGCTACAGTTTTCTCACCAAGACCGGCATCTTTTGATAACACCCGATTCCAAGCACCTTCTTGCAAAGCATAGTCAGCAGCATGCCGATCTTCCAATTTTTTTGACTTTGAATAAGCTATATCATGATCCATGGCTAGAGCATCCAACTTGTTAGCTGGTTGTACACCCTTGGCAAGTCTTTTTTCGAGTTTAGTCCCTGGACCAAGATACTTATAGCCAGGGACGTGCAATTCAACTGGTAAATTATTAATTGCAGCATTCATAAGTCCTTTACCAGTATAGTTGGCAGGTAGCAGCGGTTCAGGTAAAATGTCTAACGATTGGAGATATCTTTCATGACGATAATCCATTATATTACTTAATTGGCAAAAGGTATGTGTATGGTGGGTTATATTTATAGTTTTTTTTCTCATTACAACTCTTTAAACTCTTGAATAATGTTGACAATTTCGTTCAACAGCACAGGGTTAGTGTTTCCTGACTGAATCTCCCCCCACAGGTGACATAAACGTTCAAGTAACTCATCTACAGTGTTCCAATGCACATATTCTACGGGTTTATTAGTATTGAATTTTCTTAGCCCACTACCTTCTTTAATATCTTCCTCAACTAGAGTATCATCACTACTATCATTTCCAACATCTCTATGTTTCAAATTATATTTTTTCATGAGATTATTTTTAATTAAAAAAGGTCTAATTATATTGTAATACTTGAAATTTTTACCAGTCTTATTATATTGGCTAGCACTATCGTTTTTACATTTATAAGCAAAAGTTTTCAAAAGAATTTGTTCATAGACACTCAAATCATTAGAAGTGTAATTTTCAGGTTTGACATAAAGAAGTAATTCTCTCAAACCTGGAGTGAGTTTATAAAAACTTTTATCAGTTTCCAAAATTATATTTTCATTTTGAATGGTAACAATCGAATTCCCTATGAAAAGAGTTTTACCCTTAGAGTATAGACCAAAATTTTTATCAAGCTGCTTTGAAGATGTTTGGAAAGGATTGACAACTGTATCTTCAATGGGTGGAACAGCACGTATGCCTAATGATCTAACAGATTCTGTGATTGGTTTAAATTTTTCTTCCAATTCTAAACGTTTGGTAGTTTTACCAAATTTTAATTCATCAAATTTTTGTCTCAAAGCATTTCCAGAATCAATATATTCTTTCATTACTTTTTCATTGAATAATAAATCATTCATACTTTTTTTTTTTCATTGATATACTGGATAAAAAGTACCTATATTTATAGTTTTTTTTTTGGCTGGGAAAAATTATTTACAAGGTTGGAAACCCAAAGTGATTGAGATTTGTTCACCACGAAAATCCACAATATTATCATTTTGATCTACAATTTTCAAATTTAGTTGGTGTATGCTATCCAATGTAGTTCTCACTGGGTAGTAACATAAAGTTTGAGGTCTTTCAACGATTTTCTCACCACTTTCAACTTGTAGTGGAAATTCATACAATGTATTGTCATTTTGTTTAAAATTATTGACATTACATTTTATAAGGTTACATTTTACTCTAATTGTTTGTACTGTAAAAATTTCTATGGGTAATTCGGACCAATGTAGCCTATCAGGTGTCAGTATGTCGCGTTTAAAACCAAGAGTAGGTCCTATAGATGTAGGTGAACTGAAATCAATATGCCATGGACTCTTAAGTTCCATCTTGAACATATTTTTATTGAGACGAAGTATTGTTCCAGAATTTTTTACAAATTGAAAACCTTCAATATATTTGATTAGATCAGCAATTTCATAAGTACCAGTAGGAATTTCAAGAGTATAGTATTTGTTGTTAACTTTATCGAGAAAAGTTAATTCGTTATTTAGTGGTGTGATGTTTGGAACATTATTATATGTTACAAAACTCTTGAGGCAAACCTCATAAGGTCCTACCAAAGGTATACCTAGAGTATATTCAAAATTGAATATCGATGAAGAGCTTGTTAAAGAAATTTGAAATGCCATTCTTTTCTATTCTTTATTGGTATCAAACAAAAACAAATATAAGGTCTATTTATAAGTTTTTATTGTAATTGATATTGTTGAAGAAAACTATTGATGGCCTTGAGAAAGGCCGTTTTAATAATGGTGGTCATGATAAGGACATGATTGATTTACAAGCCATATTCTTCAGTGTTGTGTGAATTTAACCATGCTTTGTAGGTTAAAGCTTTACTTAGGGAGCATCTACCACAATCAACAATGTGATGTGTGCAAGGTACAGGTACAAAAGTATCACAGTTATCCATAATTCCATCCAAATCATGCACTGCGATACCATAAACGACGAGTAATTGGCGCATAAAATTTGAACGTTCACTTCCTTTTATATAAACTGTATGAGCATCACGAGCCAATACTTTGATTACAAAATTCATTGCATCTTTGTATTCAATGTTGCCACAATCCCATTTTATTCCATGAATGTGTCTGGTTAGAAAGTTTGCACGTTTCTTCATCACAGGTGGTAAGGTGTGGTAAGGCTGTGGCGATTTTATCAAGAAATGCATTTCATTTGCACTGTCAACGCAAACAACAGATAATTCTTTCATAACAAAACTGTTTGCAACAGTCTTGAAGCATTGAAAGTCTACAACGTATGCCATCTTCAGCAATAATGAAACAAATCCGACCCTACGCTTATATTTATACCCCTCCATTTGGTATCTGTTAGATTGAAACAACCAATCAGATTCCTTGTTGTTTCCCCCACCAATATTGTGTTTTATCCCCACCAATACTGCAAAATTATGTTATAACTTGATTAGTTAATGGATTATAAACAACTTTACGACCCATAATCATAATTAAATGTATTTTACCATTGGCTGGAAAACCTTCACGAAAATTCATAAGAAGTTTAGCATTAATCATCGAGTCTTTAACAGCATCTGGTTGATGTGAGCAATCAATGGCAATCATTGGGTACTTGGTTAAGAAGGTACTATAATCACAAATTGGATTTCTTTCTTGTCGATTATAATAAGATTTTGGAAAATTTAAAAACATTTCATATAAATTACCAGCTTTTCTTTCACTAACCTTAACATTGAGTCTATCTTTTGGATATAACCAGTAATTATTGATAGATAGTTGCACATTTTCAACATTAAATAATTCAAATTCACTCAATTTTTTGTCTATTGCATTAGAAGTATCCTTTTGAAATGCTACAATTACCCATTTCACTCGAGAATAAGCAACTGGGATTTCCCAAGTATACTCGGTAGATCCGGTAGGAATATTTGTACACTGATACAACCAATGTCTGAAAAACATGGTAAAGTTGGTATTACTCAACACTTCTTTTCTCAACTTGATTTCTTTATCTATTCGAAGCTTAACATGCCTCATTCTCCATATAATTTCTTTGAATATTACAGTGACGCTGTATGTAGCCTGACTTGAGTAAACCATTGTATGATCTGAAGCTGTGGAATTATGAAATATCAAAGATTGTGGTACACGTACCATACATTTACGGAAATCTTCAAAGAACCCCATAATCTCGCTCAACGGTTTAATTATGGTGAAGTAACCTTGATCATTGATTAGGCTCGATGAATTTGGATATAAATCCCAACCAGATAAAGAACGAGACATATTTGGTTGAAATGATACTAAACCCTTCATAGTTGTTGCTATTCCAGGTTTGCGAATATCATCAATTTTATTATCACCAATTTTATACTCAATGTGATCAAAACGATGTAAAATACCATTGGTATCAAAATTAATTTTTTTTGCATCAATAGTCGTTACAGGTGTAACACCATCTTTTGACACTTCATTAACCTTAATTTGACCATGAAACACCAACAAGCTTTCACATGGTAAGGTTATTATATCTTCGCTATACACATTGATTGGGAATTCGCCGCCAGACTGATTGATGTCTTCAGACTGTGGTGGTTTATAATCACTGTATTCAAAGTATTCAATAAAATCATCATAATTTTCTTCAATAGGAGCCATTGAAATATTATTAGTATTATTACCAAATTCAGGAAATAGTACCCCTATTTATAGTTTTTGAAAAAATTCTCTGAACACATTATACATTTGTTGTCTAGTTTTAAAGTTGGTCAAGGTGACCTTACCTGATCGAAACAGGGTTATTGTTCCACCAACACCACAGGTGTAGTGCATTCCAGAAAATATTTCCGGATTAAAATCAACATTTTGAATATTTTCATTATAAAATTGTTCAAAATTTGGTTTAAAACCCAAATTGGCACTACCAACCATGTTAACAATACGGTAATTGGAAAAGTTTACTTGAAACCCCAGTTTTTGGATAATTCTAGCAAATTTACGAGTTGCTATTCGCGTACTCATCTCATCCGTGGTACCTAAACAAACAATTTTGCCAGATTTGAAAATGTTTGCACTAGAACGAGGATTTCTCAACCTCATTGTAACTGCGTCAAATTTTTTCGGATTATATACCACATTGATACTGTGTGAAGCAATAAGTTCTAGATCAAGCACACACTGTAGATCAACTGTAGCAACAATATTTTGAATTTTTGGAAGGACAGTACCTAAGTTATACGTCTGTTCAGTATGAGGCATTGTGACATAGTGAAGTAGTTACTTTGTGGTACCAATATTTATACAAGAATCAAATTTCTTTTTGAACTTGCAGTTTTCACTTTCAACATCAATGACTAGAAATCCATAAGGTTCGTACCAGCAATTATTACACATTGTACGAAACTTATCAAACGTGACATCTGTCACATACTCTGCATAAACTTGACGTAAATTAACTAAATCTTGTCTGAATAAAATTACATAATTAAAATTTTCACGTATACCAGATTTTTTTGGAATTTTGGTATAGGCCTGGCTAAGATAAAAACATGATATATTACGATGCCTACCTCGTAGAAAGAAATTTGCCACTTTATCTTGTTTCTCAGTCAGTACATCATCAAAAATGATGATTGAATCCTTTTCCAACTCTTCTGGTTCTGGTAAAGTTTCAAAGGGCAACTCATAAATGTTAATTTTTTGATTCTTGCTGCTTTTTCCTTTATTATGGTCACATATGAGTTCACGTAGTGTGTTATACTTTTCCTGATAACTAGTTTTTGAGCATAGGTATAAATTTTTAAATGGTCGAACATGTACCAATATTGTAAGGAGTAAATTTGATTTTCCAGCACCACTAGGTCCAAACATACCACAACGAATTACATCGGGGAACATTTCAACCTTACGTTTTTGCTTCTTCACACTATTGTCAAAATTGATTACACTGATGCTGTTTTTTAGTTTCAAGGCACTCATTTTTATTATACCCTCATTTGTAGGATCATCTATTTATAGGTTTTCCATAACAACGTGTTGCCAATATTGTTGAAGAAATGAAAAGTGGTAGCCCTGAGAAGAGCTGTTTTATTGTTGTGGTTTGTCTTCTTCTACTTCTTCTTCTTCTTGTAACTAAAAGGTAAGGTATTAAAATCAGTGATAAATTGTCTCTTATTAAAATTTGCTTCTTCTAATAACCGTAAGGTAATGTATCGAAATCTGTAGTGATTATTCGTTTATCAAATCGGAAACTCAGTGTTTTAGTGAGGTCTTTTGTCATCAGTTGCTTGGTTTTTTTATCTCGAATGATGGACATATCTGAGGTGATTACATTTTCAACTTCACCATCAATTAACTTCTCCATTACTTGGCCATTAATTTTTGTAGCATTTTTATGATGTAATGTGAAGCCTTTAACTTTGATACAACTTTTTCCAAGATTTGTTTCATAATAGTATGACTTTGGTCCAGTGGTCAGGAATTTGGTTATATATTCTCCATTGGCTAATTCGTCGGTCCACTCACCCAGGAGGTCTCCAGTTTGGACTGTGTTGCTTCCATTATCTGCATAGATCACAGAGTCGGTGTCGCAATATAAGACTGCACGATTCAGTTTACTCAACATATCGTATAAACGTAGTCTGGCATTGGATGTTGTATAGGCAGCAATAAATATATTGGTGTTGAAGTTGTCTTCTGCAAAGGTATCCTTCTGCTTGTAGTTGACTTGAACCATTTCTTCAGACACATAATTAACAGCCAAGTCTTTCAACTTATCATCCAGTAAAAGTTTGTACAACTTATTAGGACTTGTTATAAACTCTGTTGCACCCATATTGGAGCGTTGTCCAAATTTTCCCCAAAGTGAGTTGAGGCAAAGTTTAGATACAGCACGTTTTCCAGGATTAGCTTCGATTTGGTTAACATCTAGCCTGATGCCCATGCGCTGTTCGATATCTCGAGCATAATCTTCGTTGCAGTCATAGGTGTGTGGACTTGTTTGCAACTTTATCTTCATAAAATCTTCAATATAGCCTTTCCAAAGCTCAGTGGATTTATTAAAGTTCCAAACTTCGTATGTTTGGAGGACCTGGTATCCAACACTAATTGCTTTTTTGACTTCAATCGTCGACCAAGTGCCAACAAATTGGCGTTCAATGTCTGCATGCTCGCATTTAGTACATCTGGTGGCGGCACATTTCAGGCAGAGTGGGAATACCAGTTTTTCACTCTTGGCCATTTTCACACAAACTGGCAGTACTGGAATGTATAAATCCCTCGGTGCAATGACCTTGCATTTGATGAATCCGAACCAACTGGGATCGTAAATGGGTGGCGAAACGATTTTTGTTGGATGTCCAACCGGATATTCGTCATAATACATAACTGTCGGATATAGTGAACACACGTCGACATATTTGATTTTTTCTTCACAGCCATCAGCTGTTTTCTTGAGTTTAAAGACTTCAGTGCGTCCACCAAAAAACGCATCTCTTGGATTCAGAGGTTCCATGCTCTTATTGTCCAGGATATTGGTGTTGTTGGCTCGAACCCGGCGATATTCTGTTGATTTCATCCATTTACACTGCCATTGTTCGATAACCGTATAACCCGCAGCTTCTAATTGGTCTGTACGATCTTTTGTCTTCTGATACAAATCACCCATAGTGTGATTATTAACCTGGAACATTATAAATTATACCAATCGGATTAGAAAACTATTCTTTAAAAAACCTGTGTTTTTATATTTTTTTGAAGCTATAGTTACCTTATTTTGGGTATCTTCATGGAAACAATCTTGGCAACCATGCCAGAAGCAACCGTGAAATTGGTAAATTGTATTCTTATCAGCATCAAATCCATCGACTTTGGCTCCGCAAATTTTAATTTCACCACCATTACCAGCATGTGCAATGTTATCGTTATTTAGAGACCGCAACCAGGTAAGTGAAATTTCAGAGTACTGATCCAGCCATTCTTTCTTCAAAGTGGCAATGGTATTTGGTTTCAGGTATTTACTCCGGTATGTGGCCATACATACTCCAGCAATTGTGATGTACTGGAACGGATCGATATTTGCGATATCCAGGAATTCTTTTCGCAATGCCAAGCAGCCTCTTCGGAGTATATCGACGTCGGAGTTGCAATACTCATACAATTCCTGCTTCATATTGAATTGGTAATTTTCAGCAAGTCTTTCGTCATGCCATTCCATGAACTTTTGACGTGCAGCTGGTTTCATTCGTTCTGGTGTGTAGAATTTCTTTTCCGGTATTGGTCCAATATATTTGGCGTTTTCCATCGTATTAAACAAATGGGGGAAATATCCCTTCTTTAGTTCCTTGAGACCAAAAGTTTTCGGAAATTCTGCTAATGCTGATGGAATGAAGCAGTGGCTATCGATGATTCTTAGGTCCAACGTCTTAATTTTCAGCTCCATTAGTTTGCTGCCATTATAAATCACCTCTGGAACCAAAGTCTGCTTCAGGCAATACTGGAGGATGAAGTGAGCATCATAACCTCGTGCGTAGTGGGCAATGGCTGTATAATGGTGATGTTTCCGACTAATTAGCCATGCACAAAATTCATCATTAGTCTTGAAGCTGGACACATTTCCCTGGAAATCGTGGGTGATGATGAGATTGGGTATGTGAACTCCGCTTTCTTGCTGAGCTTCATAATCGAAAAAGATATAGCTGTAAAACCAAAGAACAAAACAACCAGATTATAAGACTGTTTAAATCTTCATAAGAAAACTATTACTTAATACTTTAAAAACATTGAAAACATACTTTTCAGTGTAAGTGCATTTCTTGTTTACACGTTTGGATTGTGGATCACATTTTTTACAACCACCTTCACATTTTCCACCCATTGCTGGTTTAGACTGCATGAAACACTGGTGAGTGGCTGTTTCCACTTCTTCTTTACAATTTGTGCATTCAGCATAACCACATTTGTGGTTTTTAGCATTATCACGACTGATAACCTTGTTACATTTATCACACTTGAACCATTTTAGGCAAACAAAGGTTTGGTGTTTCTGGAGACATTGGTCATTTTTGCAATATCGGTTACAATCTGGACAGTAAACACGTTTCTCAACATCATGACCTGGTCCAGTACATAGGAAGCACCTATCAACTTCTTTGCAAATATGCTTATCGCTTTTTTCGTATGCGGTATCACATTTTGAGCAGTACTGGGAAGAACCGTAAAAACCAGCCATTTTGGTAATGGTATCGTAATGTTCACCTCGTTTGTATAGGTAAACTTTGATATCTTTTTCGGCACCTTTGTAAAATACTGTATTTTGATGGTCAGCACTTATCACAATAATCTGGATATCAAGGGACTCTTCAACTTTTTTCAAGTCTTCAAATGTGAATCCATCCATATCACAGTCGACTCCAATATGTTGACAGAGTTTTTTGGCAAATGTTTCTTGCCGATCTCTTCCCATTCGAATTGTTTTAATTTCACTTGGTGTCAAATCTTCACCCAGAATATTATTACCATGGTATGTGAGACCCACGACAATGGCTCTTGGACCACAAAGCTTGTCATTATTATGGATTTGTACGATAGACTTCTTTGTATGTGTATCTTTCTCTAGATTAACGATTTTTTTTCCTTTACCACCCCGTGGCATAACAATGGTTTGAACATGGAATTTACATTCCAACAAATCAACAGTTTCAGCTGATGTAAGGATTTGCATCAATTTCTCCTTGATTGCTTCTGTGTGGTCATCTTCTTTAAAACCAGTTGAAATGAATTTAGTTTTGATAAAGTTTGGGTTACTCACACCCAAACTAATTTTATCACCTGTAGAAGAAAAGGTTTGTTTTAGTAAACATAATTAATTAATGTTTAATGAAAGTTTTTCATCAATTATTATTTACCTCTTCTAAACTCAGATTTCTGCTTCGCATAAGTCATCATTTCTTCCAACGACTTGGTAATAATATCCACTGGTGGTTGGTTTTCCACATCCTTCTTTAAAGTTATTTCGTAATCTCGATATTGCATATTGAATTTCTTCACAATGCGAGTGTTAACTTCTCTAATGTTGATATAGTTCAGCTGTGTTGAATCATCTTCACTTTCCAAAGTTTCGTCATCACTGGTAGTTTCAACAGCACCACCACCAACATAAAATTGTGATTGGTTGTCAAGACTGGCATTATTGTTGTTTATGGAACAGCTGGAGCAGGTGGAGCAATCTGAGCAAGTAGAACAGCTGGAGCAGGTGGAACAACTTGAGCAAGTGGAGCAGCTAGAGCAGGTGGAATAGTCGGAGCAGGAGGAACAGCTGGAGCAGGTGGAACAGCTGGAGCAGGTGGAGCAGCTAGAGCAGGTGGAGCAGCTGGAGCAGCTGGAGCAGCTGGAGCAGGTGGAGCAGCTGGAACAGGTGGAGCAGCTGGAACAGGTGGAGCAGCTAGAGCAGCTAGAGCAGGTGGAGCAGCTGGAGCAGGTGGAACAGCTGGAGCAGGTTGAACAACTGGAAGTAGTAGAGTAACTACTAGAGTGATCAAGTTCCATTGGAATTTGTTCAGTTTCTTCTTCTTCTACAGCAATTCGGCGTCTCTTGGCTGGCAAACCCTGATAAGGGCTATTTTTGGTAGAACTCTGAGAGTAAGACATATTAGAATCAACTGACTCGTAAGACATCTCTACAACTTGTGAGAAATGTAGAGTTCTACATCTCTATTTATACAGTTTTAGAAACTTTCTAAAAGGGTAGGGATTACTCCCACTCCTTTTAAGAACCAAAGAATAGTCATGATTGGCTGTGATACTATTCCTTTTTTAACCAACCAGAATAAGAGGATTGAAACCTTTGAAGGAAGAGTAAGAATTTTTCTCAATTCTTCACCAACCAAATACTATGTTGTGATTGGTTAAGATAGTAATAGAATTCCACCAATCAGGTAAGAGTATTTCAAGGTCATCCAAAACTTGAAAAAAATATACCTACCACACATAATTTTCATTGAAAACTTTGAAAGAACAGTAAGAATTATTTTCTCAATTCACCTGTGATTAAATTACAAGTTGTGATTGGTCAAGATAGTTGGATAAAGTGGTACTTGAAAAACATGTGTGTGCAATGTATCATATTTGTTGAAGAAATTTATTAGTAGCCCTGAAAAGGGCTGTTTTATTGGTTATCTTGAGAATAGCTATTTTGGAATGTATAAAAACTTGTACACATATTGGCTACGAGCTTCTGGTGAGTAGTCTGTAGGGATATTGTCCAATTCATCAGCACGTGTTTTAACGCAACAAAATACACATCTATTGCAAATTTTACAATCATCTTCACGCCCTGTTCCACACCAACGGCAATAAAGGTAACTGGGATTAATGTACATCCAGAAACATAGCCTGTGACGGAAAGCTGGTGGTAGCATCTCAAATGTTGGACCATAGTTCCTCCGTTGACGTCTCACTACCTTAGCAGCAATCACTTGCAACATTTTTGGTTGCTGACATGACATGTTGTTCTTCACAAAGTCAGGAGACTTTTCAGTACACCCACAGTCTTGAGAGCAAACCATCTTGACAGAGAACTAGACACTGAATGAAGATTCTTCAAACTTACACCTCAATTTATATGCTTTTGAAAAGGAGTGGGATTTACTCCCACTCCTTTTGAGAACCACATTCAAGTTATAATTGGTCAAGATGGTGATAGAATTCCACCAACCAGGAAAGAGTATTTCAAGGTCATTCAAAACTTGAAAAAAATATGCCTTTCTGGCATATTTTTTTCTTTTTTTTTCATTTTTTTAATTTTTTTTACATTTTCAATTTTTTTATAGTAGGTTTTTTAAAAATACAAATATTTGAATGTATAATGTATACGTCGGCGCTTGGTGTAATCTGTAGGTATATTGATCAGTTTGTCAGCACGTGTGTTTTTACAACACCATACACATCTATTGCAAATCTTGCAGTCATCTTCACGTCCTGTTCCACACCAACTGCAGAAAAGGTAGCAAGGATCAACATATAGCCAGAAACATAGCCTATGACGGAAAGCTGGCGGTAGTATCTCAAATACCTCTCCATACTTCTTCCAGTCACGTAACACTATTTTGGCAGCAATTGATTGTAACAGTTTTGGTTGTCGACTTCCCAGATTGTCTCTTACAAAATGAGACTTTTTGGAACAGCCACAGTCTTGAGAGCAAACCATCTTGATAGAGAACTGGACATGGAATGAAGATTCTTCAAATTTTCACTTTGCTTTATATAATTTGAAAATTTTGGAAAGGAGTGGGGTTTACTCCCACTTCTTCTTTGATTATGCACAGTGTTCTAATTGGTTGAGAGTCCTGAGAAGGACTATTTTCTCTACTGAGCACCTTCACCAAGGGCCAGTAAACCTTCAATAAATGGATCATCTTCCATTATACATTGTTTCATCATCTTTGGGGTAGGTTCACTTTTTTCTTCTTTCTTTCTAATATATTGGTCCATTGGCAGTGGTCTGGTTCGCTTTCTCAGGATATATTGTTCAATTGTGTTTAGTGTTGGAATCGTGATTGGTGTTGGTTCAATTGTGATCAGTGTTGGTTCAATCGTGTTTTGAGTTGGTTCACTTCTTTCCTTCTTCCTCTTTCTAATATATTGGTCCATTGGTAGTGGTTTGGTTCGCTTTCTCAGGATATATTGTTCAATGTTAGCACACATTTTGGAAGTTACAAGCTCACAGGTCATTTCCAAAGACAATGAGAAATCTGTTGTTCCACCTGCTCTTTTATACAATTTCTAAAAGATGTGGGGTTACTCCCACTCTTTCACCCTTTAAAGACCTAGTTTCAACTGGTAAAGATGTTGACCATATTCAACCAATCAGGAGAAAGTAAATCAAGGTCATTTTAAAATATAGTTCTTTCATAAACTACCTCAAAGTCAACAATACAAATTTAGATTTCTCCCTTTTAAAAACAACTGGTCATGTGTATTTTCACCTTCACCCTCTCCCTATCTCCTTCAGATAAGCACCAAGGTCAAAAATAATGCCAAATTTAGATTCAGCACCATTAAAAACCATACAAATGATAGGTCACTTGCTTTTTACCCCTCCCCCTCCTCCCCCCCACCCTCATATTGGCTGCACTGCACT
Source organism: Pseudococcus jackbeardsleyi (assembly GCA_038380155.1). Taxonomy (NCBI): domain Eukaryota; kingdom Metazoa; phylum Arthropoda; class Insecta; order Hemiptera; family Pseudococcidae; genus Pseudococcus; species Pseudococcus jackbeardsleyi. The sequence continues at coordinate 30,346,171 of CM076240.1, read as the reverse complement.
GGACAGGTTACTAACAGATTTGAAATTCATCTGTTTCTGGAAACCGTATATTGGCTGCACTGCACTGGACAGGATACTAACAGATTTGAAATTCATCTGTTTCTGGAAACCGTATATTGGCTGCACTGCACTGGACAGGATACTAACAGATTTGAAATTCATCTGTTTCTGGAAACCGCATATTGGCTGCACTGCACTGGACAGGATACAAACAGATTTGAAATTTATCTGTTTCTGGAAACCGTATATTGGCTGCACTGCACTGGACAGGATACTAACAGATTTGAAATTCATCTGCTTCTGGAAACCGCATATTGGCTGCACTGCACTGGACAGCATACTAACAGATTTAAAATTCATCTGTTTCTGGAAACCGCATATTGGCTGCACTGCACTGGCCAGGATACTAACAGATTTGAAATTCATCTGTTTCAGGAAACCACATATTGGCTGCACTGCACAGGACAGGATACAAACAGATTTAAAATTCATCTGTTTCTGGAAACCACATATTGGCTGCACTACTCTGGTCAACTCTCTTGGCTGGACTGGACTGGACTGCTCTGGACACAATACTAACTAACTTGAAATTCACCTGTTCCTTATATACTATTGTTTAACCAAATACTGAGTCCTCATTGGTTAAATGGTTATCCAATCACAACACAGTGTTTGCCTTATTAAAAAAGACAGCTGATAAAATAATAATTCACCTATCCAAGTGCTTACTTTTTGGCTTTGTATGTGTGACTAGTTAGCCAGCATGTTTTTTTAAAGAAAAAAAAGGATTGTTTTACCTATCTATGTGCCTACTTTTTGGCTTTGTATGTATGGCTAGTTCATCAGTATATTTATTTTTCTCAAGGTGAATTGTTGTTTGTTGATAAACAGGTGATTTTACACTAAATGTAAATATCTGATTTTAATGAAATAATTAAAATATTTAATTTAATTTAACTTATTTGAAATTAATGATTTTAATTTTGCTATTATAATTATTTCAACGTTAATTATTACTTACTCTCTTATATAAATCATGTCAAGTAGTAGAATGGTCACTTCTTAGAAAATATAATACACAAATCCAGTGCTGTGATTGGCTAACCTTTTAACCAACCAGGATTCTGTATTTGGTTATATTTTTTGTATATAAGAAACAGGTGAATTTCAAGTTAGTTAGTATTGTGTCCAGAGCAGTCCAGTCAAGTTGTGGTGTCCAGAAGAAGAAACAAGAAAATTTCCAGTTTCCAGTTTTTTGAAAAAGTGTTTCCTTTTTAAAATCTCTCTTTTTTCAAGAAAAGAGTGGGGGTAATGTGCGCACGCATCTTCATCCCTACCACTTTTTACCAACTATAAATACCAGTGCAGTGCCAGCTCAAGTCATTATTTGCTTCAGAGCTCGTGCAAGATGGACGTGTTATTCGCAGAGTTTAATGTGCTGGGTGATAAAACCCCGAAACAGTTTGCCAAATTCAGTGATTTCAAACAAGGTACCAAGTTTAAAGTGCTGTCATTCAAGATTTATCTCACCAAATACGGCCAGGCAGTCGTTGCCGAATGCCCGGATCAATTACTCACCTTACCTCGGCGCTTTCGACCGCTCTTCGATACAAACGAAAAACTCGACGAATGGAACAAACATGAAAATCTCACCATCACTTACAACGGTACACAACACAACACAACACTCATTTCCATCAATAAAGAATAACTCTTCGATGATGTCACCAACCAATGATTGAATAAAAATATCCGAAAAGCCCTTTTCAGGGCTACCAAATAAAAAGGCTTTTTTCAAAGCCACGAATCATGTTCTTCAACATTTTGTAATTCACATTCGTGCAACACTGCATATGGTTATCCCCTCCATAATTACACCTTTAAATACTGCTTCTCTTCTTTCTACTACTCAGTATCTCTACTTCTACCATACAAGACAGTCTAGTCTTGCAACCACCCTTCTAGTACAAGAGTACGTATGGAACACTTACATCTCCAACCACTCTACCTTTACCCCCACTCTCTTCAACCTACCTCTTTTACCTATCCCACTCAACCTTTCCCACCTCTGACCTCTCCACTTCCCCCTCTCCTTGACCACCACCAAAACAACCTAACATCGCGCCTCTTTCAGTACCACCCCTTCCCTGTTTTCTCAACATGATCGACTCTCAACCCCTCCACCATCTAAACATAACCTCACCTCAAGAGGAGGGGGTAGTCTCACGACTATACCCCTTCCCTTAGGTTAGGTTAGGTTAAGAAATGTGGACAACCTGAGGTTTAGACGATCACAATTGAGAAAACAAGGGAGGGGGGACGACCAAAAAGACGCCATGTTAGGTTACCTTGGTGGTGGTCAGGGAAGGGGAAGTGGGCGTGGCCTCAGAGCGGAAAGATCAAGTGGGCGTGGCCAAAAGGGGCGGGGCGATTGAGGGAGGGGGAAAAGGGGCGTGGCTGGAGGCGGGTGTTCTATACGTACTCCTATACTACAGGAATTATTTTAATACTCGTGAAATAAATAAAAAGTATCGAGCGAAAATAAAATGTACGTATGAGCTAATCGTGTCTGCATTAGTAATCAATCGGTTTTAATTATAGTTTGAATATTAAATAGGCAGTAAAATTATTCAGCGTGAAGTAGGTAAAATCCCTCTATTTCGATAAAGTTCAGCGATGCTTCCGATGAGATCATTAATGGATGAGTTTTTGTTGGAAAATGTACATTTTCTACAAACCAACGTTCGATAATTATATTTTGAAGTATGATTTCATAAATCAATTTCAATGATTTTTTTTCTATTTTTAAAGTTATTTTATCATGTGAGCTATTGGTCGGTTGAAATTGTTTTCCATTTCTGCGTATAATTTTCCTATATTTAGTAGTTTCAAAATATAGAAAATTGATTTTTTTTTTTGAAAATGGTGAACCATTGCTGAATAATTCATCTGATTGATGATCATTGATTATTTCAGCGGTGAATTTCCTGTATGGAGGAGATATTCGTAAACGAGTCATGGAAATGATAAAAAGGGGACAAAAATACATTCGCACGTGTCTTGCATTTTTTGAAATCGGCTGGCAGCTCGAAAATAATTAAGGCCCCTCAAAAATTCAAAAATGTTCAAATTTTCTATCCAACGCGAAATGAACCAAACAATTTTTTTTTTTGAAAATGGTAATTATAGATATCAGAAATTTTTTTAAAGTACTTAGTTGAAATTGATCAAAATTGAAAATTACACGTAAATAATTTGTCAAATGAATAATTCTTGCAATTATTCAATTAATGTATTTTAATGAGTGAGTAATGTTAAACTTAGATAGCAATCATTTTTTTATGTTAAATTTGAATTTGATTGAAAAAAAAAGGCGTTGAAAAGGCATTGAAAAGTTTATTTTTTGCTGGAGTTGAATCTATCAAAATATTTTTTTTTCACAAAAAAATGTATGAAATATTAGGCACAGTTTTTGAGGCTTTGAAAATGGTTGCGAATGGGGGGAGGGGAGCGTTTAAACTTTTATATGGCTTGTAAACTTTTGCTTTGGGATTGAAGCTGACTCTCGTAGCTTTGACGACATAATATGTTTAATTGTTTAACTTAACTGTCACTGAAGGATTCATCTGAAATAAATAAATTTTCAAATACCTAAGTGGACTACTTTCATTGTCGATCAAATTTCATTTGTGAACAATTTTTTTTGAATAGAATTCTTCATGATCGACTCAGATTGAATCAAATTGTTTCAGAACGATTCATGTAGGTATTCGATTTAATCGTTCGTAGAACAAACGTCTTCAATCTTCAATACCATCATTCACGAACGATTAAGGGTTGAATCGTTTATGAACGATACATTTTTTGATAGAATCGTTCGCGAACGATACATTTTTTGATAGAATCGTTCGCGAACGATACATTTTTTGATCGAATCGTTCGCGAACGATGCATTTTTTAAACAAACCGTCCGCGAACGAATTTTGTTTGATCGAATCGTTCGCGAACGGCTCTTGTTTGATCGAATCGTTCGCGAACGGTACAGTTTTTAATCGAATCCTCGAATCGTTCGCGAACGATACATTTTTAATCGAATCATTTGTGAACATTGATCGAATCATTCGCGAACGACTCTTTTGTTTGATCGAATCGTTCCCGAATAACTCAAATCAACTCATTGAAAAAAGTTACGAAAATTGGAAACAAAATACCAATCGTTTGTTCACCAATTCCAATCATTCGTGAACGATTCGGTCGTTTGATCGAATCGTTCGTGAACGGCTCAGTTGTTTGATCGAATCATTCTTGGAACGACAAACCTGATAAAAATAATCAACATTTAAAAAAAATTACCGATTGTTTGTTTGATAAAATTCGATCGGTCGTAAACGATTCAGTTGTTTGATTGAATCATTCGTGAACGATTCGGTTGTTTGATCATATTGTTCGTGAATGACTCATTTGTTTGATCGAATCGTTCGTGAACGACTCAGTTGTTTGATTTGATCGAATCATTCGTGAAAGATTTGGTTGTTTTTGATCGAATCGACTCAGTTGTTTGACCTAATCTTCCGCGAACGACTTATTTGTTGAATGTAATTGTTCGCAAACTATTCCTATCTCACCAAATTGTTCGCAGGCGACTCAATCTCTTGATCGAATTGATCTTGAACGACCAAATTTTTACTGGTTTGCGAATGAATCGTCTGTTACTAATTATTGAAACATTCTCAAATGATTCTTGCAAGATCGAATCGTTCGCGAATGTTTTACTCACGCTGACTTGCTGATCAGACTATACAAGCTAATCGTTCTGAACGATTTATAATTTCTGAATCGACCCCGATTGATTGATGAAATCGTTGAAAGCTTCTCTTCTTTGAACGAATCGTTCTAAAACGAATCATTCATCATTAAATGGAAGTTCAGTTTTTTTGGTTTTGAAAGCAGCTTATTCAACTGATTTTTTATATTCGAATTTTTATCAGTTTGAAATTGAAATTTAATTGACAAATGGCGTACTTGATTATTTCAAATTGTTTCGAAGTATATGGATGAATTTTTACTCAAAATTATGAGGCCTTTATTTTCCCGTGGAGTTTATTTTCTACGAGTATTTTGCAATTTTTGAAGGGAAATTTATAACTTTTACGTGTTGCTTATCTTAGAAGCAGTTTTCTTTTACAAACTGTTTCCCTACTTTTCTATTATCTCTTCGAAATTGAATTTTTCCATGATTTATTGATTTTTTCCATTCCCATGAATCAAAACAGATTTTTTCTCAAAGAAATAGCAAAAGGAAATCAAAAAGTTACCAGTTATAGAACTACGAGTACAAAAAGCATCAAAAATAAGGGAAGAAAAACACATTCAAAATCTAACTACTCCTTATCTACATGCCAACAAATAAAACCACATATCAGCTCGAAAAATCAACCGAATCTACCAAAAAAATCAAACCAGTTAGTCTGACGTTGCCTATCGATTCAGTCAATAAACCCAATCACGATACACAGATCAAGGCAACCTTAAAGGGTGTAATTTATGACCCGGCGCCTAATACCGTTTACCCGAAGAAACAAAATCTCGCCAGTGTGGGAAAAAGTTTCAATACATAATATTTATGATAACAAGCAATCTCGAGGAGAAAAAGGAGAGAAAAACAGGAAAACGAGGGATGCATTGCCGCCAAAAGATACGTATGGGTATGCAGTAGCTGCGGCGCAGAATCCGTATAGAAATTCTATCTTATGTAATAAAACACCGTATGCGTGTTTTTAAGGGCATTGTGTCACTGTCATGGTTTCTCAGTAGTCGGTGTTGCGGCGTGCGGCCATTTCTGGAGCTATTTCGAAGAAACCTGGCGCCAAATTCTTGTTTGGTTTTTTTTTTCGGCAGAATTACAAGAAATCAGTCGTTCCAAGATGAAGAATACGCTATTTGAGGGAAACAAGCCCGCGATTAATTCAAAAACCAGAGACGAGCACGTGCTGTTGCTGAGCTCGCGACTATGTTTATTATATGGAAGTTACCCGCAAGGGTGATTTAATACACGTGATGTTGAGGAAACTGATATCCATCAATGTCAGCCCAGTCGACGAGATACTTATTAATATACCCTCATAAGAGAATCATTCTTACCCTCCTGTATCCCTTTTCCCCCTAAATCGTTCGGATAAAAGTTAATTTAACAAATTACTGGTACATTGAGGAAAAAACCACGACTTTGGCGAATGCCATCTTGTAATTTTTGACGGTTTGATGACAATAAACACGTCTGGCTGGGAAAAATATCCGGGTATTTTTTTCCTCCTCTAGCGAGAACCTAGATTGGCGATGACAAAATATGACAGATTGAGAAATTTCACAGATGTACGTATAATTTTATACGATGTTGGCTGCAAGAACAACAGTTCCGTGGAAAAGTTTAATAATCTGGGCCATTGTTGTCGAGAAGAACAAAAACGATGAGATTTTCAACACGTACCAATATTAAAGGGTTGGATCGAATTGAAAAGAACGAGTTTTTATTGCGACCATTGAATGAGAATCAAAGGCTCGGATGAGATTGTGTACACTGAAAAAAAATAATGAAATTTATTCAAAAAAAATAATAACGTGTCTCAATTCTCAAAATAGGTAAAATTTATTATTTTTTTGAATAAAATTTTTTTTTGGTAAAATGTATTAATTTTTTTTGACAAATTTTATTATTATTTTATTATTTTTTCTGATATGAAATATTATTTTTAGAACAAATTTCACCTATTTTATGAATTGAGACACGTTATTATTTTTTTGAATAAATTTTATTATTTTTTGATTCAGATTTATTATTTTGGTAAAATTTATTCATTTTTTTGATAAAATTCATCATTTTTGGGGTAAAATGTATTCGTTTTCGTAACTTCCGTTTTTTCCGTGTAAAATGTATTCATTTTCTGACAAATTTTATTTTATTTTTTCTGACAAAAAATATCATTTTTTAGAACAAATTCCACCTATTTTGTAAATTGAGACATGTTATTATTTTTTTTGAATAAATTTTATAATTTTTTGATTCAAATTTATTATTTAGGTAAAATTTATTCATTTTTAAATAAAATTCATCATTTTCTTGATGAAATTCATCATTTTTTAAATAAAATTTATCATTTTTGGGGTAAAATGTATTCGTTTTCGTAACTTCTGTTTTTTCCGTGTACCATGCAACGTAATAATAATTGTGCCAATGTTGGCAACTTTTTCCATTGGGTTGAAGCTGACGAAGAGGAGGAGGAGACACGAATTCATTAACTCGTATTTTTTTTCGGTCTAGATTCTTATCGAAGATGATACGTAAAAATGGAAAATGATTTTAAATATAAATCTCGACAAGTGCACGTGATTTAAATAAATTTATACTCCATATGGTCCAAGGTTTCTCGCGAAATTGGTATTAAATTTCGGATACACAACGTTATCTAAAGTGGTAATTTGTATTCACTAATTTGGTACCCTTTACGATCCAATTTGGTAATCAATACGTCTAAAATAAAGTAACCTTTGCCGTAATATAGCGAGTTTATGGCGTCGGAAAATTATTAAGATGACAGCGCAATTTACCACTCGGTTGAGGTTTTTTTTTCTCTCTTCGTTGCTTCGAAGAGTGTTACCATAAACAAGGTTAAGTAAACAAATGGTTATCTTGGAATGTTCCTGGCTGCGTATGAACGATATGCGTGTATTTTTCAATTATACTGGTTTTTTTCCTCTCTCTAATTGAATTACTCGGTTTACTTACGTTATAGATGGTGCTGGTTCTTTGGCACGATGGCGGTCTTCGGTCACGATAAGAAAGTGTAAGGGGAATGAGAATCGGTGGCGCTTTAACTTTATAAGTTCGATGAATCGAATACAAAGTATCTGAAAAAGGGAACCGATATCAAAGTTTGGAAATTTTTCATCGTATTATATTTTTAAACGTTGAAACGACAGGCTCGTTTTCCAAATTCTTTCGATTTCCCCAGGGGGTGACTTAGAAACGTTTCAATTACATTGAATTCTTGATTATTATAACTTCAAGAATCTATTTTTTCTTTTTTACCCTGGTTTGCGTATTTTGTTAATTTCTTTTTTCCGGCCTCGATGGTAGATCGTGATATCCCAAAGGATTCATCGTACTGTTTCAATGATACGTTTCAATTTTCCCATAGGTTTAGACTATAAGTACCTACATTGGAGTAATTGTTTGGATGGAATAGTTGCTGGCATGAGAATTACACGTAACAGTTAACGTGATTGTTCTAAAATTATAGCTCCCATTGACGTTTGATTTTGTTATCAGCTAACTACACATAAACGAAGCGGTTATTGTAACGAGTGGTTTGATAATTTTTTTTTGTTCACGAGTTCGACTCGAGTTGCCAAAGCATGAGACAGTATTATTGAAATATTAGCCAACAAAAAAGGAAAATTTCGCCAAGTGATTCAAATCGTCGATATGATTCATAACAATTCTTCGAGAGTAGCAGTTTCATGAATCATTTTATAAACTGGAATTCATATCACGCCCATGGTCCGGGTTTGAATAACTGTAGTTCGTTTAGATTCATTATGAAGCTTTGTGTGTTCAAATCCGATAATTCCTGTGATTATAATTTTGAAATTTTTCTCGGAATTGAGTTATCTGTGGAGAATTTTCTACGAAGTTTGAAATTTGTAATAATTCGGGGAGAGATGTTTCAGAATTATGATTTTATTATAGTGCCAATGTCAGTAGTTTACTGATATCAATATTTTCTGATGATGATGTACATATTTACATAATTGCAATTCGTGGAAATAATGCATATAAAATTTTATTTCTGTAATGTTTTATCGTTTGAAATGCACGCAGTACGAAGTTTTATTTCTAAGTTGTAAATCTATTTAATGGAAGCGTTTGATGAAATCTGAAAAAAAAAAAAAAAAAAAAAAAAAATGGGATACAAAATTCATCTGTATTTCTAAAATAATCTGTCTCTCTATCTGTCTGTCTGTCTGCTCATCACCTCACATTTCTTCTAGAAAAATGAAAAAAACTGAGATCCAGACTTTTCAACTGTCTTCGTTATTTTTTCTTGTCTATGTCTATGCTAAAATTGTTGATGAAGTGTGAAAAAAAATTCTGTATTAATTCGGAATCTAAGTACATAAAGAGGAACACAAACAAAAATAATGTCAACACAAAAGAGCTAAAGAGCACAATCGATTGACACCCTTCCTCTACCCATCGCTCAATTTTCAATGAGCGGGAAGCATTTCCGATTCCTCACTTTGACCTACGATCATTTTCGGAGAAGGGGCGAGTGTTGAATAGGTCTCTATGGTCTCTATTCAATTTTTTTTAATACAAAGTCTGTTCTTTGTATCTGTATACCTTACTAGCAAAAAAAGCAAGAAACCCAGAAAAATTACAAAAATTTTAATTTTTTTTTGCTGTGAACAGCGAACATTTCAACCTTTTGTTCTTTTCGAAATTTTTCAATTGACGGATTCAAAAAGGGTGGAGTTCTTTTGGGAAAATTTGAAGCAAAAAAAGTAGTATGAAAAATGGCCAGAAAATGCAGCAAATTCCAGAAGGTATCTCAACTAGAAATACAATTTCGACCTGAAACAAAAATTAATCGAAAGTGCATCATAAAAGAATCCCATATCCAAAATTTCTTGCGCTTAAGTTCATTTCTCGAATTTTGGAGGATTTTTGAAATTTCAAAATTACCTTATTTTCCATAAAAATTGAATTTATTCACCGAAAAAAGCGAAAATTTGGAATGCATCCAATTTTTAACCTTTTCCTCCTCCTTCCCCCCTCCCTCCATCAATTGGATATGGTTTCGAGACCTTCCGGATATTGCATAAAATTCTGGAGTTTCCCAGTGACGAAGAAAATCGTATAAAAAGGATCAATGATTTTTTCGTTGATGACCTATTTGATTGGTTAAGGCACAATTTTCCAAAATTTCACCAATATGGCTAACTTGCGATTATAAGTGCTAAAGTTCATGGGTTCCCTAAAATATTCCAAAATTGGAACATTTTTAATTTCTATTTTTTTGTCCTAAAATTTGAACAGTCTGATGGAATGAAGAGGATAGTTGAAGAATTTACCTCGTTTTCTTCTGTAAAGGAAAAGTGACATTTTTAATCAAAAAAATTTAAAAGGAGTCTAAAAATAATAAAAATTTGGTCTTTTAGGAAAAATTTTCATTTTGAGTGGAAAAAACCAGAAAGGTCATTTTTTGAGTCAAATTAGTGGAAAAAATCCATTCTGGTGGAAAATTTTCAATTATCTTCTATTAGCCAACCTCGGTCATTTTTAAATTTGAAGCCTTTGAATACAGTTTTATTCAACTCCGAAAGCTGGAACTGAATGAACATCTTTTTTTTTCGTTAAAGTGAGCAATTTCTGAGGTATGTAAGAAGAGAAGGGAGTGGGAGCGAAAAAGCTACCTCTTCAATTGAATAAGACTCGAAAAAAAGTTCAGTTGTTTCCTCAAAAAATGCGAACTTCACTATCGATAAATTTTTAAACTCGGAATTTTAACCTCCCTAGTATAGGTGGAGTGTAGGGGAGGGGGTTGCGCCGAAATTTTGTTACAGATATTTTTTTTGTTGTTAAAAGGTACGGTATTAGAAAACTGGTATAATCAATTTTCAGTTTGAATCTTCTTTTGATTTTTTAACAATTTTAATCAACTTGTGGCTCTCGAAAATCTCATTCTGATCAAAAATGTCAGAAATACTGCAAAAAATCGATTGAAAAGTTGAAGCAGGTGTTGAATATATGTTAAATTTCAAACAAGGAATTGGAATCGACTCCAGAGTCGGAGTCAAAACTCCAAATTGACTCCAGGGTCAAAGTGGCGTTAGGAGTCAGGGCGTCAGGGGTCATGTTGGATTTAAGGAATCAAGATTATAGATTGACTCCGAAGTGAAGATGGAGTCAGAAGTCATGGTGTGAGTTTGACTCCGAAATCGAGGTGGAGTCAGAAGTTGAGGTCTGAAATTGACTCAAGAGCCTTGAGAGTCAATTTTTACCAGCGAAATGGAGTCAACTCCGAAGTCAAAGTCACACTGACTCGAAATTTACTCCGACTCCGGCTTGATTCCGTAGTCTAATCGGAGTCAGGGAGCCAAGGATAAAGATCAACTCCGAAGTCTAAGTGGGAACAAGAGTCCAGGTCATAGATTGACTCTGGAGTCAAGGTGGGGTCAAGAGTCAATTTTCTCCCTTGACCCCAAGAGTCAGGGGTCAACTCTCTTTCTTGACCTCAAGAGTTAGGGGGTCAACTCTCTTTCTTGACTCCAGGAGTCACGGGTCAACTCTCTCCCATGACTCCAAGAGTCAGGGGTCAACTGTCTCCCTTGACCCCAAGAGTCAGGGGTCATCTCTTTCCCTTGACTCCTAGAGTCACGGGTCAACTCTCTTCCTTGGCCCCAAGAGTCACGGGTCAACTCTCTCCCTTGACTCCAAGAGTCAGAGATTAAATCTCTTCCTTGACTCCAAGAGTCAGGATTCAACTTTTCGGCTGACTCCATTTCCCTGATTTCAAAACTTGATTTTTTCTTTTTGACAACCAAGTAATTTTAGGAATGTGAATCCTGTGGGGGCCTTACACTTCTAAAGAGCTGAAGTTTGAAAAATTGGTTTTCTGGCGAAAATGAAGAAACTAGCAATCATTTTGGAAGGAGGTGAAGGCACCTGATGCAACCGTACCGTAATACTCCAAATCTTTGAATATACCAATAAAAAGCTCCATGTTTGGAATTTACTCCTATAGAAAGAATCTTACAATATTCCATTCAGAAATCGTATCATTGGCAACGTTCATTTCATGATCACTAGGACATAATACATGAATATAAACCAAGATCGCAAATAGATCTCACATCAAATGATATTCACATTTACCCAGATCTATACAAATAAGGTCATTTAATTAAATAAAATTACAGCACGAGTCAAAACACACTTCGAAGAAACCTCTACTTTAGCATAATAGCTGGTGACAAGGAACCGTCGCGCCACCGCCAACAAACCGCATAGAATCTCGAGTCTGTTTCTATTTACCGTATTTCGCAATCGTCACAGCCAGCTCGCCAGTGAACGTAAAATTTTTTTCCAAGCACTCGAGACTCGAGGCGTGTCTCAGAGTGACACTGTATGCCTAATACCGCGGTGGCATTGTTTGAAGATGATTTTTTTTTTCATCGGTATCTGGTGCGTGCCGAGCTATAGTCCAAGTTATGGCAATGTTGACGCATTAGTAATTGATAAAAATCACCATATGGTTTATACATACTTACGTTCACCTATCGTAAACACAAAATACGCATATGGGATGGAAATACAGATGTTGGGGGCGAGTGCAGAGGAGGAGGCCCCATATACAGGATGTATGCGCTCGGCAGTATGGGCAATGAAGATCGATGCATAAAATGCATATACTTACGCATTTAATTAAAAACCATCGCATCTCGATCGTCTCAAGGAATTATTTAGTCACGAGTCGCCAAGTGAAAGCCTTAGAGATTCTAGGCACGCCGTATATTCGTAAGGCAAACATTACTCTGCTTTTATTTCGTCTTACGTATACCAAATGTAGTGTACATACGGCCCAGAGAGAGACGTTTTGTTGATTTTAAAATTAGAATATGACGGACGGCGTTGTTTACGCGGCTCTTTCGTTATTTAGTAACGTTGGAACTTCATCCGCTCCTCAGTAAAGTTTTGGCATTTGATCACAATGTGTCTATGGCTTAGCATTCGTATGTGTTTACAGTGTCTGAGTAAATTCTACACGTGCTGGCAGAATGCGAATTAGCCCTGGGCCACGTATCGATTTTTATTTTCCATGATCCAGCGAATTATTTAGACTGTATCGAAGAAAGTATTTCGAATGTCGACAGAAAATAATTTTTTCATCTTTTTATAGCATCAGCAAAATTAAAATTACTAAAATACTCTTACTAATCGTATTTTCGTTGGTATTTTGTTTCAGGTGAGTGAAAAAACAATGAACGTTGATTAGTATACTTGAAAACGTCTGGTCTACTGCATGGATGGGTAAGTCTGAATGCAATCTTATCGCAGCAGCTAGATCATCGATCGTACAACATTCATTTTACTCTTTTACACCTCTGAAATACCTACGCACCCGAGTTTCGTAGGCTCTCGTACTAATGAAGTGGAAAATACTCGATTACAAGTTCGCTTACGATTTCAATAGCTTCGGACTTGAGAGCTGAACGTTGTCGAACTCGATGGTCATTTGTAAACGATGCACATGCACTTGATCGCCCCGCACTGGTCATATTTTGTTATGACACGCGCGTTAAAATGTAAAATAATCGACGTAATTAACCCATCGTGATAGCTCGTAATACGTTTTCAGCCACGCTGCGGAGTCCTCAGGAATAACGGGTTTGATTTATTGGCTCCGATTATCGATGATTTAACGAGGTGGTATAGTTTTGTCTCGAGAGATCCTCGGGATGAAAAATCGTCTGAGTGCTTTCTTTACGTATAGATTTCTAATGGGTGTATCGAACTTGAAGCTGGAGAGGCGGACTGTGTCAGAAGTAATGGGGTTTGTGCTCCTGGTAGAAAGTCGTGTCGAAATGTTTGGCTTCTTGGTCTTGTTCTTCATTGAAAAAAAATGAAGTTATAAAAATGAATATATTTTATCCAAAAAATGATCAATTTTATCAAAAAATAATAATAATGGGTCTCCATTTACAAGATTGGTGAAATTTATTCTAAAAAAATAATATTTCAAAAAAAATATATAAAATTTTTTCACAGGATTTGATAAAATTTTTTGCATACGAATGAATTCAATCAGTTTTGCAATGAATATTATTTTTTCAAAATAAATTTTACCATTTTGAATGGGGACCGGTTATTATTTTTTTTGAAAATATTTAGGTATTATTTTGTTTTTTCAGTGTTATTACCATGTTATGGTTTTCCCAGAATTTTTAAACTCCCAACTCTCAAGTGCAAAATTTTAAAATCTTCCATTATTGAAAATTTCTTCGCTTGGATCTATTTTTTTTTTTTTTTCAAAACTGAAAGAGTTCTGTATTTCTATGGTGCAAAGCTGTGCAAAAAAAAATTATCAGGAAAAATGAACCAGCAAAAAAAAAGATTTTTTAAATTGAAAGTCGTTCTATTAGCCAAATTTTTGTTCGTTAAGGACCCTCAAAGTAAAAAAACCAAGTATCTGGTTTTTATTTTCAATTGTAATTGTGATGGCCCCCTCAAAGCCCCTCTAAAAACGGGATGTGGTAACCCCCTCCTCTGCATAAGTTTGCTATGATGGAATGTGGATAAAATCGATGGTTCGGATTTTTTTAATAGTAAAGGTTTCAAGTTCAAAGTCAGGGTATCGATACCGATTTATCGTATTTTTTCAAAGAATAATTAGTTCAGAGTAGAGTATCGTCATCCATCAGTTTTTTAACGAAGGGAAAGGATCGAATCATTATTTTATCATTTTTTGAGTAAAACGTTGCAAATTATCTTTCAATATATCAATAGGTACCTACAAGTTATTGGAAACATAAAATTCCTCGTACCTGTATAATTTTTATTACGTCAGGTCATTACTCGGTGGCGTTCGCAAGAAAATTGAAATGCTCGAGTGAAAAAAATGACGCAAATTTGAATGGGAAAGGAAAGAGCGTAGGGTGGATTGATAAAATCAATGAAATTGTTCTGCTAAATCTTCGAAAATTCTTTTAATATTACTGGAATAATGCACAAATTGGTAATGTTTGGTTGGATTTTTTTGAATTGAAAAAGTTTTCGATTTACGAACGATTTTTTTTTTTTTTTGTCAATTTTACATCGACTTTCCTGAATATTTTCAAAATTATTTTTGACTCATGCAATGCATTCTAAACGATTTTAATGATGTTGTAACCAATTTCCAATAATTTTAACGAGTTTTCTTTTTTCTTTTTTTTTACTTTTTCAGTTTCAAATCTCCAATTCTCCAACACAACTGAAAAATATCTTGAAAATTCTAAAAAAAATTCTAGAATCAGGCATTTTCGATTGATGGAGAAATTGAATTTTTTGACTTGATATCTAATCTTTGAAAATCTAAATTTCCTGCGATTTATACCTATTGTATTGATTTTTGAAATTTTTTTCGCTCAGTTCTCGAAAAAATATGATGCTATCAGGTTTTTCTCCATAATTGGTGTCTTATGTGATGAATAAAAAAATGAATTAAAACATAATTTTAGAATATTTTCTCCCTACTTTATCAAAAAAATAATCTTGAAAATGTTTTTAGGATCTTTTTTCTCTTTTAATTGTTTGCCAATTTTCTGATCATGTTCAATTTTCGAGTTCATCAATTTTTGATTAAAATTTACAAAATTCAAATCCGAAGGCTGCTTTAATCGACTAAAGTCCAATAATACTCTTTTTATGTCGACTTCAAAATTTTACTCAATGTATCTATTATTTTCATTAACGCTCATGTCTCGAATTTTTTGGTTTTTTTTTCCTCCTAATCTGGCTCAAATTTATAAAATTTGATTCCTTTGAAAACTGTGGGGTTGAAAAGTTTCAGAATCTAAGGGAAAATGACGTAATTTTGAAAATTGAAAAATTTGTCAAAAAATCAAGAAATTAATTGTAGTGTTTGAAGCTTTAGATGAGGGGTTCTTTTATGATGTTGATGTTATTACAAATTATAAGTATATTTTTTGTTTCGGCTCAAAATTTTACTTTGAGTTAAGATACTTCTCTTGTGTGTATCATTTGGAGGCTTGACTGAAAGTTTTCAAACACAAAAGCTATTTGTAGGATGCCCACCAGGTAGTAAAAATCGTACAAAAAACTGTTTCCAAGTTTTTTTTTTAAAAAAAGAGAACAAAGAATGAAATTTTGTGAATTATTGAAAATTGGCCATGGTGAAATGTTTGTTTCTAGTTTTCGAAAATCGTTGTAAAAAAATCGCCCTTATTTTACCCATTATGTTAAAATTGTTTCTCATCTGTTTTAAATTTCTGAGTTTTTTTTTTTCAAAAAAAAAAATTCAATTTTTTACCTGGTCAATTTTTAAAATTGAATTTTTTTACTCGAGAAAATCTCAATTCTTCATAGATTTTGACAATGTCACTGTCGTCAAAAATCGCCTTTTTACTCCCTCCCCCTCTCCACCATCTCAAACCCACAGTTCAGATTAGATTTTTTGTTCTTTTTTTAAGGATTTAAAAAGCCTCGCAAATGTACGTTTCATGGACGAAAGGTCTCTTATTAAAAAGTATGATTGATCCCGTTCATATGTTCAATAAATTTTCCGAAATATTTTCAAAAATAGAATCCATACCATCAATGGATCCTGATAATTTGATTTCTTTTTTATAACAAATGATAACGTTCACTTATCAATTTTCTACGAAATGAAGTAGCTTCCTTCTCCAGTGACTCATATTCCACTGTCCTTTCGTTTAGTCAGCTATTATCTATGACTAACTGTAAAAAAAATTATTTTAATTTTAATCATAGAATTCGCGCGTATTTTAAAATGAATTCCTCAAAATTGAAATCATACATTATCAATTCAATTGCAAGAAAAAATATTTATTAAATTGCATTCGTGATATTAAAAATGAACACGTCGATATCTATTCGATGTCCATACGAGGGTATGAAAATTTGCTCGATATACGTAATAAAAGTACCTAGGGACCTATGTCCGATAAAACATATCACAGCGATGAACTGGTTATTGGATTTTATCACAGATCTCGAGTAAACATCGGATTTATCCACATACGCCCATTTTTAATCGCATCTGTAAAATATTTCCGCTGCTAACCAGTTGTCTATAAAACGATGAGGCACCACGTGTCGTACACATTTTTTAAAAATAGATCGCTTTTATGGCTCGTTCGTAAAAGAAAAAACTATACGTACAGATCTGTGATTTTAAAGGTACACAGCATCCTGGTACGTTTTTTCCCTTTTTCTATATCAAAACGGATGTTCTTTTTGACTTTAGAAAACTATACCCACGAATTACCACAGTCGAATAATTGACGATCAAATTCTCAAGAACGATCCTCAATGGTACGAATTTATTCCAATTAGACGAATGTTGAAATGGCGCGCGACTCGACGAGACAGTCGGATATTTCAAATACTTTCTAATTAATCTTATAGTTAGACAAGAGATCATCACCGTATAAAATCTGCGCGATAAGATGCGAGCGAAGAGAAAGATGCAAGAAGCACGCAGCTCGAGCAGTAGGGAAAAAAGAGGTTGAACTAGGCGGCGAAGAATGTCCTGTTACACTATTAGTATTATTAAGGCGAAGAAGAAAAATCAGAATGCGCAATCTTACGTACAAAGAGTATGTTTCCTGTACGGTATTAGTACAGAGCTGGACTACGTTTACTTGTATAGCTTGCTCTAGGCCGTAAGAAATGTCCTTACCAAATATGGATGCATCGTTTTACGCGTTTTCTGATACCACGTTGGTTATATAGACTAAAAGGTTCGTCGGTATGTGGACAATACACAAGTACACAAGGTACACTGCACGAATCGGCGGCGTTATCGAGCTAACATCCGCTTCGTGTGAAGATCTTAGCGTCTTACTGTACACAGATCGTGGCTTGGTCTCTGTTCATCGACTGGATAGTCTTCTCCATCTCCATTGCCACACCAAAGTTATAATTTTTCTTCTCCGGGTATAAATTCTGGTTAAATCAGAAGGTGAAAAATTAACGGCGATGGTGACGCTTTCAGATTGTATGGAATAGAATGATAATCGTCTTTATTCAAATCATCGCCATTTACGTGAATAGAAAAAATTCCACGACCAACATAATCTGAGGTCCATTCAATAATTTAATTAAACCGGAGTCAGACCCGCTAATTACGAGATTACTTTGATTAATTGTTCCCCTGGTTTGAGAAACTTTTCTTTTTATCACAGATTGGACGATAATTTTTCCCAGGTTGATAAATTATATCGATGGGTATCGGTTTACGCGTCTTTTTCACGGTTTGTGGATTCGGTGTCGGCTGATGTCGCGATCGTTTATCTTTGAATATTGTTTTTTCGGTGATTCAGGTTTAACGGCGTGAAAGTATGAAATTGCTGGTTGGTCGTGATTCTATGTTTGGTCGAATTTTTCTATTTAGGATGAAAAAATAGTTTAAATGATGTTTTGTGTGGAATCAATGAGGAGATCTTTTTTTTTTTTTTTTTTACAAAAAAAGGAATTAAGATTACCTACCTACATCGAATTTTGTAGAAAAAAATTTCACCAAAGTCTTAGTTTATTATAAGCATAAGTCTCATCATTTTTCATATTTCAAAGATTCGATTTGAAAAATCAACTGATGTTCCAGATCTGTCAGAAAATAATATTTTGAAAAATATACCGAAAATTTTAACAATCTTGATTTTTTATTTTTGCAATCAATTTACATGCACCGATTTTTTCAAGTAAATACTCGCTGTCATTGAAAAGCCCGAATTTTAAATTTAAAAAAAAAATGGATGTCAAAGTCGATTGAAGGGAATGTAATTTTTTTTTATCTAGTTTATTAGAAAAAAGAATTATTTTTCAACATTTTCCAATAGTACAATATTGCTACGTTTTTAATCGATAAAAATGCAGGAGTTGGAAGATGAAAATTTTGACCTTTCCAGTTGCCGAAATTGGGAAAAATGACATGTATTTGGGTCAGAAAATCAACAGAACACCAAAATATACCTATTCGATATAGAATCACAGCCTTTTTTCCGAATCCAGTTTCCCGAATTTCCATTTCATCGAATAACCATTTGATTGGAAAAATTTTTCATGAATTTACAATAAATCATCATCAATCATCTCGAATCTCATTTTCCGGAATCCATTAACCTGAATAAAATGCTTCACGGATACCTTTTTTCACAAATGTGACCCTGCCGGAAAAAAGGGACCTCGTGTAGAAAAAGTCGATGTCTTTATTTTAATGTGTTTGGTCCAGATTTGGTGTCATTTGGACCAAAAACGTGAAAAATGAGACATCGATTTTTTCACGCAAGGTCCCTTCTCTTCGGCAGAGTCACAAATATAAATTTTCTGCATGTGTTATTTTGATATGAATAATTGAAAAGTTCCAATCCCCCCCCCCCATTCTCCTTCACCGCTTCAATTAGGTTTATTTCAGTTCTTCCCTTTGATGAATGAGCAATGACACCCATTCATTTTAAAAATTGAAAAATTTTCGATAAAAAGATTTTTAGTTTTAATTTTATTCATATTCATGAGGATCTTCTTCTCACATTTTAGGCTAAGATGGTTCCAGAAACGGATTCAGGGGCGAATAGGATTCGACTCTATGAAGTCGATAGTCAATCTGACTCTAGAGTCAGTAAGTTAAGGCCATAAATTGACTCTGGAGTTGAGGTAAAGTCAGAAGTCGAGGTCTGAGAGTTACTCTGGAGTCAAAGTTGAGTCAGGAGTCAGAGGGTAATTTTGACACCAGAGTCAAGGTTTAAAATTGACTCTGGAGTCAGGAGTCAGTTTTTAATATAAAATAGGATTCAACTCCGAATTTGGAAGTTATGAGTCAGAGAGTCAAGGTCATAGATTGACTTCAGAGTCGAGGATCGAGGTCATATAGTTTGACTTGAAGTCTGGAGTCGAGGTCATGAATGGACTTCGGAGTCAAGGTCATGGATTCACCTCGGAGTTAGAAGATCATAGATTGACTCCGAAGTCGAGAGTCAGAATCATAAATTGACTCCGGGGGTCAAGAGTCATAAATTGACTCCGGAGTCAAGATTCAAGGTCATAGATTGACTCCAGAGTCTAGAGTCAAGCTATTAGATTGACTTCGAAATGAGGAGTCAATGTCATAGATTAAACTCTGGAGTCAAAAAGTCAAGGTCATGGATTGCATTCAGAGTCAAGATACGAGGTCCTAGATTGACTCCTAGTCAAGGTTAAACCTCATGGAGTGACTTCAGAGTCATAGATTGACTCCTAGTCAAGATTCAAGGTCATGGATTGACTTCGGGGTGAAGAGTCAGGGTCATAGATCAATTTTGGAGTCAAAAATCAAGGCCATAGACTGACTTCAGAGTCGAAAGTCAAGGTGTTACATTGACTTCGAAGTGAAGAGTCAAGGTCATAGATCCGGAATCAAAAAGTCAAGATCGTGAACTGCATTCAGAGTTAAGATACATGGTCATAGATTGACTTCGGAGTCAAGAGTCAGAATGATAGATTGACCCCTCAAGATTCAAGGACATGGATTGACTTCAGAGTCAAAAGTCAAGGTCAAGGTATTTGATTGACTTCGAAGTGAAGAGTAAAGGTCATATGTAGATCAACTCCAGAGTCAAAAATCAAGATCATAGATTGACTCGGGAGTCAAAAGTTGTAGTAATAGCTTCCATATACTTATTTCTCGGGTTTTCCACAAAATATTTTTTACCTGAAAATTTTGTTTCCAACACGAATACGTTTTAATATGTATTTCCATATTTCCGGTGGTTCCTTTTTTAAAAAAAAAATTCAATTTTTTTTATGGTTCGATCTTTTTATTTTCTCGATATCTTACCAAATTTGCTGTTCTTCACATTTTAACGAAATTTACTCTTCTATTGCAGTTTTTATATATTTGGAAACCGATGTAGGGAAATTATAATTTTTTTTAATTACTCATTTCCAAATGAAAAAAATTCACCCGAAGTAATTTTTTTGGCTTTCAACTATTAGTCTTTGATGTATTCCAGCAATGTGAAAAATTTTCAATTTTATCCGTCAGGTCTTCGCCAGGCACCAAAGGGTTACTTTCCATCTGCAGAAAAATAATTCAACATTATTTCTCTTAAAAACATCAAAAATTATTACTAAAACCACCATAAATTTTAAATTTCGCAAACAAGTTTTTATAGATA
Source organism: Pseudococcus jackbeardsleyi (assembly GCA_038380155.1). Classification (NCBI taxonomy): domain Eukaryota; kingdom Metazoa; phylum Arthropoda; class Insecta; order Hemiptera; family Pseudococcidae; genus Pseudococcus; species Pseudococcus jackbeardsleyi. The sequence goes on along the minus strand of CM076240.1, from coordinate 30,325,216 downwards.
ATTTGTATCACTCGTTCAAGTCTGCCTTTATACTACATCGCGAATAAAAAAACTGAAAAAAATTCAAAGTATGTTTTATAACAAGTTCCAAAGTTGATTTATTCGCCGATACGTTATCTGATCTTTGGTACACTGCACGTAAGCAATACACCTAATTACATCTCAATCGAAAAAATTCAGCCTGTCGACAATTTTGGCGAAAAAATTGTCCTACATGGAGATAAAATATGAGATTTGGATAATCGCCAAATCTCACATTCGCAGATTTAATCTCACCGTTATCATCTCTTTCTCACAAAGTAAAAAATTTTAATAAACGGGCACAGTCATATTTTGAGCTCTTAACGCCATCTCCAAGGACTCGACGCATTCCTTCTTTTTATTTCATTCTCCAATGAACTTTTATCGATACACTGTCCATCTTCATTACTACAACGTATGCTCGAATAGAAAAAAGTGCCGAATAATTCGACACAAATGAAAAAAACCTCAACCTAGGCCACAGGTCATGTTAATTTATACGGGTTCGCTATCCAATTACCGCAAATGACACAGTTCTGTTTGGAGGCTAGTTTAACATACGGATAAAATTCGCCAAAGAATCATTTAGCCGATGACCGGCAGGTATGATCCTAACATGGATGTGTTTCTATGAATACGACATCATTAATCGTACCTATTCTACGTGCATCTAAAATTACATGTTTACATAAGCCCAGCCACAGTGTGCGAGCATTCCAGGAGGTATAAAAAAAAACTTGAAATTGATATCTTCGAATTGGTGTATTAAAACGATAAACCAACGAAAAACGTACTCTGACGATCACTGTGATTAACCCGTCGCCGATGAAATTAACATTATCAAAATGTCATCAATTATCATAAAGCTTGTTAATTCGAAAGCTCTAATTTATCTAATGAGTGTTATTACGCGAATACCTACACACTTGTGGGATGAATTCGATTTTTATATACCCTGAAAACCCGCTTATTAAGTGAAACTATTACCCAACCATTGCAATGATCCGAATAATCACGTCGTCGTCGATTTTCTACATCGTTCGAGTAATTTAATGACATATGTGTAGTTATAATTTTTTTTTTACCCTCGTATGTGAAATTTATCGCAACCACGATACGTGTAAATATTTCAGCTATAGTCGACTATAATTCACATTAGCACGTAATTCCATCAAATTTAATCGAGTAATCAATTTATTGTTAAAGCTGCACGTAGACGTGCATCGGCATTTTTTTCTCTTCTTGGCTTTCCCATACGATGCTCGCATTTAATCGTGAAAATTCTCCAGTCTGCAAATTTTTATGTATCGAGAGTACGTGTACGTCGCGTCGATTTAATCGCAGCTAGTCATTTTTCAGCAATAAACTTGCCTTCGCATACGGTACAAGTATACGAGTCGATAAAATCTCTGCATCATTCTTGTTTGAAAAGACGTGAAGAAGACTTCATCGTCATGAATAGAGAACTGCTGCAAATTCTGTCATCAGAGAAAAGTGTAAAAAATGAGCCACTGTGGAACGTGGCGATAAAACGCGAGAAATAAGGAAATTGTAAGATTTTTTTGTAATTTTAAATACCGAGTTGTCTCGAATCTTGCCAATTTATTGCTTCGTGCTGATTCGCCAAAACAGCTTGTAATTTTTTTCCTCTTTCGCGATCATTTTTCAAAGTGCGGTGTAGTTTGTAGTCAAACGAGTGAAAAATTCTGAGTTGAGAATACTCGAGTACATAAATATCAAACTCGGTTATCTTGCGGATTTTTGCAATTCATTTCACGATGCTGCGGAAAATCTGTCGACGGTTGGAAACAGCAGCGGGAATTTGAGTTACGTTGGTGATATTTATAATTATGCGTATTTTTTTTACCTATTCGTTCTTGCCGTAGCAACCTGTTGCAATTTTGATCAAGATTTTGTTTTTTACGATTTACTTTGTGTCGAGAAAGGAAGAGGTTGAACTGGTTATAGTCATATTAAAAATTAATCAGTATAACAGAATTATTTCGGTTGTGTAATTGGAGCAAAAACTTCTATACGGCTGGGAAAAAGTTAATCGAGAAGCTTTGAAATGTGATTTTACAATAATGAGCCTGGATATAGACCCTAATGGTGTGAAAAATTGGTTTTCAAGTTGACACTGATTTTGTGATTTTCAGAAGGGGTAAAATCAAGGGGAAACTTCAACTCAAAATTCAGACTCATTTGTACATTTTCTTCATTCAAAAAAATTTGCAAAATTAGCAATATCGATGTACGTATTTTGGATTACAATTTTTTTTCCACCGCAAGATTGAACCCCTTTGAAGAAAAACAGGAATAATCTTTTTGGATGAACTTGTAGAAAAGAGAGAAATGATGAAGATAGCCTGGATAAAATGAATTTTTTTTTTAATTCTCAAAAAAAATCGTTCTAGTTGAGGAATGAAGAATTTTTTTTCTACGTGTTTTTACATTTTTTTTTGTTTGTAGTATCTCTCCTCTTTCTAATAAAAATATCTGAAGAAAAATTTACCCATAATTTGGTCAAATTATACCAAAAATTTGAGAAAACAGAAAAGTAACGAAATATTTTAGAAGCATCTAGGTAAAAGCTGCAGACCAGATGCACTTTATGGAAATTTTGATTCTTCTAACCATGGTCATTTGTAACTTTAAATTTTCAGTTTTCCATTTAAATTTTTAAAAATTTTTGGATTCTGTTTTGTTTTTTGTTTGGAGGGAGGAGGGGAGAGAAATTGTTAATTTGATTGCAAAACATTTTTTTCACAAACAAAAGTAGAAAGTATTGATCACAATGTACCAGGGACAGCCCGTTGAACATTTTCGATTCAGATGCAATTATCCATTCTACCTTCTGATTCAAAACTCATAAATAGGTACTTCAATTTTTTTCCCGCCTCAGAAAATAAAAATCGGATTCTGTGGTCCTGAACGAATTTTCTTGACTGAAAATTAATTATTAGGTTCCTACTTTTTTGAATTAGGTGTTCAATTTTTTGACTTTTTTTCCTAAATAAATCCGTCAATACCTATTACAATTTTTATTTTTTATAAAAAAAGTGCCGTAGATTTTTGTAATTTTTTTTTTAAATGTAAAAATTTTGGGATGCGTTTGAGTTGTAAATATTTTAAAATAAACGTTATTTTTGGAAATTTATGTGAACCTAATAAATAATTTTTGTATCACATTATATCTGATTTATTTAGAATTGCCTTAAATTTTATTTGTTTTGAAAATTCAAAGAATGCGCAAATTCGTTCCTTTCAAGAATAAAAATTTCAAAACTGCTGATTAGCATATTTTTGCAAAAGTCGTCTAATTTTATTTTATTTTTATGATTCGAAAGTTCGACGATGATTCGTTGATAAACTTTAAAAGCTTCGATCAAACTGATCTGAATCTTTCTGGAACGAAATAATCTTATTGCTTGATTTTAGTTTACGACTGAAAATGACTCGCACCCTTGGTCATTTTTTAAAAAATACGTATTAGTTTTTTCCATTTTTCAAATTGGTAACTATAATGCCAGTTTTTCATCATTTTTTAGAAAACTATTCGTTCTTGTCTTTTTTGATATAACATTTCGATTTCTGACATTTTTTCAGTGCTCTTGCTTTTCATATTTTTCAGAAAATTCAATTTTCTCTTTTTAAAAAGAAATCTGATGATTTTAAAAAAATTTTTTAATATATATTTCAGTTTTTCTCATAGACAGTTTTTTTTTATTTCTCTAAAATGTATAATTATTTTCATTTTCGATAAAAAAAAAAATATGTAGGCCAAGTATCGGTGAAAAGTGAAAAGTAACACCACTTCTAAGTGATTTTTTTGGGGTATCAGATTCATAAATTTAATCAAAAATCAATTGATTATCAATGAACTGACTCATCTATTGTTTTGTTTGTTTCCCCCTTCTCTATTCCTCTTCTAATACAAAAATATTCGCTTTTTGCATTCATATTTTTTGTACTTAATACATTTTTTAAAATTTTTTCCCAAATTTGACGAATGAAAGGTAAAATTGTAAAATATAATATCAACTAATGAACGACTTTTTGTTTTTTCTTGTTTCAGGTGAGTTATAAAACAAAATTTCATCGCTACCTACAGTTAGAAGTATGAAAATGAGTAAGTCATCTTTTTTGATTTTCGAGAAAATACTTTTTAATTGTTTACATTTTCGTTTAAAATTTTTGAAATGATATTACAAAGTATCAAAAGGTGTTTGCTGGGTCAGAAAAATATAAATTTTGGCTGAAAACTGGAGTGCTGGAAAAAATAAAATTTTAGCTTTTGATTGTATTTCTTCGGAAAATTTGTCAACTTATTTTGTTGAAAATTTTTCGCTTGAGAACATTTTGTTTTATGTCTGAAAAAAATTAGTACCTACTTTGAGTAAAAAAAAATTGAAAATTCATTTCAGTTTGCAATTTTTGATTCTCCTATCTGAGCCATTCTGTACTTCCGTCTTTTGGAGCTAAGGTACCCCTTAAAGGACCTTTCTTCTTCAATCTTGACGTTGAGCTAAGGGTCATCCCAAGAAATATTTTTTAATCAATTTTATTTTTGAAAAAAAAAAATGTCCCATGGAATTTTTTTATGGCATTTTTGAAAATTTTTTCGTTTTTTTTCAAAAAAATTATTAAAAATCGCCCATTTGAAATTTTCATCTAATACATATAAAAATCCCAAATATTTTGATTTTTCAAAAAAAATGGGGAACAAATGAGGAAATGTTCTTCGTACAAGTCTCGTCATTCAAACTGGTTCAACACTTTCGATCGATTTTTACTCCAAAACCCCTCAAATTCGCTGGAAAAAGATACACGAAATTCCACCGAAAAACGATCCTACGTGAATTTCAAAAATCATCACCTTTTCAAAATCACAAACCTTGAATAAATCTTTGGTAACTTCGCCTGCCATAAAATCGATCGCCTGCAAAGATGCAAGTAATCGATTAATTGATCAGAATCGATAGCCTTGGCGGTAATTTTAATGCGAAGTCGGTGGTTCGGAAAAAACGCAGTAAAAACAATGATCGAACGATAAAAAATCTCTTTTTTAGTACCAGTTCGGTTGCAAAATGTAAATCTATACGGCTGTACGGAAAACCACCGCTCAGACTCAGCCGGTCGATGATATTCGCGGTTTTATAAAATATTCAAACAAATATTTCGTATTTATGAAGCGCGTTTCCATTGCATCGCGATCCGGTTGGTTAATTAATTCGAACATGATAACTTTTCTGTTTCAAACGATCAAACTCCCTCGTTATGTTATAACTTATATCTACATAATTGGTGTTTGAAATACGCGCAGATACAAGATTCACACAGTTCAAACATCACGTAACTGATGAGGAAGTGTAAGGTACGAATACGTATTATACGATTATCGTGTGGATGCAAACGCATCACCCAGCAAGTGAAAACCCTATTAACGAGTAATATCCGTTAATTGATTAATTAGGAAGTTCAACGTACTTTTCTCTCGTTATTGTTAATTACTACTTGCGGTTTAGGTAGCCGAAAACTATCTGGGTGTTTTGCTATTCGGTAGCTGATGGAATCAACTTCAAGGACGATTTGTTTTAAATGGCGCCAGTTGAAATTTCATTCGCGAATTCGCCATATTGGAATTGCCCTAGTCCCAGACGTACAATTTTCATTCAATTTATACGTTTTAACATTGGAATAATTCCAATGTAAACTTCACTGTCCGGATTTTGAAAACATTCGCCCACTTCCAAGTTGTTGTTTTTTTTGGTGCAAAATCTTGGAATCAGAGGTGACGGGATGCTTATGAAAGCTCGCGTATTCGAGTTGATAAGTTATATGAACAGTCGAAATTTCAATATTGGTGTTTTGCGGTTCACGATCGAAGCCTTATTTGGCGAATACTCGTTGCAGTTGTGGGCTGAGAATGATGTAGGAGTGCTTTTAACTCTGCTTGGGCTCGTTGCGTGAAAATCGCCAATATGCTACCTGCGTAGTACAAAATACATATTTATGTGTACGAATGAGTTAAACGATATCGTTATGGTTTAGGTTAGGTTAACTTTTGAACGAGCATAAGGCTCGTATCCTGATTACACTTCCTGTTTTAAAATAGTCGCGCACCCGCACTCCGTTGCCTCCTCGGTATCGACTCCTTCGTACAATTTTATGGTTTTGTGTTTCCAGACGCCTTCGCGTATGTTTCAAAGGTGTTTTTATGAAATACGTTGTAGTACTGGGACCTTTACTCGGTTTGTCTCGGTACATTACTGTAGACGTGCTGGGGAATTTACGATCGCTTTTGTACTTGACACTAACCCCTTCTCGAGTGTGTTTGAATTGGCAAACTAAGTCGAGCTTGATAAGGTCCGGGATGAGTCGTAAATAAAATTTTGGCTTGTGCGAGCCAACAGTAGCGTTGAAATGATCGGTATGGGTGCGATGAAATGTTACTGCGAGGAGTGTTCAATTTAAATGACGCGAGTAGACAAGTACGAGTGCTATTTAAACTTGTGATTGCGCGAAAAATGCAGCTAGCAGAATTTCCCATTGTATGTGTCACTGTGTGTGACGGTTTGGTGTTATTATCGCGTGCTCGTGTTGAGTTTTTATTTTTTTTATCGCGTGTTTCGAATGGATTGTGGCGGTCGAGTGTGAAAATGGGTAATTGTGGTGGTGTCGGGTGATGTTATGAGGAAATGGGTGATTTTTTTGAAAGGTTTGAGATTAGATAAGTAGAGTTTGAGAATGATTTTTTGAGGTCGGATGAAAATTATTTGGTTGATGTGGGTCTTGAATTCGGATTTCTGAATTTTGGTGATCTTGCTGTTAGGATGTTTTATTTTTTTCTGAAAATGAGATTCCCAAAATTTTAGCTTCTTATATCGTTAGAATTAAGGTTCTGATCTGGTTTTTGAAATGGGGTAAAATGTTGAAAATGAAAATTTTCCACGGGCTATTTTTAAATTTATAAATATTATTCAATTTTGATTTTTAGGTGAACTTCGGATCCGACGAATCATTTCTAGGGAAATTCAAGAGGCCTTCAAATTGGGTAAAAATGGCTAAAATGTACTAATTATCTGAACCTCCTTGAACTTCATCTAGATGATTTCCCTGTTCCAAAGTGCATTATTAAAAAAAAAATCAAAATTCAGTTGTATTTTAAGATTTTGAAATTAAATTGCAAAATTTTATTTCATTTTGCCCAATTTTTTATTTTTTGTTTCAAGTACATATGTTGTTATTTAGGTGTCCATTTTCTGAAAAACTTGGCAAAATTAGGAAATTTTGTTAGTCCGAAAAAGGTTAGGGAATTTTGTAAGTCTGGAAAAGTCAGAAAATGTCAGAAAATTTTGAAATTTTGGTTGGAATTTTGTAAAACTTTGCTACTCAAGAAATGCCAGAATCAAAGTTAATACCGTTGTAATTACGAATATTTACCAGAATTATCGTGGTAATTACGAGTAATTTCCTAAATTACGGTGGTAATTACGAGTAATTTCCTAAATTACGGTGGTAATTACGAGTAATTTCCTAAATTACGGTGGTAATTACGAGTAATTTCCAAAATTACCACCGGTGGTAATTATGAGTAATTACGAGTAATTACTAATTACCAAAATTACCGTGGTAATTACGAATAATCACCAAAATTACCGCGGTAATTACGAATAATTACCAAAATTACTGTGGTAATTACGAATAATTACCAAAATTACCGGGGTAATTACGAATAATTACCAAAATTACTGTGGTAGTTACGATAAGTGTTTCTTTGATTATTTTATTATAAATTTTTAAAAAACCAAATCCTCGCTATGCTTGAGCACCACTTAAACCCTCTTTTTCTACATAGTCTAGGTATTTCATTTTTTTTTTGAACACTTATTTTTCAATGAACAATGATGAGAAAGGAATGCCATAATACCTTTGATCACGATTGCGATCTTGGAAAGCTTAAATGAAAGTAAAGTAATGAATTTTCAACTTTTGAAGGATTTTTTTCTAAAAAAATTTTGCCCTCCTTTGGCTTGGTCTCATCAGTCATCACATTGGTATATATTCATTAAAATAATCGTCATTTTACCCCTCATCGATTTTTCATTTATTGGGACACGCTGAAAAGATTGCAAAGGTGTTTGGAATTTATAAAGAGCTACCTGTTTTTTTGGTAGTTGGAGGGGGGAATATATTTTGAAGAAACTTTTGAATTTCCAGCCCGGAAAAATACAAACTTTTACTCTCATGATTTGGTAGATACATCGACACAATTTGTTTCATTTTTCAAAACTTGGTATTGTTACTTTGAAATAGTTTTTCCAATTTATTTGAAATTTTTTCTGTTATAAATTCAAGTTCAGAGGTTTTTGTCTCGATTTGGGTTGGGAAGGGAAGGGAAGGGAAGGGATGGGGTGGTTGAAAATTTTCAGAATTGATTTCAAAACGTTTTGTGACCTAATCAGAGAACATCAAATAATAACTTTTGGACAAAACATCTCTGCACAGTTCTTCATTTATAAGTGAAAATGATCAAAAATTACTGGAAAATAGTTAAAATAGCGACACATTACAAATCGTTGAAAAAAATTCATTATTGACAGCAAACAGGAAAAAAAATTTCTGGTTAATCAGTGAAATTTTTTGAAAAATCTGTTGAAATCCGCTGGAACTTTGCTGATTTTTCTCTGTTGCAATTCTGGTTTTTTCCAGTGACTATATTGATTTAAAATGAGGGATTACACGTTTTAAATCATTATTCTATACAATCTTATCATTTCAAAAAATTACCCCTTTCTCCATGGTTCATGATTTAAAAGATCTGGAAAATCTAGACAAGTCAGGAAACATTATTTCTGAAATTCTACGCCAATTTCGTAAGAAAAAGGAGGACCCAGCACATGGCTTTCAATCTGATGTAGGATACCAAAATGTTGAGAATCACATTTCTAGAGGAAAATAAACCTACCTGAGCAATGATATTCATAAAATTCGAAAAAAAATTCATTGTAGTATGAAAAACATCCCACTGGTAAATTGGATCTGAATCATAGATTGGGAATTTAAAAAAAATTATCAATAGGTATATGTATTCAACTTAGAAACATCAATTGAATCACAAAAACCACGAACAATGAAGTGTAATATTAAGTATTTCTTTTTTCAAAAACAGGATTCATTTTTCCACATACCATACGACGATTTTAAATAGAATGGGTATTATGGGAATAGCCCTGCACTTACGACTTGCGTTGATAAAATATTATGACAATGTTTTTCAAGCGAATAATTTTCGAATCATCGTGAAATTATCCAACTCACCTATCATTTTCCTTTTATGTAAATTGTCTCCTAGCTTTGTTATAAATGTTTCGTTTATACGCTGACGAATCTCATCTTTGTCTCGTAAACATCTATAAGCCGATTCATCCGCATAAAGAAAACTGCTGGAGAAGAATGACGGAATTTACATAATGCCCGCTTATTATGGAGAAAAAACAAAAGAAAAATTGGTCAAGACTGGCGCCATGTAATCCATTTGCGTTGAAAATATAAACCGTGTATTTTCAAAAACAGAATAGGCAGGGTAACAAATTAGCTAGAGTTTGTTGTTAAATGCATAATTTGTACGTTGGATTGAAATTTGTTTATCATTTTTTGGGCTTGAAGAGAAGCACGATTTTGTGGAAGTGGAAATATCTGAACCCACGAATGGAAGAGAGTAATTTATCGGTTTATTGGGCGTATTGCGTCGTAATTATTGATCGTGTTTGTTTTTTTGTCGATTTTTTTTTTGAATTATGAAGTTTCTTATGGCGAGTAAAATGATGGGAAAATTTCTTACTTTGCAAATTTTTTTTCTTTGAATCCATTTTTTTCTGATTATACTTTTACAGGATTTGCAGTGGCACAGTTTTTGCTACGTAGCACAAAATCAAGATCGTTCAAAAGTTTTAAATAGCGTGAAATTTTAGCAATTTTTTTGGATGACTATTTTAAATTTTATTATAATTATTCAAGTCATCAAAGAAAGTAAATCGCATAATTTTCATAAACAAAATTTTTCTTTTTTACCTGTTCCACATCCAATCATCTAGGTACTTCCGCTTGTTCAAATAAATTCAAAAAATTATAAAATCAGCTCATTTTTTTAAAAATCGTGTTGCTTGAAATTCAAAAATGAAAAACCTTCACCATTTTTAGACATGAATAAATTATACACAAAGTAGTGTCATTGTTTGACACAAATACCGAATTGGTTAGGTAAGGTAAAACTGAATTAAGAATTCACGAAAATTTTCTCATTTTACTTTCGTTTGTTTGATAAATTAACGCAAATGTGGTCACCGGGTTGAAATTACCATTATTCTAGCGTGGACATGAAAAAAGCATCGTTTAGAGACGTCATCGTAACCAATATTCTTCTGTATGACACCAAGCATGTGAAAAAAGAGAACTTCTGATAATTACATATTTTCGCCAAAAATGGTATTTCGACGATCCAAAAGTTCAAATTTATTCCAATTTCAAATTTTTTCAAAAGTAAATTTTTTTCAATTATTTCCATTCCATTTTTTTCGAAATGTTTCCAAAAAATGATCTAAAAATATTTCGCTGGAAGTATTGGAGCGAAAAATACAGACGTAAAAGTTCTGCAAAGATACGAACATTTTGAATTTTTCCAACAAAAAAAAACTGTGGAAAAAGGCAAATGTTCAATTTTCTCAATTTGAAAAAATATTCTAAGTGTAAAAAAATGGTGATTTTTCAATTTCCTCCATTTGAGTGGGTAGAAAATTTGTGGAACGTAAAATTTTAATTATGTACTTCTAAAAAAATTCAAAGGAAGAAATTTTGGAATAATAAGAACTTTTGAAAATAATACGTGGTTGAAAAAAATAAATGTGACCCTGCCGCAAAAAAGGGACCTTGTGTAAAAAAAAATCGATGTCTTTATTTTTATGTGTTTGAACCAAAAATGTGAAAAATGAGACATCGATTTTTTTTACACTGGGTCCCTTATTTCCGGCAGGGTCACAAATTGAAATTTAAAATTTTACTTATCTACAGTTTGTTGGAAAAAATTTGTTTTGAAAATTGTCTAATTTTGGTTTCTTCAAATTTTTTTCAAGTTCATTTTTTTAAATTTTTTTCATTTTGTATTTTTTTTTTCAATTGAAAACTGCTTAAAATTTTTTCCAACTTTGAATTTTGCAATAAATTTCAACTTCATGTTTTTCAAAGGTTGTAGTGTGGAGAAGGGATCAGTTCAGTTGGATTCTGGTGGATCTTGATCAAAATTTTTATGTCATTCGATTTATCTTGGTAGAAAATCATTTTAAAATAATGCATGAGCGCGTATTTTTATCTCGCCCAAGAAGGGGAAGGGGAGGGACAGACATCAAAATACGTGATTTTCAAGTTGAGAATTCCATCCCTTTGAGTTTTCAATCGATTTTTTTCAAACTTAGCTCATAGGTACCTAGGAGATCCTGAAGGGGGGGGGGGGTATCGAAATTTTTTCATATTTTTTAAACCATTTGAATGACATTGAATTTGACCTTGAATTTTTTTTCAAAATTTTTCCGTGTACTTATTTCACTTCTTTTAGATTTTTTTCCGATTTTTTCGAGAGCTGAAAAGTTGAACAAAGATTCAATGTAATTCATCATTTTTGTTCTTGAAAGTTGCTGCTTTTCATACGCTTTTCACCTTTTTTCGATTATTTCATCATTTTAAACCCCTCGAAAAAATCTGATGTGAAATCCATTGAAAACCTTGAGAAAAAAAATCATTCTGTCCGTTTCAAAATTGTGTGTTCCAAGGTGACTTTAAATTTTTAAAGTGGAATTCAAAGTCATTAAAATGGTTGGAAAAATCTGGAAAAATTCCGAGGTACTTCCTTTTAGCACCTCTAATCTAAAGGTCTACCTATATATGTACCAAGTTTTTAAAAAAAATCGGATGAAAACTCGTGAGGATAGAATTTTTAGTTTGGAAATCTCGTATTATGGAGTCCCAGCCCTCACCCTCCCAGAGGTGAGATAAAAATTCGCTCATACGCACCAAAATCATTTTCTACCAAGACATATTTAATGGCTTAAAAATTTTGTCAAAGGCCAAATGCCCTAAAATGACCCCCTTACCCCACCAAGCCCTATCTTCCAACTACCTAATGTAATCATATCAAAAAGAAATATGATGAAAGTGTGAAATTGAAGGAAATTTGAAAGAACCGAAGCTGAAAAAATTCCAAATTAGACCCTACGTGCTTTGAAAAAATTTCAACTTTGCATTTTATTCTTGAATCGTCCAAATAGGTACCATTTTTGACCAGAAAAAAATTAGGATCTCATCATAATCTTGTATTTTACAAACGCCATCGCCAACGAAACACGTCAATAAGGATTAAACGCAGACTCCAAATCCGAAATTATAACCGCATCGGTTGTTTCCGAGTGGCAAATTGATAATACGAAAACAAGATTGAAAAAGAAAGATCAGATCGTCAGCGAGCTTATTATCTGCATCGGTCTACGGTCAAATACGTAAAATTTAATTTCTCGCATCGCTAAACAATTCCAAACGATCTCTCGAACGTTGGATTTTTCCAAACAAAACATTACCTCTTCAATGCCCATTGCCCATGCAAAAAAGATATTCGTATCGGAACAATGAGCTTTTACGATACTCGTCCGGCAATCCATCCCCAATCAGACTGTAATTTGATGCGGAAAAACACGCGAGGAAAGTTCGCATGTCGGTATGTCCCGCGGCTCGGTGGCGATTACGCTTAGAAATATGTTTGAACAACGAAAGGTATACCAATTACCACGCCAAACCGATTACGATAAACTGGCGCTTGTAATAAGTAAAGTACGTATCCGTGTAGTTTGAAAAATTAGTGATAAAATGTCGATATGAACACGTCTGTGGACGCAGATCAAACATGGGTAATTATAATCTTGTCGGACGTACATGAAATTTAATTGCTTTACAAACGATCGACATTGTTAGTTTTCTGCGGCTACTGTGGATTTCAAAGTACACGAATTACGTAAGATTTTACCTGGCCAAGTTCCCATGTGCTTCTGGTCTTGGTAAATATTCGGTATATTTATAGAAAACTATCTGTAGAAGGGCGTGAAACGAATAGGGTGTTGAATTTCGCTCTGTCGTGTCTCCTCATACAGTGTAGGAGTCTGATTGTCACGGTTGGCCGCCGAATTTCTCGGTATCTTTGTAATACGCATAATTTCTCATCTCATCGTAACCGGTTCTATAAGCACGTGCCTACGCCACCTCGGTGTGAAATTTTGACCAACGTGTTACACATATTTCCAGAGTGGTATATTGTTGCCCTTAGTGCCATTCGCTGGCCAGATATGATTGACCGAGTTGATATCTATAAATGATTCGGTTTCTGGTACGTGCTCCAGCTTACCAGATTTCTACATCGATCTATCTATCTGTTTCATCTGTGTTCACGGCGGATCAACGAATGGCAAATTTTCATGTCCACATGATCGCATCAGAACTCGTTTCCCCTTCTTTCGTTTCCCAATCTGGATTACATTCTCGATCTGTCGATCGATTTTATATTTTATTTGAGTTTTGTAAAAAAGCGTAGGCGAAATTTCACATTCCCCTTTGAAAATTATACCTATAATTGTGAAATAGCTGGCATCTGGTATTTGAAGCAAAGGATGCTACGAAGGCTGCGACTGGCACAAGCCTTCTATCCGTTTATCGATAATTACGAAACCGTGTTATCAACCCAAATACCAACCAAATTACATATTGGAAATGTTACAAGGGGAGACGATGTTTAGAGGAAAAAAAAAGGTATTGTTCGGAGTACACGGTATATGTCATAAACACTTCAAATGTCACGTATTGTAATTTAGGTAAAAGAGAACGCGTACGTATGCTCGAGCAACAGCTGTCTTTTTCTCCCTTGTTTTTATACGTGTATGTAGGTAAATATACGTCAATGTGTACATAACTGTATTATCAACTCGCCTATATCGACAGGGTTTCCTCATTGAAATTCTAGAATCGGACGATTGAGGACACCGGTGTGTGATTTTACAAGAGCCAAGTTTGAGATTTGAAGAAAAGCTGGGTATTTTGAGAACCACCTTTTGGTCTATTAGTCGTGTTTCTTTCGCGGAGGTATTCAAAGAATCGCGTGCACGCGGTTATTAACTTTTTGTGCGTTACTTTACAATGAGCACACCCTTTTTTGTATCCCTGTGCCGTTCGGAGACCCGCACACTCGTTATTTTCACTTTATAGCGTCTCAGTGCCTAATGTACACATATTATCAATTATCCACACCGCTGCGTAAAATTGTACGTGTGGTTGGGGTATAATCAGTCGGTCTATGTTCCACGTTATGGTCGAGGTGAAGAAAGATTGGTGGGAGGATTTGCATCGAGTCGAGAAAACAATCCGAAGTTGTGGTGGATAGAATAAAAGCAGCTTTTAGAAGTTATTTGTAGATTGATCGGTCGCTAGGGGACAATTTTAGGTGTGTTTTTCAAACTTGGATAAAAATGAGGTCTTTGGAATGGGGGTTTTACTCTCCCTTCCCGCTTCCTGGATCGCAGTAAAAAAGTTTATATTAGTAAAAAATTTTAATTTTAGTGAAAATTTTCAATTTTAGTGAAAATTTTTAATTTTAGTAAAACTTTTCAATTTTAGCGAAAATTTTCAATTTTAGCGAAAAGTTTCAATTTTAGCGAAAAATTTCAATTTTAGCGAAAATTTTCAATTTTAGTAAAAATTTTCAATTTTAGTAAAAATTTTCAATTTTAGTAAAAATTTTCAATTTTAGTAAAAATTTTCAATTTTAGTAAAAATTTTCAATTTTAGTAAAAATTTTCAATTTTAGTAAAAATTTTCAATTTTAGTGAAAATTTTCAATTTTAGTGAAAATTTTCGATTTTAGTGATAATTTTCGTTTTTAATAAAAATTTTCAATTTGAATAAAAAATTTTCAATTTTAGTGAAAATTTTCAATTTTAGTAAAATATTTCGATTTTAGTGAAAATTTTCGATTTTAGTAAAAATTTTTAATTCTAGTGAAAATTTTTAATTTTAGTAAAAATTTTCATTTTTTAGTGAAAATTTTCAATTTGAATGAAAATTTCCAATTTTAGTAAAAACCAACATTCCTAGTGAAAAATCTACTACTTCTTGTAAAAAAATCTACTGTTTCTAAAGGAAAATTTACAATATTTTTAATGAAAAATCCACGATTTCTAGTGAAAAATTCACATTTCTAGTAAAAAATCTACAATTTTCAGTGAAAAATTTACAATTTCTAGTGAAATATCTACAATTTCTAGTGAATTATAAGTATACAATTTCTGGTGAAATATTTTCAATTTCTGATGAAATATTTTCAATTTCTAGTGAAATATTTTCAATTTATAGAGAAATATTTTCAATTTTTAGTGAATAATTTACAAGTTGATTTATTTTTATTTTAAAAAATGTTGGTAAATTTTTACTACAACTGTAATTTTCCAATAAAATAGTAAATTTTTAGTGAAATATTTACGTAATTTGTTTCATTGTGATAATTTTCATTTACGTAGCAAGATTTGTACTACAATTTCACGAAAGCTGTAAATTTTCACTAAAATTAAGTTTTCTACCAACGTTAGTGAAAAGTTACAGTGAAAAATTTAATAATAGTAAAAATTTATCAACATTTTTAGCATAAAATCTACATACGATATTATCTTGTAAAAATCGTTTTGTTTTACCACTGAAAATCTAATACAGTTTTAGGTACAGTGGTAAAAAATCATTTTAGTGAAAATTTTCATCTTTTGTATCATAAAAATAATAGTTCCCTGTAAAATTTGCCATATTATTTTGAGTTGAAGTAAGATAAAATTGACTAGTAGGTAGGTGCCTATTTTGAACATTTTATTGTAGGTATTCTTATCAAAAGCCTACAATTTGTATAAGAATTGACTAACGACGCCGACGGTATTTTTAATAAATATCGTTATGGGGGCGGGGAGGGGGGTATTGGCATCGCCCAATGAAAATCTTTTTTTTTTACTTCTAATACAAATTGGTACCTATTTCAGTGAAAATCAACGTACCTATTTGAGAAAAATTTAAAATTTTCAATGAAACCCGAATATTTTTTGAACATCTTGACTGAAAATCATCGTTTTAAGTAACAATTGATAAATTGAGTAGCTTTTAAACTTCTCAGTAGAAATTACAAATTTTAGTGAAAAATATCTGCAGTTTTTTGTGTTAATTCTGAAGCGAAATCAATTGTTTTCATGAAATCTGTGAATGCTGCTCAACAAAATCACTAATTTGAATGATCATTATTCACTTTCGGAAGTAAAAATCTCGCATTTTAGTGAAGATTTGTGGATTTAGTGAGAATTACTACTTGGGCAGATTCTATCAATTTCACTTACTTACAGATCTTTTTTGAATTCTTTCACGTGGGTAATAATACTGATTATGATGATATTAAACATTTGATGTTGAAAATTAAAATTTTGAATCCTCTCTCTTTCCTTCTCTTATTAGATCCTCAAGTATCGATTCATCTATTAAAAATTTAAAAGTATTATTTAGTAACTCAAAAAATTGATTGAAAATTTATGACTTAACCTAGGAATATTTAACCTAAATCTGAATAATGCCTTTAGGTAAAATTCTAGCTATTTCATTCATCACTTCCCAGTTTGATAGAAAAATTTAGTACTTTTTGAAATTTTTTCTGAAAAATCAATGAAAAATCATTGATTTTCAGTGAAGTTATTTCTTGGAATAAAATAGGCAAAATTTCCCCCGAATTTGACCGATTCCAATTTAGAAAGTAAAAGCAAAAACGACATGAAACCGAATAGAATTTTTGTTGAATCAATTAAAAAGTTTTTTCAATGGAAAATTTTCATAAAATTTCTTCACAAGTCTATAAAAACTCTCGGAAATATTTTTCCATTAAAAATTATCTATTATCGTAATTTAGTTATCAGCCTTCATCATTTCAAGGGAATGCCTATCAACACCGTCGAAAAAACTGAAAGCTTATGCCCGAAGAGCACTTTACGAATAATTTCAAATTATAAATGAAATCCAACCGACAGCTTAATTATTTGAAAATCGACACGTTAGAACAACGAACCCGAACCCGTACGTAGAACTCCTGGATGAAAAAAAAATTTCAAGTCGATCGTACGTGAGGCCTGGTTACCCCATGCTGGTTTATGTACGATGTTGTTTTTTATTTCAAGTGTAACATTACATGTCACAATTTATTTCACATAGAGGCTATAATAATTACGAGTTGTATTTATAGCATCGGACAAAATATTTACGATGATAGCCAATATATCCCGTTGTTATGGTTTCACGTTTTTGTGTTTACGTCGATGGTATATTTACGCCATCAAATCCGGTATCGTTCTGGCTGATTCTCCAGTTCCAGAATCCATAACGATCCAACACGCTCTAGAACGGCTGACAATTAAAACGTATCTGGATATTTCAATTTTCATTTCACAATAGGTCACGTTTTTTCTTCTCGAAGAGAGGTGTTTCTATAACACCAACACTAATTACAAGAACATGTATTCGGTTTGATGGGACGAAGCTTTGTATATGAAATTCTTTCTCTTCGAGTACGAATGTAATGGTGAATCGTGCTTGTTAGTTTGTTTATCTCAAAACTGACAAGCTACGTCAGGGTTTGAGAAGAAATTTAACGAACTATCATAGAATGCGGATTTTTCTTCTTCGAGATTTATGTTTCGGGTTAATTGGCGATTGTATTCGAGAAAAGAATTTCCTATTCTGCGTTTGTAACTATAGAAGTAAATATTGGTGGAAAGTTTGAAAAGTCATGTGGGATATGGAGACGATTACAAACGTTGCCCTTTTACCAAACCATCATTATGTCGGCCGCATGCACCCTAAACCATGACAATAAAATACTACGCTGTAATTTGTAATAGACGATTTACATTTCAGCCAAACTGGTCAGGGTTGGTGAATAGCACAACGTTGCGATCCCCTATTGATGAAATAGAATTCGTAATTAAGATGTATTTCATCGGTCTTGCCTTTTGCAACCTTCCTCCAGTTCTTTACTTCATTTGGAAAAAAATATTTCCTCGTGGAAGTATTTCATCAACTTTTGGCATAGAGTTGTATATCGAATTAGATGTATCGATTCGATATCGATATATTTTAATCCCGCAGTCAGGGAGCCTTTGCCTATGGTTGGAAATCTCCTTATGTCAGACAGCGAGGGTGTTAACTAGTCTTATGGGAGGATTTGACCGAATCATCGAGGGGATTAACAACGTATCCATGGAACTTACGCTGGTGCAAAAATTGACTCAGAATTTTCGTCTCGCTTGGTCGATTTTATTAGGATTTACGTTTCATTTAATCTAACGATCGAATCTCGTGTACGAGCGTATACCTAAAATTAAATACAAAGTGTAGAAATCTTAATTATTCGAATAAATGGCGGAATAATTCGATATTAAGTGAATCTACGCGTATAATACCATCTACGCGATTTTTTTTCCCTATTGCAAAAAATAAATTCGTCGAATGTGGGGGTGTTGGCTGTTTGAGAAGGTATCACTTCAAGGGCATCGAGATGGTTATTTTTAATTATTTTTCGTTCCGTTGAATTTTACTGAAATCGTTGTTACATTGTCGAATCGTGCGATCATGGCTGAGATACAAACTTGAAACAATCGCAGTCCACTTCGTTTCGTTTAAATTACTCTCTTTTTTGCACGAAAATTGGGTAAAAGCCAAATTAAGTGTGTCAGAGTACAAAAAATCTGATGTAGACTCCGTTGTGTTTTAAGTGAACTTTAAATTTGAGATTGATGCGATTCTTCGTGCATTTTTTGAAAAAATTAAAATCTTAATTGTAATTGTAATGAGGTTGCGAATGCCGGACCTCGTCGCAAAATTTCATTCGAGGAAAAAATGAGAATAATCAGAAAATATTGGAATCGGTGGCGTCAGAAAATAGGGTACAAGGAGTACCCCCTCATCCTATTCCATAAAATAGACATTTCCAAAGGATTAAAACATGAGAGAAAATGGTTTTTTGGGCATTCAAAACTAAATTTTTTCAAATCTTCGCCCTTGCTTCGCTCGGGCATGAACAAAATCACAATTATACGAATTATTTGAGGTGACAAAACAAAAAAAACACTACTTTTTGCCTCCCCCCCCACCACCATAAAAAATCGTCCTGTATTCTCAGCCTTGGTACTCATTTTTTACCCCCCCCCCCCCCCCCCAAAAAAAAAACTTCTGACGCCTTTGATTTGAGCTTGAAAAACAAGTACCTAATTAAAACATCCTCTATTGATTCATTTTCAAGAAATCCGCCGAATTTTGTGTGGATTTAGTCATTTTATGCCAATAATGCTTCACATTTCGCAAAAATGAACTTTTTTGGTGAAATGAAAAAATTTTTTTCAGTGAAAATCGATCACTTTTCAAAGTTTTTAAGCAAAAAAGGGCGATTTTAGTGGAAAATGGATATTTTTGTAGTGAAGATAACAATTTTTTTAGAAGAAACCTGACTATGTTTGATTTAAAAAATGATCATTTGTGACCAATGACCATGCCATAAAGAAGGAACCTAGTGTAAAAAAAAACAACTAAATTGAGTGAAAAATGACTATTTCTTTAATAAAAATAGGTAATCATAAATTGCATTGAAAAAAATATTGGTTTTTTTTTTTTAGTAAAAAATGATGATTTTTTAGTGAAAAAAAGGTAATTTTTAGTGGAAAAAAATGATGAGTTTTTTAGTGAAAAAATAATGACTTTTTTAGTGAAAAATTGATGATTTTTTAGTGAAAAAATGATGAGTTTTTTAGTGAAAAAATTATGACTTTTTGGTGAAAAATAATGATTTTTTAGTAAAAAAATTGATTTTTTAATGAAAAAATGATGATTTTTTTAAGTGAAAATATGATGATTTTTTTTAGTGAAAATATGATGATTTTTTAGTGAAAAAATGATGATTTTTTTTAGTTGAGAATAATGATTTTTTAGTGAAAAAATGATGATTTTTTTGGTGAAAAATGATGATTTTTTTAGTGAAAAATGATGATTTTTTTAGTGAAAAAAAGGTAATTTTTAGTGGAAAAAATGATGAGTTTTTTAGTGAAAAAATAATGCGTTTTTTAGTGAAAAAATAATGAGTTTTTTTTTAGTGAAGAAATTGATTTTTTAGTGAAAAAATGATGATTTTTTAGTGAAAAAAATGTATATTTAGTGGAAAAAAGGTAATTTTTAGTGGAAAAAATGATGAGTTTTTTAGTGAAAAAAATAATGACTTTTTTAGTGAAAAAAATAATGACTTTTTTAGTGAAAAAAATAATGACTTTTTTAGAGAAAAAAATAATGACTTTTTTTAGTGAAAAATTGATGATTTTTTAGTGAAAAATTGATGATTTTTTAGTGAAAAAAATGATGAGTTTTTTTAGTGAAAAAATTGATTTTTTAGTGAAAAAATTGATTTTTTAGTGAAAAAATTGATTTTTTAGTGAAAAAATTATGATTTTTTAGTGAAAAAATGATGAGTTTTTTTAGTGAAAAAATTGATTTTTTAGTGAAAAAATTGATTTTTTAGTGAAAAAATTATGATTTTTTAGTGAAAAAAATGATTTATTTAGTGAAAAAATTATGACCTTTTTGGTGAAAAATGATGATTTTTTAGTGAAAAAATTGATTTTTTTAATGAAAAAATGATGATTTTTTTTAGTGAAAATATGATGATTTTTAGTGAAAAAAATGATGATTTTTTTTTAGTGGACAATAATGATTTTTTAGTGAAAAAATGATGATTTTTTTGGTGAAAAATGATGATTTTTAGTGATGATTTTTAGCGATTTTTTTAGTGAAAAAATGATGATTCTTTTTTAGTGAAAAATGATGATTTTTTAGGGAAAAAATGATGAATTTTTAGTGATTTTTTTTTAGTAAAAAAATGAAAATTTATTGTAAAAATGACACTTTTAGTGAAAAAACGACAATTTATAGTAAAAAAGATACTTTGAGTGAAAAATTGACCATTTTTCAAATTAATAAATGGCGGTTTTTTTATGTGAAAATGACAGTTTTTTAGTGAAAAGTGTTTTTTAGTGGGAAAAGATTGATTTTTCAGTGATAAAAGACTTTTCATCGTAGTGTGAGTAAAAGTGCACTTTTACTCACACTCGCGAATCGCTCGAGTGCTCAAACTCGCCTTTTACTCACACTACAACAAAAAATATCGTATGCAACTCGGGAGATAAATGATTTTCGACGATTTTGAATTATTTCCCTCGCTTCGCTCGGGCAATAAACCTCAAAATTCGTCGAAAATCACTTTATCTCCCTCATTGCATAATATACTATTTTAAATTATTCTATTATGGAGGAAATGATCATTTTTTGTAACGAAAAATGGCCGTTTTGTATAGTGAAAAATTACTAGGTATCCATCTTCAGCTTTTTTTCAGTAGTGTTTCTGGAGATGTAAAAATGTTTAATAATTTTAAACTCATCTGCCAATTAAATCTATTTTATTGCAAGTAAATATTATTTTATTTTACTGTCTTTTTTTTCATCTGAAAATGTGGTTCATATTTAAGCTGGTTTCACATAAATTACTTAATGGGGAAAAAAACACACAAAAAAAAGTTACAATCACTTAGAAAAATTCAAGACACCTCTCGCAACAATGAACAATTCAACAAAGACCAGAAAAAAATTTCATTTCTTTAGGGATGATATGCATTTTTCAAGTATCTTTTATTTTTAACGTAATAAGTTCAAGTTTCATTTTAATAATTATCTCGCTGTCAGCTCGTATTCTTGTACCCTTTACCCGAGACAGACTGTGAGAGAATGAGAGAATGTCGAAGCGAAGAAAAAGCCATCAGCTCGCACACACATAGGAAAACGTTTCTGTTACAATCATTTCTCATAATTCACTTTGTAGTATCACTTGTTACCGTTTATGGCTTCAGTATAAATAATTTGTTGCATGTACGTCTCTGTTTCCGATGCATATTGTTGATTATTACGTCGCATTATAATTCAAATACGTTCTCTATTTATTCACATACATCTGTGAAATATTAGTATTTTTTTTCATTTACCAATTCTGAAACTATAATATTTGAACTGAACCTTCATTTTAATTGGGGTGGGGGGAAGGACAAATGGACAATTTTTCAAATTCCTTTCTCAATTAGGTACTACATATTTCTATTTATGAGCCAAAAATAGCCGAAATTTTCTTTACAAATTAGAGGCACCCACAGTTACACTGGGTGTCGATTTGTTATTCGGTGATTGAAAACATCGATGACCCTTAATTGAGTTGTTAGCTGTGTTATTGTTACATGACATATTGTCTGATATGAGTTCGTGTAACCAGTTGTGTAATATGTCCGCCCACATTGATTTCCATTTCTATAAACAAGAGCAGCAGTATCGGAACTAGTTTTCTTGTTTGTTGAATTTCACAGAGATCTATCGAAATACATAGTACAGGATAATTATACGCTTTGACGAATGGCTAATTCGTAGAGGCTTCTCTTACATATCGAGCCTAACGTTCGAATACGATTCTAAATGATGCTGAATAATGTTGGCTGTGTACAAATGGAACTTGTGTACTGGCGACATGACTGACGTATATTACGTGTACGTATGTTCTTCATACGAAAGTTAAATTCCTGGTTTTATTACGGCCGCAATACCATGGCGGTATACTTATGACGCAGATGCATTAAAAAACTCGAGCTACTTGAAATATTATTAACTGGGAGTGCAATTAGCGAATGATAAAAGTGTTTATCATCCGAGTCGATTTTTCTTCCATGTGGCTGAAAACGTATTACGAGAAACGATGGGGATTTCAATGTCGTTGGTTTTTTTTTCGACAATAAAGTAAAGATCTCTTTGCGGTATGGTTGTAAATATTTCATAGATAATCGAATGACAGTTCCGGGGGTTTTGTAATTTTTTATTATTACCGAAACGGTGTGAATCTTAATTTGTAAGGTATTGTTGAGGTGTATGGGGAGGAAAAAAGCCCAGAACCCCTGAGAGGTGAACATTTTTAAGTACCGACTTGTGGTTATAATTTATAGCTACTTAGAACCCCTTGATCGCGTTGACTTCCTGCCACAATATTTTCTACGTACGCGTACTCGGTTTCCATTGTGATTTGTCAAGGCTGTTTTTACTTTATCCCAGTCTATTTCCATTTGAATTCGAACCTACCCTATGAAGGATTAAGTGGCTATATAGTAATCCTTATCCGTGAATCAGAATCATGCATCGTCTCATCATCCTGACCCTTCTTAACTTGGTTTCGTCATCGATGCGTCTAGTTGCCAGTCTATGGGTGTACGCTGGTCCCTGTTTTTACTTTTATTTTAAGATATCCGATGGTGATTCTGTTGCGACGACGTTATTGTTATTACACGAGGAAATATCAATGCATGGTTATCAATTGTTCACGTGTACGGAGTGATAAATGGTGTTTCGATGGATATAGATGTAGGGATGTTGCTCTCGGTGATCGAGAAATATTTATGTAGTAATAATAAAGTAGATCTTTTTAGCAAATACTACGAGTAGGTAGGTATAATGGGGTGGATGAGGGGGAAAAAACGTATTTTTGATTTTGAAGAAAATTGGTGAGGTGGTTTACTTTGAAAGAGAGATTTTTTCAAAAAAATTTCCAAACTCTGGTTCAAAACAGGACAGAGCTAGGATTCCAAAAAGGGTCTTTTTCAAAAAAAACAACAACAGGGGTTTTGCCATTTTTTAGCACTACCACTTGCTGAGAATCTCGATATCTAAAGAGTAACATTTTGAGTTTCTAATCACGCTTTCTTTTAGCACTGATCTTGAAACTAGACTACAGTATTTTTTTTGTGTCAAAGGTTTGAAAAATTTCAGATTCCGAATTTTAAGAAACTTTGATGTTTAGAAGATTCAAATCAATCGCTCAAATTCTTCAAAATCCATTATGTTTCAAAAAGTTACTTTTTTACACTTTGAAACCACAATTTTCAATTGAAATGGAGCAAATTTTTTGAATTTTTTTTTTAGACCATATCATAAAAGTTATAATTCTTCTCTTCATGGTGTAGGAAAGAGGGAAGATGAAAGTTCTTCTTCTAAAAGGCATGAATTTTTAGACTTTTTTGACTACTGTTAATTTTCTCCTGATCCAAGTACTTAAATTGCCATTTGCCCAATTAAAATTTCCTCGAATGATGTAATTTCGAATCCATATATCCAAACTTTGAAATCCCAAACAGTTTTTTTCCGAATCTGAAATTTCAAAGAAATAAATAAAGAGGTATAAAATACATTTAATTTTCTGCTCCACAAATTGATTGAAAAAGCATTCGATCCATTCAAGAACCTCTAGAAAATTCACAATTTTTTGAGGAGAAAAGGAATGTAAAAGAGATGAATGAACTCTTTAAAAAAAAAAAAAAAAAAAAAAAAAAAAGAAGGATCGAATATTGGAAATTCTGGCAACATTCTGGAAAAATCCAGGTTTCTAACTGCTAGAATTATTATCAGTGGCTTTTCATTAAAAGATTAGTGAAAAATTACAAATTTTCAATTTGCCTAAAGACAGAATTTCACCAAATTTAACTTGTTCAAATTTTGAGAAAATGAAAATTTAAACATTACTTCAGAATCGTCGTTGAAATGGAAATCTATAATAGTGAATAGGAAGCTAATCCTCAATGGATTTGTTTGTATGAAGTCCAAAGGTGAGAAACTTGGCTCGAAGACATATGCTGCGACTGTCAGCTAGTCCATCAGGAGTGATTTTCAACAATTTTAATAAAAGACCTCGAATTTTAGACAATTGGTGTTCGGGATTTTCAAATTCAGAGAAATGAATTCGGATACCTAGACTCATATCCAGCAACTCAGGCAATTCAGGACTTTGGACGACCCTAATTTCCATTTCAATTTTAAGTATTGAAATTATCGATTAAATTCAAAAAAATCTTATCAGTGTTGAAACATTATAAATTCATTGCTTTTTCATCGTAGTGTGAGTAAAAGTGCACTTTTACTCACACTCGCGAATCGCTCGAGTGCTCAAACTCGCCTTTTACTCACACTACAACAAAAAATATCGTATGGAACTCGTGAGATAAATGATTTTCGACGATTTTGAATTATTTCCCTCGCTTCGCTCGGGCAATAAACCTCAAAATTCGTCGAAAATCACTTTATCTCCCTCATTGCATAATATACTATTTCAACGTGATTAGAATTTTGAAATTTTTGTAAAAAATGACATCATTTTTTTTCATATTTTCCCCCTCAGTTGAATCTAAATTTTTTGAAATTTCTGCAATCCAGAGTCGATGGTTGTTTTTTTTTGGGGGGGGGGGGGTTGAAAAAATTGAAAGTGAAATGAAAATTGAATAAAGATGCAGTGCTTATTTCTTGATAAATAAGTAGGAGTTCTTTGAGCTTGAATTGACTATTGAAATATTACATTATGTAATACAAAACTTAGGATCTCTGTTTTTTTTTTTTTTTTTTTTTTTTTTTTAAAATTAAGTCACTAAAGACACTATTTTTTCAATCAAATTAATCGAGCACACGAAAATCGAACCCATAATTGTTTGTCTTCTAGGATGATTTTTGATAAAATTTTTAATGCAGTGGAAAAATTTTAATGAACAACACTGCTAAAAAAATTCGAATAAAATTGATTCAAATTTTCTCATGACCGAAAAAATTTTTTGGCTCATTTTCCATTGCTCAAGTCGCGAACAGAAAAATTAGCATTTCTTGAAAATTACGTATCTTACTCAAAATGCGATTAGCAGCACAGCCTTGAAAATTTTCATGAGAAATCATTCAAATATGTGACCCTGGATTTTGGTCAAAAATTCACTTTTGAGTTGACATCAATTTTTAACCTTTCAGAAGGAGTAGAATCAAGAGGAATCTAATTGAAAAAACAAATTTTTGATGTTTTAGCGTAATTTCTACATCCAGGTTTACATATTGATATTATTATTAGGTATTCAACTCACACAAAAAAAAATTAGATCGATTTTGAAACGTTGAGGTAGGCAATGTGTTTGATTTGGTAAAAATCATGCAAAAATTCCTCAAATTTCCGATTTGCGAATTTTCGCTTCCGTCTCTCTTCCCCGGTAGAGGGAAAAAGTAATAATAATCAATTTCAAGGTCACTAATTTGAAGACGTGTGTTCAAGTCCATGATTGGGCAGGATTTAAATCTGTCTGGATTTAAAATCCAAAAAACCTCAAAATCCGGATTTTAGATTTAAATCCACTCTCATCGCGGATTTTGGATTTGAAATCCGTTTCTGCAAGGGATTTTGGATTTTGGATTCAAAGTCCCAATTTTTTCGAAATCCTTTATTTCAAATTCCAAAATTTTTCCGAATTGTAATGTAGAAATGTTTCAAAGTTCAGAATTTTCCCATTTTTTTCCATCACCTTCACACCCAGAGTTTGGATTTTAGATTTCGAATTTCGGATTTTAAATCTGCTTTGTAACAGGATTTTAAATTTTGGATTTGAAATCTTTCTGCCCTAGATTTTGCCCATCCCTGTTCAAGTCTCAACTTTGTGGAGGGAGGGGGGGTGATCCAGGTTTTCCCGTAGGTGATAACTACCCAAATGTTGAAAAATCCTTCTTTTTTTCAGAAGTAACGTCACTTTTGAGGCATTTTACTTGCTCTGTCTTTTTTTGAGTTGGGGTCTCAAACTTTTTAAGGAAGTCTCCCATTCAAATTAAATTACCACACCAATTTTCGTCCAAATCCCCGACCGGTTTATTCTAAAGTTCAAAGAAGAGAGCAACGACTGTATAAAAATAACTCAATAAGTCAATAGTAAGATACCTTTTACGATGAATAGATTGATATCGTTCAATGGTACCATTCATCTTAAAAATAGCTTAGAATATGTTCAACTGGATTCGCAACTTTCTGTTTTTGCAAACAGGTAGGTGACCTTTTGAAAAAACGATGATATCACAGACGATAAATAATTTTCGTTTAGGTGATTTATCAGCTGCGTTTACATTGTTGAATTCGCTTGTTTTTGTCTTCGCAACGCACGACTGAGAGACCCAAGATCCGCAAAACGTCATTTTACCCCTTTCCCATATCCATATGCTCGATGTTCGGTAATAATATACTCGTTAATCATTGATATTTCAATTAAACCGTGACCCGAATTGGCGATGGGTTTTTTGCGCTCTTATGGTGCTTCTCTTGTACAATTGCGGTTTTCGCAAATGACCTCATTGACCGCTGACGACAGTCGACATGTTCATTGTGCTGGCAATGTTTTCGGCTCTAATTAAAAATTCATTTTACGCGCGCACCGCGCGACCCCACCGTGCACAAGCGCATTTGATTAATGGAAGACGAAAATCGTGAAAGATGCGTCGTCGTCGCTCAAATGGCACGCATATATTAGACCATTGTGTACTCGCGTGGCGCCATCGTCGCTCACCGGTGCATTGGCCCGGACCGATCATGACTTCTCAGTGATTTATACATTTAAATTCGACTAAATTCTCCCCAAAAAAATGTGGATTTCATCGCGAATTTGGTCGGTGTTGATTTGAATCAACGCGATAACCCGAGGCTATGGCGTAAAAGTTCTTCGATCGTTTGGTTCAATGGGTCTTTGACCTTATTTATTCTGTACTATTATAAACGAAATTTTTTATCGTATGGAAATATACATATTAAACGTACGAAGAACGGAAGCGATTTAGTTGCGACTTAATTAACTCTCGCCGCCTTCGAACCGGCTAATTATTTCATAAGGTTTTCATAAATCGTGAGTAATGTGGTCATAATTTGTTTGTTTGATTTACTCGCACGTGTTATGGATTCGTTTCGTTATTATAGCCAATTTTTTCTTATCAATAAGCATTGGGTTGGGCTGGCTGATGGCGTGTTTGTGTGAATAGTTGATTTGAATGAGCCTTTCAAGTATTGTAAGCGGTATAACGAGGAGGTTGAGGTCGATTATTATCTTGTCTACTTCAATTTTACTAAAAAAAATTGCAATGTAACGTTCAAAACGTGATTGTGTAATGTATACAAAGAATTTGTGTGTTGTGGTAATATATGTATGTATACTGAAGGACTCCAATAGATCTCGAAATTCTAAGAAGATTTTCAATATCATACCTTAAATCGAACAGTATTTAATTATTAAGAGATTTATTTTCTGAATCATTGAAAGTGCAAAAATGTTTTTAACTTCCACTTATTTAGGTCGTTGTAATGGGCTAATTAAATTCGAAATATGCCATTTCTTAAAAATTGACGAATTAGAGAAATGAAATGAAAAATTTTGGTAAAAATTAATGATTTTAGCTAAAGTTTGCAATTTTTTCGTAAATTTTTACCAGAAATTTTGAGAAAATTCACTAAAATTTTCAATGTTTTCTGATCTTTCACTTAAATGACCTAAAATTGAAGACTTTTACTGGAACATTGACAATTTTCACTAAACAATTGATGAATTTTCACTAAACAATTGATGAATTTTCACTAAACAATTGATGAATTTTCACTAAAATTGAAGAATTTTACTGAAATTGAAGAACTTGCACTAAACAATTGATGAATTTCGCTAAAATTGAAGAATTTCACACTAATTGAAGAATTTAATTGAAATTGAGAACTTTTCAATGTTTTCTAATCGTCATTTTTCACTAAACAATTGATGATTTTCTTAAGAATTGGAGATTGGAGAATTTTGGTAAAATTGGAGAATTTCACTGAAATTCAAGATTGAAGAATTTTACTGAAATTGAAGAATTTTACTGAAATTGAAGAATTTCACTGAAATTGAAGAATTTTACTGAAATTGAAGAATTTTACTGAAATTGAAGAATTTCACTGAAATTGAAGATGAAGAATTTCACTGAAATTGAAGAATTTCACTGAAATTGAAGAATTTCACTGAAATTGAAGAATTTCACTGAAATTGAAGAATTTCACTGAAATTGAAGAATTTCACTGAAATTGAAGAATTTCATTGAAATTGAGAACTTTCAACGTTTTCTAAACTTCACCAAAATCGTCAATTTTCACTTAAATTACCTAAAATTGAAGATTTTTACTGGAAAATTGACAATTTCCATTTTCCACTAACTAAACAATAATTGATTTTCACTAAAATTGATGATTTTCACTAAAATTGAAGAATTTCACTCTAATTGAAGAATTTAATTGAAATTGAGAACTTTTCAATGTTTTCTAAACTTCACCAAAATCGTCATTTTTCACTAAACAATTAATAATTTTCTTAAGAATTGGAGAATTTTGGTCAAATTAGAGAATTTCACTGACATTGAAGAATTTCACTAAAATTGAAGAATTTCACTGAAATCGAAGAATTTCACTGAAAGTGAAGAATTTCGCTGGAAGTGAAGAATTTCACTGAAATTGAAGAATTTCATTGTTTCATTGAAATTGAGAACTTTTTAATGTTTTCTAAACTTCACCAAAATCGTAAATTTTCACTTTAATTACCTAAAATTGAAGATTTTCACTGGAAAATTGACAATTTCCATTTTTCACTAACTAAACAATAATTGATGATTTTCACTAAAATTGGAAAATTTCACTTCACCAAAATTGAAAATTTTCTCTAAAATTAGAGAATTTCGCTAAAATCTGAGAATTTTGCTGAAATTGGAGAATTTTGCTGAAATTGGAGAATTTTACTGAAATTGGAGAATTTTACTGAAATTGAAAATTTTTACTAAAATTGGAGAATTTTGCTAAAATTGGCTGTACCAATTTTTTAGATATTTTCTATATGATTTACGAAGATTGATTTTTACCGAAAATTTACAGATCAATGAAATTCTCAATTGTAGGTGCATATTACTTTTCAATATTTTCCTTTTTTTTTCAAAGATTTGTTTGGTAATTAAGTAAGTAAAAAAAAAAGAGAAAATCTAAAGAAGAAAATTTTCAAAAAATGCTGAGAAAAATCAAAAAGAAAATCTAGAATTTTCATCTTTTTAGATCCAAAAGACACCTCTTGTGATGTAACTAATACATAGTTCAACGTTTTATCTTGAATTTGACACCTGCACCTGGTCTTCTCAACTCATGCAAAAAATTATGTGTTCCACAAAATTCATTTCTTATTTGGGGCATAATGAAATGCTTTCATTACCATCGTAAAATGAATATCAAATATTACCGTAATTACCTCATTAGTGGTAAAAATCTGCAAATCATCTCGTAAAAATTGATTTTAATGATTGACGAATTTTAAAAATCATTTTTATGATAATGATTATTGGAAAAACTGCTCTCATTGTAAAAATCATTTTGAAAATTTCTTAATCTGCTTTGACCATTTTTATAACAATAGTTGAACTCCTCCTCAGTCATAAACAACCCCGATGCTAATACGTAATATTTCAGTAATTTCTGTTATTTGTGAATCAATACCTAATCGAAAGTTGATTTTTGTGTTTCAGGTGAGTTGATGATTGAAAAATGTATACCTACGATACGGTTGCGAAAACAATTCTACAATTATGGAAATTCGAACGTAAAAATACGTGTTATTAACCATAAACAATCGATGATAATTGCATCTTGAGGCGAACGTGGTATGTAAATATTACTAGGAAATTTTCTCGTATTGTAAAAACTTTCAGTTTCTTTTGTAAAATCCTCCAACCGATGGTTTTTCGTAATGAATATGTAGAACCTACGAGGCTGCGTAAAGATGTCCGTCAGTAACTCTTGGCGTCAAGTTTTTTAAAAAATACTAAAGATTTCTTCGAAGGTTACCATCTCTATACCTATGGCAAGTGGGTTCCATGAAATATCCATTTTACGAGTCAATTAAAATGAGACTATTCACACGAAACGATATTAAAATAGACTTTTATTTGTCAGCCTGTTTGTAATAATTTAATAACGGACATTGAGCATTTTTGGTACGTGTGTTGAAACGGGTTCGTCGTCTGTGGTCATTACCGCCTACAACGATGCGATCCGACATCGTATTATTTTCCATTATTTTAAAGTTTTAAAATCTTGTAAATTATTACGATTGTTCGAAGGCAACTTAGACACGAAGACGATTCGATACATATTTTTATGTGCTCGCATCCTACACGACAGCAATATAGTCAGAATCGCCCCTGATTTAAATTTTTTTTCTCCTCTCGTAAATTATCGCTCACGGTTCTATAGAAAAACATCGCGTAGCCTTGATATTTGGAGAAGTTTATTTCTTTCGATATAAAGTTAGGGTGGAGGGCTCAAGCAGGGTAATACAAACCGGGTCGACCTAGCTGTAGTATTTCTATAGGCAGGAAAATGTCAAATCTGGAAACGAGTAAACATTACCGAAATAATCCCTCTAATAAGCTATTGTTGTATCAAGAATGGCGACTAAATTGCATTCGCGATCGCCATACACGTTGATAGGTGTAATTCGCATTCGAGCCCTAGTTTTGTCCTAGGTCCTGGTCCATGTTTCGAGTTAGTGGGTCGCAAAAATTACGATACTTTATCATTGGGATATTTTTAATAATAAATTATGGGAAATATATAATCGAACGACAAAAAAGGAGGTTTGAACGACAGCCAAGTGTTACGACAGTAAATAGTGGTGTTAACGACAAATTAGGCGGTTGGAACGGTCAATTTTGTAACGACTAAAAAAAGGTTGTTACCACGACTGTTATTGTTTCTTAATCACGACAATTCCCTCAACGACAGAAATGATGTTATCAACGACAAATTTGAATAATTCTATCTCCGCGAGTTTTCAACCGATTTTTTCCAAACTTGGCACAAAGGTAGTGGTACTAGAGGGGGTAATGTTCAGATTACGCCAAAAATCCTCGGATGGGTTTTTTTTTTCATAGATATTCATTTCTGCTCTGAACATTACAGTCATGAGAAATGAACAAACAAAGGTCAAAATGGGACACGGAGAGTGAATAATAATATTTTTGGCAGGAAACTATTAAAAATGAAAACTTGAAGAAAAACGTTGATTTTAAGCAACAAAAAATGATGAATTACGGGGGTATTTTGAGCTTTTGACCACTTTCCACCACCTGAAAAAATTTGAAAAAATCTGAAAAAATTCTCAGAAATGTAAAATACCTTGAAAAATTCTAATTTAAAAAAATTTTTCAGACAGTCCCCCAGCTGTGCCTCCCAGAGCGATTTGAAATCTTCAAAGTCGAATTCAAGGTCATTAAAGTGGTCAAAAAAATCTGAAAAAAATTCAGGGCATTCCCCTCTAGTACCACTACCTTTGTGCCAAGTTTGGAAAAAATCGGTTGAAAACTCGCGGAGATAGAATTTTTAAGAGTTTTTCGTGTATTTTAGCCCCCCAGCCCCCCAAGGGTGAGGTAAAAATTCGCTCATGCGCTCTAAAATCATCTTCTACCATGGCAAATCGAATGGCGCAAGAATTTTTCTGAAGTTGGACCAGAGGCCAAATGACTCCCTTACCACACCAGAGCCTTTAGATGTTTTCTAATTATACCTAGGTACTTTCTTTATCATATTAATCAATGTAGAGTATTTCAAATTTTATATTGGTATTTTCAGTTTTTTTGTCGTTCAAAAATTACTTTCGCCGTTCACATATGTTTTTTTGTCGTGAGAATAACTGTGACGTGAGATGTTCTATCTGTCTTTTAATATATTAATTTGTCGTGCAATATATATTTTAGTCGTGCTTTTCTTACGTCTGTTTGAACGCATTTTCTGTCGTTCGAACCTCCTACTTTTTGTCGTTGATTCAGCCTTTTTTGTCGTGCTGATAAATCATACCCATAAATTATTACTCGTCGATCGATCATGTACAATGTGGCGGCTCAATATTAATGTACAGATTGAGATTTGGTTGTCGAATGTGTGTGTTTTGACGTAGCGTAGAATTTATGAACCTGGATTTGCCTTTTTCCTCTATCGAAGTGTTTTGATTCATCTATTGTAATAAAGTGAGAAGATATTTTGATGATTTTTTTTCCACTGTGAAAGTTTTCTTCTCGTAGCACTTGAAATTTTAAATAGGATTAAAACTCACTTTCATAGTTTTGGTAGATTTTCTACTTATATTTGGGATTATAGGTCGTAATTCGTAATAACTCGGTGTATTACGAATTTATGGTTTCGTTGGCGTTGTAAAATGTCAAAACGGATTATTTTATTATCTATGGTTTGAAATGTTTATCGATGGGGCTTATCGGTGTAACTGAATTACGCGACAGATGCTTCGGTGGATTATTTGTTTTTACGTTTATTTATTGTGACTGCTAGAAGTGCAGTTTTTAATGTCATTGTTGAAGGTGAATCGGTATTCGGAGCTAATGAGTATTTTCTGAGCTTGAGCGAATGTGTGGAAACGGTGTTGACAATGTTTATTTCCAATTTGAACGAGATTTATGACAGTTTCGAGAAGTTTTGTGGTGGTTTACTTATTTTATAATTTTGAATGATTTTCTGTTTAAGCAAAGTTTTTTTTTCAATTTTCTGTGCAAAAATTAATACTATTCCTAGTTAATTTTCACTTTTAAAAAAAAAATTGAAAATTCCAAAACAATAAATTTAATATCTTGCGAGTTGCTAAAAGATTTCTAATAGCGACAAAAGTGGAATTCGGTTTCACGAGATTGATGTGTAGGTATTTGTAGCAATTTTTACTAAAAATGTCACTCATAATATTTTGTCTTTGAATAGTAATTATTGTAAAAATTAATGGTGATTTTTGTAATGATGCAATCATGCAATTGTCACTAGAATCAGTAAGTTGGACTAAATTCGAAGATAATAGCTGAAAAAAAGGATTTGATTCAAAATTAAAATGAACATTTTTTTCAACGGAATTCCAATTCCGTTACGCATTTCTGAGATAGAATCTTTTAACTGACAATTATTTTTACTAAAATTGAAAACTATATCAAGATTGAAAAATTTTTACTAATCTGAAAATTCTCGATGAAGATGAAATTTTTTGCTAAAATTTTAGCAGATACCAAAATTGAATATTTTCATTTCTTGTGAGAATAAAATTTCTACCAAACCGGAAATTCTCACTAAAATTGATAATTTTTTCAGTAGTATTAATAAATTTTTCACGGAAAAAATTTTTCATTAAAAATGATGATTTTTTTCACTAAAAATAACGAATTTTCACTGAAACTGATGACTTGTCTTCACTAAAAATGATGACTTTTCACTAAAAATTATGATTGTTTTTTCCACTAAAAAATTGTGATTTTTCACTAAGTAGAAAATTGTGATTTTTTCCACCGAAAAATTGTGATTTCTTTCACTACAAAATTGTGATTTTTCACTAAAAAATAATGGTTTTTTCACTAAAAAATTATGATTTTTTTTTTTCACTAAAAAATTATGATTTTTTTTCACTAAAAAATTATGATTTTTTTTCACTAAAAAGTTATGATTTTTTTCACTAAAAAATTATGATTTTTTCACTACAAAATTATGATTTTTTCACTAAAAAATTATGATTTTTTTCACTAAAAATAACGGATTTTGACTGAAACTGATGACTTGTCTTCACTAAAAATGACGGTTTTTCACTAAAAATTATAATTGTCTTTTCACTAAAAAATTGTGATTTTTCACTAAAAAATTGTGATTTTTTCACTAAGAAATAATTTCTTAGTGAAAAAATCACAATTTCTTAGTGAAAAAAATCACAATTTTTAGTGAAAAAATCACAATTATTGTGATTTTTTCACTAAAAAATTATGATTTTTTTTCACTAAAAAATTGTGATTTTTTTTCACTAAAAAATTGTGATTTTTTTTTCACTAAAAAATTGTGATTTTTTTTCACTAAAAAATTATGATTTTCTTCTAAAAAATTATGATTTTTTTTTCACTAAAAAATTGTGATTTTTTCACTAGAAAATTGTGATTTTTTTCACCAAAAAATGATGTTTTTTTCTCACAGAGTAATAATGCTTTTTCACTATTGATGATAAATGTTCACTAAAATATTTTTCACCAAAATTTATAAATCTTTCACAAATATTGATAATTTTTTCACTAGAATTGATAACTTTTCGCCAAAGTTGATGATTGTTCACTAAAATTGATAAATCGTTTGCTAAAGTTGATAATTTTTTCACTAAAATCAATAAAAATTTATTAAAAATGTTGAAAATTTTCATTAAGTACCTATTAAAATGGAAGTTCCTTCATCATTGTTTTCTATTTTTCTGTACTTACTCGAATTTTTATTTTATTTTATTTTTAAATTTTCACTCTTTTTCGAGTTTTTTTTTGCAATTCTTGACCTTTTAAATTGTTTAATTTTTTATACAATATTATGTACTTCAAATGATGGCCAACCTGGAATATTCCAATGACCTTTTTTGATTATTTTCTTTATTTCACTAGTCTGTTGAAAAGGGTAGCCAAATATTAAATGAGCCGCCGTTAACGTCCACCTATCACAGCTCTCAATCCCTATAAAAAGTGAAAAAAAAAACCATCTTTGAGTATAAAGAAACCGGTCAAGGACAGGTTGAAGCATTCAACTGTTGAGATGCTAGTTATAGCAGAGGTACATATCCTCATGTGCTCTTGAATGCCAACATTTAAGTACATGGCGCGTCTACAGCCACGAACCTTTTTTTCTGAGACGATTACGAACATACCCGTTGACAGTTTAATTTGTACGCTACCGTTTTTGGAATATCTCCAGTGGCAGTTTCCAAACGAACAGATCGAATATGTACAAATGCCTTTGGCATACCACGTGATTTTTTTAAATTTCGAAATAACGTTAATTGTTTTATTGGTTTTGGCGAAACGAAGGCGTCATTTCGGTGCCATTCGATGAGAATATTCTGCCAGAGAATCGAGAAAACGAGATGGTTTGGAAACTGGTCGAAAGGCACGAGATTCTTTATCCTTGTAGGATGCTGGAAACGCATCGTATGTTGCGGTAGGTGATGGTTATGTGTAGTTTGAGGGTGCAGCACGTTAATCCTGTCAACTATTCCGATCTCCCCTCCAGCTGTTCCTTTGTCGTTATGCCTTTAACTAGTAAATAAATTAAATGGAATAGCGACCCGGGCTAATGTAGCCTTTGCTGTGCCGCTGCATGGCCTAGTAGCCATTATCCAATTTATACAGAACCATACAAGCGACCAACGTGTGCATCTAATTGCGTCCTGTGTTCTTTTCTATTCTCCGAGATGTTTTTACTTTTAATCGAAATGAGGTGTTTTTTTGGAAAAAGAGTCAGTTCATGTTGTTTCATTTCATTGAGAATTTCAAAGGTTTTTTTTTCAGAGTGATGACCTACTTTAACATGGTTATATTCCGTCAAATTCAAAGTTGAAGATTTTCATTCCTTGATTTTTAATTCGTGTACTTTTTTTCGTAGGAGGTACAGTATAAGTCGTCTAAGGCGATGGCATGACGCCAAATGCATGAACTCATCTCGATGCTACCTCGTCTGAAACATTCACCTTCGAGTAATACGCGTGTGTTAGTGTCCTACAGTACCGTGAAAAATCCCCATTAAATTTTCAAATCGACTATTCGCATGATGCCTTCTATATTCCACTCGGCGAACAATTCTAATAATTTTTCACGCTTTCAATGGGAAATTTTTCATTAAAATTCTTACCTTGGAGGACCGCCGGAGTAATTTTTTTCTACGAAATTCGTCACGTATGGTATTATTGTGCTGCGCAGATAAACCAGATGAAAATTTTCATTATGCAGTTGAAATTTTGCAATTTATAAGTTGGCTTTTTGCCTTCATATTTCGGTTAATGGGTTAAATAATGGCGTAATAAATTTAGCCTTTTTCAAAACACAACCTAGTTCGTGACTTTTCGGAAATTTTCTCTCGATGAATTTTACTACGTTTGGCAATTGAGCGGAGCGCGTCAATGTGGAAATAGATTTTATCGTTGGATTTTGTTTTTTTCAAAGACAACCGACCGAAGTAGGTAATAAAATTACCGGCGAAGGTCCACGTTGGGGTGGAATTTTCGAAAGATTGGAACTTTGAAGACCGCTTATGCGCCGTACAGGATGTCACGACGTCGTTCTGTCATTGGAGCGAGTAAACGACGATGACATTATTTCATTATCAACACATGTCCCATTGTCCTAAATTTAGTGGTTCCTAAAGTTACCATCGAGAGGTAGTGGAGTGGCCGGAGGTTGTTTTGGCTTTGAATTGTACAGATTTGTGATTGGTTGTTTGGTTTTGTGTGAACGATTCGATTCGAAAAGATTCAATTGTGTAGTGACAAGTCGTTTGGATTAAATTTAGATATTAACGAATCATTTTTGAACAACTTTCTGAGGTATGAGTTATTTGAGAAAAATTTGATCAGAGTTGAATAGAATCATCTGTGAACGATTGATTGAAATTGAATGAATCATTCGTGAACGAGTTGGTTCAAAGCCTCCTTACGAATAATTTTTTCCAAAATAATGCGTTCATGAATAATTTGGTCAAAATTTAATGAATCATTCTCGAATAATTTAATTCGGAGATATGTGAATCATTCTCGAACAATTTCTTTCATGATAATACGTTCATGAACGAGTTGATCACATTAGAAGATTCTTGAATGATTCGATCTCGCAATTGAATGATTTGTTCTCGAACGATTCGATCATTCGATCATAATAATCAGAATTGAGCGAATCATTCATAAAGGATTTGATCAGAACTGAGTGAATCATTCACGAACGATTTGATCAGAATGAGTGAATCACTCGCGAACAATTCTATGAAAATTGAGTGAATCGTTCGCGAACGATTCGATCAGAATTGCGCAAATTGTTTACAAATGATCCGATCAGAATCAGAAATTCAGAATTGAGTGAATCACTCGCGAACGATTCTATCACAGTTTTCAGTAAATCGTTCGTGAACGATTTGATCAGAATTGGGTGAATTGTTCAAAAATGATCCGATCAGAATTGAGTGAATCACTCGCGAACGATTC
Source organism: Pseudococcus jackbeardsleyi (assembly GCA_038380155.1). Lineage (NCBI taxonomy): Eukaryota > Metazoa > Arthropoda > Insecta > Hemiptera > Pseudococcidae > Pseudococcus > Pseudococcus jackbeardsleyi. The sequence goes on along the minus strand of CM076240.1, from coordinate 30,287,102 downwards.
TATGAAAATTGAGTGAATCGTTCGCGAACGATTCGATCAGAATTGCGCAAATTGTTTACAAATGATCCGATCAGAATCAGAAATTCAGAATTGAGTGAATCACTCGTGAACGATTCTATCACAGTTTTCAGTAAATCGTTCGTGAACGATTTGATCAGAATTGGGTGAATTGTTCAAAAATGATCCGATCAGAATTGAGTGAATCACTCGCGAACGATTCTATCACAATTGAATGAATCATTCATGAACGATTTGATCAGAACTGAGCGAATCATTCGCGAACGATTCGATCAAAATTGTGTAAATTGTTTACAAATGATTCGATCAAAATCAGAATTGAGTGAATCACTCGCGAACGATTCTATCACAGTTTTCAGTAAATCGTTCGTGAACGATTTGATCAGAATTGAGTGAATTGTTCAAAAATGATCCGATCAGAATCAGAATTGAGTGAATCACTCGCGAACGAGTTTATCAGAATTGGGTGAATTGTTCAAAAATGATCCAATCAGAATTGAGTGAATCACTCCGAACGATTCTATTACAATTTTGAATGAATCGTTCATGAACGATTTAATCAGAGCTGAGTGGAAGTGGACCGTTCCCGAACGATCCGATGAAAATTGTGTGAATTGTTCACGAACGATTCGATCGGATTTGAATGAATCGTTCACGATTGAGTTAATCTGGATTGAGAATCGTTCGCGAACGTCTTTATCCAAAAAAATACATAATGAACGATTTATCAAAATCGGAGGAATCTTGCTTGAATAATTTGATTAAATGAAAGCAAAAGTGATTAATTAATTCGCGAACGATTCCATCAAAGATTAGTCATTCGCCAAAAATTCATTCAAAGGTGAGTGAATCATTTACGAAAGATTTCAATAAAACCGAATAAAATTCAGCAAAAAATTGCTTAAAATTTTCTCAATCAGCTGCTGGAACAAAACGAAGAGAACTTTTGGATCCATTCAAATCCACAATCTCTTTTGAATGAAATCAACCTTCAGGGGGTCGTTATCATTCGAAGAATACGTACATTCCATCGATTCACTTTTTGATTTACCGTTCAATCGTACAACTCTGAATTGAACTTGCATCGATTACACGAGCCCGATTTCGGACTCACGACGCGAAAACCTTGGCAATACATCAAATTGCAATTACAATCGACATTATCGATCGTACACTAGTCAATGGTACTCATTGATACGCTGTCTCGCTCCGCGGTACCAATATCATTACGCGACGCAGCTTTATCTACTCTGCGATATCTTGAAACAAAATGACGAGAAAACTGGAGACAATAGAATGACTCATAACCCCATAAGTCGCCATACATTACAGCGAAACTTTCTACCAACTTAGCACTAGAGGAAAAAAGGGTTGAGTAAAAATGTACATACGTGTACTGGCCTTTGGCGAAACATCTTGTGTGTGCTTCGATTTATACTATTAGCCAATCCGCGGTGAGATTATTTTTAACTTTTTTTTTTTGTTTACCTCCAGCGACGCTAGAGCTTGTCTCGAGAGTCGAGTTTTAAATAATCACGGACGCGCGTCATCATTGTGGCATAATTTTAGGCTCGACTGTTAAACGAATTTAGTCGGAAACTGTAATTAGTATAAGGTATAATTAGATGTTTTTTTAGCTGTCTTTTAACGTCGAAAGGCGTACGAGTATGTGTCACGCGGCGAGATTTTTTTCCGTAATTAAATCAAGGGGTGGAAAAGAAAATCTAACGGATTGCTGGTACGGCCATTTTTGGGAGATTTGCGATTCGAGTATCGAGATAGCCTCTGAATGTAGTAGTTTAATTATTAGTTTCGAAGCAGCGGCGAATTTAAATCTTGGAAGGATTTGTGTATATATTAGGTATCTACTAGTTTTTTTTACTATTTTCATGATTGATCACCTAGGGAAGGGAAATTTTACTATGATATTACGATTTTGAAAGAGGAGAGAAGGAGAGAAATATGCTCTGAGGAAATTTAATGTATTTGTTGTTAATTTTCGGAGAACTACTACGATTATTCTTTTTATTTCGAAATCGAAACCATTTGTAGTTTTGTTGGGGAATTGCGTCGAATCTGTGTAAAAATCGAGAAATGTTCCAGCGGTATCTAACCCAACTGTACATATTGCAGCTGATGTCAGTTTAGGTGTTCCTAGAAGGACCTCTGCGGTCAACGGGGTTCCGAACAGAGTCCATTGAGTGGTTTAAATGCACATACGTGACGGTTACACCTATCCATTAAATTAACTGTATAAATGTGTTGATTTTTGGGAAAAGACCCTAGTTGTTAAATGATATCCATTCTATCTCCAGTTTGATATCTGGTATATGTCCATATGATGGTTAAAATGTCCCACTTTTGTGGATATTCAAAAATATATCCGACTATATCAACTCTACATCCATCAATATCGGGATACCAACAACCTATATCCGCTTGATATCCTAATAAATCATAAGGACATCCCAGAGATATCATTAGGCTCTCCAAATGATGAGTTCTGTAGATATACCAAGTATATCCGATGATATCCATCAACTTTAAATGGATATCCATTTGAAGTCAATAATATATTACTCTGATATCCATATGAAGTCAATAGTACATTAATTCGATATCCATTTGACATCCATAACATATATTTCATTAGATATCATAAAATTTTCTTGATCCTTTAAAATCCAAGATGAAAATTTGTAAAAGTAAAAAAATTACAGAGACATTGTTTGAATACCAAGTTAGAATAGCCAACAAATTACTAGTAGGCAATGTCTCCTCAATTTTAATACTTTTGCAAATTTTAATCTTGGATTTTAAAGGATCAACAAAATTTTATGAGGATCTAATGAAATATGTATTACAGTAAAATAAAAGTTGAATTTTAGTTTGAAAAAAATCACAAATAGGTATTTGAGGAAAAAAATATTATTAAAAATGCAGCTATAAAAGTATAATAATTATATCTCTAGCAAAATTTAATTAAATTAGAAAAGGTTAAAATCAAATCATTATAGAATAAATTTTTGGAAAAAGTATGATTAAAAAATTAAAGTCTATCACTAATAAATTTTGATTAAATTATAAAAAACAAATGAGTTCTTACAAGTAAGTATTAAATTATTTTAAGTTTTGGTTTCATCATTATCAATTATCACTCCATTGCCACCAATAGCCAAGACCACAGGTATATTATCCAAAATCTGAAATACAAATCATAAAATTGGAATTAGCAATTTTTCATCTCGCAATTTATACATTAAAATTTCAATTATTTTAACCTGATTCTGTTAGTTTGAAATCTCATTGATTATGCCATTAGTTTTCTCTCCAGTAGTTAAGTCTTCATTGCTTACAAATGTTACACTGACACCAATTGATTCATTTTGTAGTTTCAAAATCTAAAATTTAATAAGTGTACATGTACATGTAAAATAATGTTTTGTGTAAGTTATACTTCAATGAAAAAACAAAAACTTACCTCTTTTTTTGGAATTTTTGGTTTAAGTAATCTTCAGTCTTCTCAATATATGGTTGTAATGTTGCTTAGTCACAAATTTTTCACTATTTCACATTTTACTCAACACAATTCATCAGGAAATTAATTATTAAAACACACAACTACGACTTACTACCTTAAGAAAAATTAAAACTCGAAAATTACACAATTTTTTCAATTCTTGATCACTATAAACTGTGTACGAATAAATTTTAGAATAACTGACATGTACCTAAAATTATTTCTAAAAATACATAGGATTTCTGATGATATCTTGGGAAATCCATATATATCATCCTATATAGTTACAACATCCTATACACATAGTAAGTTGTAAATCATTCATCGGATATCCTATGGATATCCCACTCTTTATCCAAAATGTATTTCATTGTAAGGATATCCTAATGATATCACATATCATGCACCTACTCATATTTATTTTTTGGATATCTACTGATATATAAGCGATATATTTAATATCTATGGAAGTGTGTGTGATATTGCTGCAAGGAATTATATGGAATATATCCTTTCTAAATCATTTCTAAATCACTAAACACTATTTGGATATCCATACAACGGATAATGGACACATTTCGTTAACTAGGGGATCGAACCCAAATCCGAAGTAAAAATTGAACTGGTGGTTTTAGAAATGAATACGAACAATGTAACAGATTTTTTTCTTTAAAAATACATCTTATTTAATAACTGACTGTGCTGAATTACTGATTGATTTCTTGATTCTTTATTTTTCAATTTTTTTGTTTCAAAAATCTTCATTTTCAATTATTGTCATCTGAAATATTCGTGTAATATTGGAAGCTTAAAAATAAAGTTTGAAACTCGAAAACGATTTCTGAATCCAGCTGTGTCCAAACGATTTCAGCAGATTTTTAGGGGTATAAATTGTTGAAATAGCTAGAATTGAGAATGACACGTTTTTAATTTTTTTTTTTTACCAAATTTAGTTGGTATGAGAGTAAGCATAATGACAATTTTTGAAAAATAATCGTGGAACAGCAAAAAATTCAAATTTTGAAAATTTTGGCTTTACATTAATACTTTATGAGCAGCTCTTACCAAATTTTTTCATAATTTTGAAAGAGTTTTTGCCTTGAAATATTAATAAAGATTTTATAAAATATTTATGCAAAAAAAAAAAAGTATAAAATAGACAAAATTTTTCAGAATTTTTTCTGAATGGTTAATAATATTTATGTATAATAAGAAAATCAAGTCAATCCTGAATGATGGAAATGTCGAAATCGTAATTTTCCTAAATTGTCAGAATTCTACCAGATTCATTATTTTCAAAAATTTTACTAAAATTTGAAATTTTACTGCGACTTGTTGAATTATTTTTTTTAATTTCTCACTCATTAGGTTTATGAATTTTTTTCAAATTTTTGAACAGAATACATTGTGTTTATTGGGGGGGGGGGGGGGAGGGTGAAATAAGTATAAATCTCACCTCTATAGCTAGAAACCCAGAAAATATAATGAATTTCGACAATTTTACTTTTAGAAGCAAAAATATTCAACATTTTCCTCTTCCATGAATTTTTTAATCGAAGAATAACGCAGGGGACCTTTTTTTTGGCAAGTTTAAAGCAAAGAAAATACGGATTATTTTCATTTTTAGATCCAATAGACACCGTGAAGAAAAATGATTTGAATGGTTTGTTGTCACCTCTTCTTCAAAATCTGCAATTTATTTAGTATTTTTTTGGATGGAGAGGAGGGGTATTCGAATAATTTATTTCATTTTTTAAATCTTTTTTGAAAACATCTAATTTCATTTTTAGCTAGTATTTTTTTTCTTGGGGTGGGGGTGTGTAAACTGGAAATAAACGTTTTTTCTAAAAAAAAAAAATCGTTTTTTGTGCTGTTTAGATGTTGGTTTTTGTAATAAGTACCTTTCTTAATAGAAGAATGGAGAATAGAATTATATTTTAAATGATGTAATTGCTTTCTGGATATTGTACAATTTTTATTTATCCCAAGATGATTTCAAAAAAAAATAAAATTTCTGTGAAATTGGAAACAAATGATATCAGTTGAAATTCAATTTCTGTCTTCAGAAGAAAAAAAAAAGACATGAAAAATTTCCAAATTCAAGGTTCATGTCTACCAGATTTTATAAATAATGAAAAATATGAAAAAGTCCTGCAATAATTGAAAAAATAATGTTGAAATAAAAAAATAAAATGAAAGAATGTAGCCTTCTCATTTATGAATTAGTGAAAATTATCGAAAATCACTGAAAACAATCAGAATTGCAGCACATTTTAGTAAAAAATATTGCTGAAAAATCAGTCAGAATTTTTTGAAAAGCCAGTGAAATATCTGAAATTTTCTATTGAAAACCAGTGAAATTCTTTTGATAAATCAGCAAAAATTGACTGAAAATCAAAGAATTTCACCGATTTTTCGTTTTCTGCAATTCTAAATTTTTAGCAGTGACTTTTCTTCGATTTGAATTGAAGAAGAAATAATGTACTTAATTTTTTTAAAATTAATTTTTAAAGTTTAATTTTTTTGCGTTGTTTTTATTTTTTGGCAATTTTTTCAAAAAAAATCGAGCAGGTTTAAGAAAACAAAACAGACTTATTTCATTTTTTGTGAGGAAAATTGGGGGGGGGATGGAAATACAAAAATGTTTTACTTCACATCTTGAAAAATAATTGGAAAGATATTGGTCGAAGAAAAACAGCAGGTAAACCATCAGGCAAAAAGTATGTAACCATCAAAACATCACAACCTCCAGACTCATACTAGTCAAAAACCCATACAAGAATTCCGATCCATCACGTTAAAAAATCTCCTCATCTTCTTCAAAGCGATAATTTTTCTGACAAATTTACAAATTATTCCTAATTCGATGCCAGATTTGAATCCATGAAAAGATACGCGCACCCGGAAGGAAACCATACGTCTGGAGCAAAGATCATCTGGCAGGGTGTATTCAGCAGGGATCTAGGTCATCTCCAAAATAATTTACATATCTCCAGCAAAAAGAGAGAAAAAAGGCTGGCGTCCAAACACCTTTACAACGTGTACGATATGTATATACCATCCAGTGCCAAAAATTACTTTGATGTAAAGTCGATGTGTGCGCTTTGCGAAGCTGTCAAATATCATGTTTTGTTTATGCTACACGTAGCCTACGTAGACGTCTTGCTGTAATGGTAAATGGCGCGTGTATTTGTTTACCTCCGGCGTGTATTCGCTTGTAAACTAAAACCTCGGTTTAAAAGTTAATTAGGCGAATAATACGATGATATATGTACAATCGTACGTATATAAAATGTAAAAAAATTAACCGAAATTTTCGTATCTAGACCGTGTGAAATTTATCTAAGTATATGTGTGTCAATTAAATCCAACTTGCCTGTATCTGAATCGAAATATTCAACGAGCTCTTTCCTTATCATGCTCGAATTTTATAACGAAAATTTCAACCGGTAGATATTTTTATTCGGAATAATCTGAAGGGTGACCCTTTTCAAAGACACGTTGGAGAAAAAAGGGCAAAAAATGTCGAATTCGTTTGCATAGAGCTCGAATAATACAAAAAAAAACACTCTGGCACGATCAATGAGACGTCGAGGCTGGAAAACGAGGGAAAATTTCAATGCGTTTGCTGGAAAGAAAACGTTACGGAAACAAAATATCATATTACGATTTAATTCACTGTAGCGTATTATAATAACAGCACGATATTACGTCATTAATTTGTTCGGTGGAAAAAAAACTCGCATTTTACGATTCACTGAACAATTTGTATTGGCATCTTCTTTTTCACTTCGGAGCCGCTGAAAAGAAGTTGACATGGTGGTTTTTTTTGCCGCGCGGAGTAAAATAACGAAGTGACATTTTTACTGTTATTGGAGCAGTTTATTAAAGAATCGAAGGCAGCAAAGAAAACAAAAGTTGAAGGCTGTGCACGGATTGCTAGAGCAAGATAATAATCACCTAGCTGTAGGGTACAACGGAGTCGAGACGAGTAAAGGTCATTCCCTATTGTTAATTTTTATCGCGAGTTACTCTCCAGAGCGGACATTTACCTTCAAAGGTTGCCCATCAGGTATTGTTCGATCGAATCGAGTATTTTTTATGTTGTTCTTTTCTCGATCCGAAGTCGAACGCAGCACGCGTTGGTGGTCGAAATATGTGTCCGATCGTATGTAGGTTTCATCTCTATAGCTGGATGGCGTTCAGGTGTCCAAAGGTGACAGGTTATCTAGTATTGAATTTTAATACCCGGAATGTAATTGAAATTTTTATACCGATGAGAACGCCTGGGCACGTCATCGCAATACTCAGACTATCGTACCCTTCTTATCGCCGGATTATATCGTAATATTTATGTAAATTTCACTATCGCGCAGACAACCCTTTGGTAAGTTTGTTTTTATTAGGGTACTGCGTTACATGATAATCACATCGTGGTACACCCTTTAGAAGGCTTTTATACGTCTGTGTTATCGGCGTCACAAAAAGGTGGATAATACGAGGCGAAAAAATTCAATTCAATTTTTTATCTAGACAAGTATCGCGTCTATTCATCGTCCCAGACGTCCAGATTGAAATGTGAAATTAGCCGAGATTTTTCGAGGGTATGTTAAAAGTTACACATGCTACTGTTTTCGGTGAGGGGTTCTGGTATTTTTTTTGTGCGGTTTTTTTTTTTTCATCTTTCGACGTAGAACAGATAACGTGTTTGTTTATGAGGCCTTTATTCCGCGCCTTTGTTTGTTTACCGTTTGGATGCGAGGTGGTGGTGAAGTGCTAAATGATGTAAGGTTTGGATTATGAAGAAATGGGTTATTTTTATGGGAATGCGGGGAGTTGGAGAGGGAGGAAGAAACGAGAGAGGTTCGTGTGGGTAGGATTTTTTGGAAATTTTTTCAATAAAGTGAAGTTTTGGTGATTATTATGCGATGATAGGTTGAGAAAAATTCTCCATTTTAATGGAAACGTCTCTCGGTGGTGATTTTGAAAAATGAAAGAATGTGATGGAAATTGGAAAAGGAACTATGCTCTTATCAGTTTTTTGTCATCAATTGCTAAAATCGATTTTAATAAAATTAAATTTTCAATGAATCATAAAAATAATTTTTTCGGTTTTTGAATATCGATGAAGTTATTGATTTCCAAAATTTGTTTCAATGTATCGATTTCAAGAATCGATTTAATTTAATCGATTTTAAGAAAAATTTATTCAAATGAAAGTTTACGATCCATGTAATCGTTTCATTATGAAACGATTACATGGATCGTAATTTGTCAATTTAAATAATAAAAATCATATTTGTTGGTTTCGAGAATCGATTATAACTTATCGATTTTAAAAATCGATTATGATTCATCAGTTTTAAAAATCGATTTAATTCATCAAATTTGAAAAACTATAATGACTCATCATTTTTAAAAAGCTATATGGTGATTATCGATTTTTGAAATCATTGTAATTTATCGATTTTGAAAACTAATCACTGTAACGATTTCTAAAATGTAGATTTCGAAAATTCTCGTATCAAATATGTAATCGATTTCAATATATCGATTAAGAAAATTGATCGTAATTTATATATTTCAAAAATCTATCACAATTTATCGATTTTTGAAAAACGATCATAATTTATTGCTTTTTTGAAAATCGATCATAATTTTTAATTGATCTTTGAAAATCAACCATGATTTATCGATTTTGAAAATTGATTATAATATTGATTTCAAAAATTGATTATAGTTTACCGATTTCAAAAATATTAGTTTTTGAAAATTGATCATGTCATGTCATCGATTTCAAAAATATTGATTTCAAAAATTGAATTCATTGTTCAGTTCTTATAATTGAATTTTAAAAATAATCGATTTCAATTTATCGATTTTGATTGATTTCGAGAATTGATGATATCATGACTTCATGACATCAATTTTTAAAATAAATTGTTATTTATCGATTCTGAGAATCGATTATAATTTATCGATTTCGAAAGTCGATAATAATTTATCGATTTCGAAAATCGATCTTGATTTATCGATTTCGAAAATCGATTATAATTTATCGATTTCGAAAATCGATTATAATTTATCGATTTCGAAAATCGATTATAATTTATCGATTTCGAAAATCGATTATAATTTATCGATTTCGAAAATCGATCTTGATTTATCGATTTCGAAAATCGATCTTGATTTATCGATTTCGAAAATCGATCTTGATTTATCGATTTCGAAAATCGATCTTGATTTATCGATTTCAAAAATCGATCTTGATTTATCGATTTCGAAAATCGATCTTGATTTATCGATTTCGAAAATCGATAACAATTTTTCGATCTCAAATATCGATCAGAATTTTATTTCTGCAATGTTATTGGATTTTGACACTATTTTTTGTTTGAGTTTACCTGATCGATCATTTCCTTCTGCATAATTATCTTCAAATCAATTCCAATCAATTAAACTTTCAAGCCTTATAATTTCAAATCATTTTATTACCATTTAATGATGGTTTTATTGCAGAGAACTTTTGATTTAGCTGCTGATTTTCTATTGAATTCGAATCAAAAATCTAATTGAGTGATTGATGGATTATAAAATCGATTTTTATCGATCACGAAATCAGTACCTTATACTTTTCTGTATTTTTGAAAATGGTCAATTTTTTATTTATTTTTGTTATTTCTGGATTTTGAAAATAGACAATTTTTGATTTTTTTTTTTTTTTTTTTTTTTTTTGTTAGTCAAATAGTGAATAAGATAAGTAAGTACGTAGTAATTAAATGCATTATAACCGTGAATAGTCCAAAAAATTGTCAGAATAAGAAAAAAAATTAGTGTTCTTAAACAATTTTTCATCATAAACTGGAATAAAAAATGAACAGTCATTATTTCATCAAGTCATGATCCCATAATACGAAAAAAAAAGACGAGTTCATTTTTCATTTTCATGTTCCTCCTTTCTCTACTAAAAGTTTTTTCAATAATATTGAAAAATCTAATTTTTTCAAGATTTTGCCTCATAAATTGAATCAGAATTTCTATTTCATTCAATTTTTTGAGAATTCTGAATTTGCTATCTGGAAAGTTGAAACCTTGAAATTCTAAATATTTCATTTTAAAAATTTATACCCCATCGTATCATCATAGATTTGTATATGGATTTAAAACCCAATTGAAATCACCTTTTTGCTACCAAAATGCCAAACATAAAAATGATAATAAATTTTTTGTTCAATGTTATTTTTGTAAAATTTTGTTTTCATATAAATTCGTTTTTTGTTTTTATTTTCATAAAATTTTCAAATTCCTGATATTTTTTGATCATGATCACGATCCATTCTGATGAATTTCGTGTGCAAAAATCAATTTTCATCAATCTCAGACTTCTCAGAGTCGATTTGCAGTCTTTCGATTCTTCTTATCAATATCAACATCTTGAATAATCGATTATAATTTATTGATTTTTAGATCAATAATCGTTCAAATTTTAGATATAATGGAATGAAATTTTCTTTTTTCCAAAATTTTTAAAAATTTTAAATAAGGCCCATCATTTTGTAAAAATAACTTGTTCATCTGCGAAAAAACAAAATAAATAATTTTTCTCAAACGACATCACATAAATCAAAATTTTCCAATATTCATTTCCCTAATAAAAATTCATCAATTTATATACTCTTACGTAAATAAAATTCCTCCTCATGAAAAAACCACGACATAAATATCCACCAGACACCCCCTTTCGTTCAAATCACCTTCGCACCAAACCGATTAACTCGTTCGGTGCGCTTTATCAGGTGTAAAAATGCTAATTGAATTATTGCCATAATGATTTAATTTCAACTGACCCCATAGGTCAGTACGCGATATCTGGTAAAGTTGTTAACGTGTGGCATGGCACTGGCACTCGATAGATTCAATACTGTAAAACCCATCTCCGACTCGAAACCACCGCATAGACATCAGGTTAAACGTGCCGGCTAATAATAAGGCAATCTCGAATAGCTACAGAAACAGAAAAAAAACACACAGCACACGAGGCCATCAGTATGCACTCGTATGCACAAAGCAAATAAATCCCAACCAATATAAATATAAAAATCGATGGGCAAAATCATCATAAATTTCGGATTGAATCGTATTTCACGCTCGTAACGTTGAAAAAAAAATTCCAACCGTTAGATAATCGAGAATATTCATAAATTACAAACCGTTTTGAAAAAAAAATCGGTACCGTGTTTATCGCGTCTCGTTTACGATGCGTAAAAATAATGAAGACTTGGGCCAAGGGAGGCATCGGGCAATTTCTAAAAGTAACTCGCGACGTAGGTGTTTTCTACGGTGCGAGATTTCGCTCAGTTCGCAGGTAATCGGTGCTTCTTGATTAGCGAATTGCCAAAGGTTTAAACTTGGGTGTGGTAACGTAAAGGTAATTTTCGATAAACGTTTTTCAAAATGGTTTAAAAATAGAGCTGTCAACTGGAGTAGTTTTAACGAAGGTTTCAGGACAGGGGTTGATTTTGGCCTGTTTACTGGGTCAGCTCGGAATCGTCGCGGTTACGCGCCAATTTTCATTAATATGATTCACATGTGGGTTTTCATCTTGGGTCGACTCATGCTGAAGATATCAGTTATCGTCGCTGCATGTGCGGAGGAGGCCCAAGGTCTTGTTTTTTTCAACCGGAAATGTTTATTTGTGTGCTTGGATTCGTTGGGTGTATTTTCCATACCCTTTGGAGATATACCCTTAGACGAGTGAAAGTCTATGATATTTTATGATCTCTGAAGATCAATGGTCTTCATGTAGACTTGTAATCGTGCGAGTTTTACTGAGCCACAGTCGAAGACCGTTAGAAACATTGTCGTATTTAGAGATACCTGTTCGATATATTGAAAGGTTATTAGACTCGTATGATATATAGACGACGTTGCGCTTATTTACGACCTCGGCCTATATACCACTTCGCAGCACGTGAACGAAAATAAAAATTTATACCGGAAATCTTCGCTCTATAGCGATGAGGTTTATTTAGTCTGTATGTAGATTACCAAAGCCTACGGAAATTACCTTCCCTTCTTACCCAGCTGTGAATTTCCTTTGACCAAATATCCTGCACCAAGGTATGAATTTTTTTCCATTATCGTGTCTAAAGATGGTTTATCATCGATTCGATAATTCGAGGTCGAATTTTAGTACTAAAAGCGTCGATAAATTTCGCCATCGCCTTTCGTTCAAATATTGATTAGTTGATTAAACTACGCGAAATCGTCCAGAATGAAAAGGTATGGTAAAAACATTCATCAAACACCTGACGCTGACGTGACGACCAAGTTCACTTATTTTGATTAAAAAAAAGCACGGGTGGCGATTTCTAACCCACCAGTGCACGACTTTCGGTTTCAATTCGCGATACATTAATTTCGAGCTCGGTTGGCGTTGACATTTTCATCGTCCGTGGTCCGGAAGTTAGTGGGAGGATAAATTGGCATTATGTGGGAATTTCTCGGTATAATTCGAATGTTTTTCTACGACCATATTGCGAATACAGAACCGGTTTAGGATTCGAATTGGAAAATTTATAAAGGTAGAATTTTTAAAGGTGATGTATGATAATGGCCAATACGAGTTGGAAATTCAGAGAGCTTTTTTTAATGCGTAAACTTTATACAAAGGCATTGATCTGATTCAAGGCTGAATGACGAAGCAATGATACTTTGGCTATGATTCAGATACCGCTAATGCTATTTCGACAATCGCTAGTCGTGAAAAAACGTTATAAAAATATTTGTACGGTGCTCTTAGTCATTCTTACGGAGTTATTTGAAAACTTCTCTTACGAATTGGAAAAAATATAGAAAGGAATTCCTTCGCTGTTTATACAATAAAAGTTTATTTTAATTTCATTTCGAATCGGATTTATATCGACGATGGATTCGGGTCGAAAACTTGGCGAATATTTTTAGACGACGGTGCCCTTTTTATAAGCCACAGAATGTTATTTAACTTGGAATGAAAATTCTTTCTTTGGCACAAATCCTTTTAACGTTACGAATCAATGCCCGAATAAGTGTAGCACTTTTCTCAGAATACAATGTTTTGTTTGCTCGAAAATTGCAATTACGAAATGGTTTTTTTTTGTTAGTGTGCAACATCTGCGATAGCCTTGGGTTATTTTGAAATCTTATCTGGATGGAAGGCGAACGGAAGGAAATTGCAGATTTTGATTTTTATCGCTGGCGAGTTGCTGGTACGGTAATTTCCCGATGAGGCGGTGAATTATTTTACTACGTTGTACCGGTGGTGGTTGTTATCAGGTGTGTATGTGTTGTGTGTGGGAAGGAGAGGGGTAAACGAACGAATAATGAATTGGAACAGTTTTCGAGACGTGAAAATTAAAGTTTTGGGTAATTTTTGCTGGAAAAGTTGAGTGATAAGTGTTTTTGATTGAATTGAATTGATTGTTGAAACCTTTTCTATACACTGAAAAAAATAAAATAAAATAAAATTTATCCAAAAAAATAATAACGTTTCCCAATTCTCAAAATAGGTAAAATTTATCATTTTTTTGAATAAAATTTATTCTTTTTGGTAAAATTTATTCATTTTTTTGACAAATTTTATTATTTTTTCTGATAATAAATATTATTTTTTTAAACAAATTTCACCTATTTTGTGAATTGAAACACGTTATTATTTTTTTGAATACATTTTATTATTGTTTGATTAAAATTTATTATTTTTGGGGTAAAATGTATTCATTTTCGTAACTTCTGTTTTTTCCGTGTAGGGAATTATTGATGCAGAATCCGAAAAATGTTCAAATATTTTTCTCCTTTGTAGTACGAATAAGGAATTTTTATGAATTTGTTAATTTTTTTATTCTTATTTGATTTGAAAAGACCTACCTAAATTAATAAGTTACATTTTTCAAAAAAAATTTCAAAAATTTTTTAACCAGTCATTCATTTTTGAATAATGTTGAACATGAGAAGAGTCCCCGGGGGAAAAAAAAGATCCAACTGGATCCAATTGAATCCGAAAAATGGTGCGATCCAAAAAAAAAAAAATCGAATCCAAGTGGATACAAGTGAATGGAAATGAATCCAAATTGATCCAATTGAAGACATTTTTCTCTCTAAAAATCGGATCTATATAATTGTATCTCTTTGGATCTAATTTCATTTTTTTTGATCTGATTATACCTTTTTTGGATCTAATTGTATCTTCTTGGATGCAATCGGATAATAGATTTGGCAGAGTTATAAAATTGGATTCAATAGGATCCAATTAGATCCAGTTGGATCCTAAAAGATCTGAAAAAATTCAATTGAATCGAATTTTTTCTCGATTTAAGGGGAAAATGTCTTAAATTGGATCAATTTGGATTTGTGTGGATCTGATTGGATCGCGCCATTCTTCAGATCCAATTCGATCTTTATTTTTTTTCCGGGTCGTATGATATTGTGGAATATTTTGCCGCCATTCAGAACATGAGATAGGGAAGAGTTCGAAGGGTATAATCAATTGATAGATATCAAGCTGATAAAAATAAGTATAGCACAAAAAGGAAACATAAGGTATCTACTTCATTTCTCGCCCATAAAGTTCGATGTTCAAAAGTACATAAAGAACAACTGGTTTCATTCTTCATGTTGCCTTCCACTACGGTACAATGAGGAAATAAAATCGTTATTTTAACTGATTTTTTCTCAGTGTACGTATAAAGAGGTTTTAACCCAAGCTCCAGCTTGGAATTAGCAAGTACCTAATACCTCAGATTTTTGATAGGTGCAATCATGCACCTCACTTTTCTTATAGAATTGCGGTAATGCTGAAATCAGAAACAGGCAGTGGCGAGGTTATTTTAGGTTCAATTGTTTGCTAAATTGAAATCATTTATTGTTAAAGGAGGTTGAAACTTGAGAAGTGAAAATTGAGAAACTACATTTCAACGATTAACATACAGAATTTGGCCAAAAGTTTTACAAAAAATTCTAATTTTTGATTTTGAGGTGTGTTTGGGCTCTCTGAATATTGATACGTAGTAATTCAGTTGAAAATTGTACGAATAGGTAAAAAAAGAATAGAGCGAGTGTTTACTTTCATTCTGAATCAGTGAAAAATCACTTAAAATCAGACATAATTGTAGCACTAGAAAAATTCGCACAATTGACTCATTTTAGTGAATTTTTTAGGTATCTTTAGCCGTTTATCATATCAAAATAACAAAATTCTCAGAGGTTGCCAAAAAAATAGTAGAAAAATTCAAAAAATTCTGCCAAAAAAGTATTCAGAAAAAATTGAGAAATCAATACAAACGAAAAATTTGAAATGATTGGGAAAAAATTTGCCCTTGCGCCACTCAGGTGTAATTAAGAAATTGAAAAATTAGTTTTTTTGGTTCTGGAAATTTCTATTGATCGATTTTCAGCGCTCGGTTTATTCGGAAGGATGAGACTGATTTTTTTTTATACTTAAGGAGCAGTAGGAGTATTTTTGAATAATTGCTGGATAAAAAAAAGTTCAGTCTCAATGGTCAGGAGAGTCTGAAAAATTGAGAAAAATAATTTTTGAAAGTCGACTGCATTTTTTCTTTTTTCAATTTTTTATTTTGAAGTCAGGAATTATACAAACATTTTCGAAAAGTTTTAAAAAATTGAGAATTTGAATTTTGTTAATTTTTCAGTGAATGGTGCCAATTTTTTCCGATTTATCCATCATTTTTTTCATTGATTACTTTTCATCTAAATTTTTTAACATGGATATGTTTTTCCCTCGGGGGGGAGAGGATTTTCTAAGACCCTATTTTGCCTAACCAAAAGTCTAAAAATTATAAATTTTTATATTTTTGAAATTAACTTATCTAATGTCAGAACGTTAGAGGCTGAAAATTGACTTGATATCAGAAAGTCAGAATGACAAGAAAAACATGGGAGAGCTAAAAGCAGATTTTTAAATTTTAAAAACAAATTTTTACATTTTTGAAATTAACTTAATATCAGAAGTCAGGATGAGAGGAAAAAACATATCCATGTTATCAAAATTTCCTTTCAGAGGCAGCTTTACATCATTTCTTCTTGAATTTTTCTCTGATATCCTTTTTATCAATTCGAAAAAATTTTCCAAGTTTTCAAAAGTCTAAAAAAAAAATCATTTTATAAATAATTGGTCAAAATTTTTACCAAGATTTTTCAAATTCAACAGATCGTCATTTTGTCAGAGGTCGTAAAAATCACTAAAAAAAAAATCTATGAAATTCGCAGGCAAAATCAATAAAAAATTCACCGAAAAAATTTCTACCTGGATTTTAAATAATTTCATTTTAATTTTTCAGTGAAATTCTTCCTGTGTTATTATTATGCAATTCAAATTGAGTTTCAGTGATTTTCTGATTTCTGAATGGCAGATTGGATACTTGATTTGAAATGCATGAAAGTAGTCCATTTGAAAAAAGCAATTTGACCTTTAGCTTAGAAGTAAGGAGGTCTGTAAATTTCGAAATTGAATGGAATTTCCCCTTTTCATTTTGAACACGTAAAAAAATTATTAATTAATTTTACGTAGTCAAAATTGCAGCTTAAGAAAAATTATTGAAATTGATTAAAATTTCTGCAAAATTGTATGATTTTTAGTGAATTTTTGCCGACTTTCGCGGATTTTTCTTTCCTAATTTTTTTAGTGAAATTTCTTACTAATTTTCCTCATGCTTCAATTCTAATTGTGTATCAATAAATTTCGGTGATTTTCAGCACAATTTAAGTATGAAATTGGTCTCTGATTAAGAATCAGTGAAATATGATGAAATTCTACTTTTTTAAATCAGTGAAATGAATTTTCAGTGAAAATTAATAATTTTTTTATTGATAATTTCGTCAAATCCAATGATTTTTTTCTGATAAATTTGACATTTTACAGAACAGCCAATTTAAAAATCACTGATTTTCAGTGAAAGTTCAATTCAAATATTCAAACAACAAATTTCATCTATTATCTTCGATTCGAAGTAATTTTTTAAAAATTGCAGAGTTCTCTGAGCACAAAAATTCGATCAAACATCAATACACGAATCCAATTCGATGGGGAAAAAATCTAAAGTCACAATTCCCCAATTCTTAATTGAGAATACCAATTTACTAGTTGTAACTCGGTTACACACGTGTCTAATGTAGGATTGTAGGCCCATCTAATCAAAATATTAGCTCCGAGCTGCATCCAATCCAATAATGTATCGTTCAAACGCTTTCAAATTACACACCATGGCAATGACATAACTCGAACCTATAGCTCGACAATAGACGAATTATTAATTTGGGTTTTTGATTACACGATCATCGCAGAACCTACAGACTCGATGTTTGGTACCTCTATAGGCTTTGTGATCAGATTGCGCAAAAAATCTTCTAAAACAACGTTCAACAATGAGATCAAGGTTGATATTTCGTATTTTGATGGCAGGAAATAAGTATTCATCTTTATGCCATTGTATGATTGGTAATTGGAGGTACATTGCGAAGGGTTTGGTTCGATCGATCGATCATGTGGTAATATTTTCATATTTTCGTTTCAGCATGTGCATCAGATTGTTTATTTTAAATAATGTTCGTATCTATCTAATCATCGAACTAGACTTGTCGTCTTCTCGTCATTTCAACGGAAAGAAAATTATTTACTCTCTTTATCTATCTCTTGTAATAATAACGTAGAATAACGTGAAAGTTCATCGTAGTTCAACGTACGGTCATTTTTATTAATTATTTTCCCATATTCCGGAAGATACAATAACTTATAATTACTCTGGGTAAAAGCACCAGTGATATTTTTTACTCACTAGGTCGTATAATTCTCTTACGGTACGGAAAGAATCCCCTTCTTTCCTCGTCTAGCCATTAATTATACGCCGGATTAGTTTACCAACCCCTTACCACAAATATAATATTCCAAAAGAACAGCAAGCAGTCTTCTTTTTTTAATTTAATAATTCAAAATGAGTAAAAGATATAAACGAATGGTTAAAGAAACTGTATCTTTTTTTCTTATTACCGGACGGGGTTGGTAACAAATTCGAAGAGATTTTCAACGCGTTGGCATTTCCATTTAGTAAAAGATTTATGTTTTGTTTTCGGTTAGGTACTTTTGTATGTACAGAGTTAGATGAAACAGCATCCAGTTTAGTGAGAAGTTATGGCGCCAGTACCTCGAAAGATGGGGTGTGCGATAAATATTAATAAGGGTGGAGACCGTCAACAATCGAGACAAAAGTTTCAAATGGAATTCGCGAATTTTAGATCGATTTGGAGTAAGAATTGCGGTATAATGACGTCACGAAGTACACGGGTCATCTTTGGATACGCGAATATTCCGCATTCTTATCTGAAAAATTGATAGCTTTGTTGTAAAAATGTCGAGAGTTGGCCGATATACGTTGTGCATATTGCGTCTCGTCTCGTTTGTAATGATACATAAATTACCATCAATTAGTAATACGATTCGGATATTGATTTATTGATATACGTGCGTCGCTGCCGCCGCCGAACTTGAAAATAATATGTTACTATCGCGATGGGTTAAAGATAACAATATGTTATGCTGGACGTCGATTGCCAAAAAAAATATATCAGTCTGGGATATCGAATGGGTTGTCCACGGTGACATGTCCTATAGTGACAGCCGGCTTGTTGTTCTTGTTGGAACATAAGTACTTTTTGGATGCTGCGTAGTATGTTTCTTTTTAGAGTTTTTTTTTTTTTTTGGTCATTAGTGTGAAGGTTGTGAGCAGAGAACGATATGGATCGACAGAGTAATATATTTTGATCCAGAAATATTCATAGAGATCGCGAATCGAGACGTGGAATATTCGTTTGCATAAATTTTTTTTTTCGAGTGAACATTTAGAACGAATAAATCAAGCAGATTGGTCTGTGTTTTTGTATAATCGTTTCCAGAATGCATATTATGTGGTTTCTGGTCTTATAAGACGTATCGTGATTTTTGACAGAAATGACAGAATGACAGGATTGATATGAGTGGAATTTTGTTTCCCAGAAATGTGTACCATGAGTGAAGGATTAACGTGATATGGCCGAAAGGAGTAGTTTTATCTTTCAATGATTGGAATTTCTTGTTCAAAAAATTTTAAATATCTGTGAAATATTGGCTTTATACTGACAAGGGAGATATCCCAACTCAATGTTGAAATTAAATTTTGAGCCCAGACCAAAATCGAAAGTACCTACATCAAAAAATAATCGCATAATTATCTAAAATTTCGAGATCTAAAGTTCATCTTTATTTTCGAATTTTGGCAATTTTTTTAAATTTTAAAATCATCTCATCGCCCTGCAAAATATGCTAATTTAATTTTATGGAATTAAAAAAAAAGAGCTAAAATTTGGTATTACCCTATTTTCGAAATTCCGAATCAATTGAAAGCATTTTTGAGACGTTTCGGAGCCATCACCAAAAATTTTTGAAATTTTCTAGCGTTGGAAAAAAGCTCGTAAAAAAATTGCAACTTTGGTGAGCTCAAATTCATATTTTTTAGTAGCAAATTGAATTTTTTCCAATTTGAACTCGAAGCTGCTATTGTTGGAAAATTCTGCATTAATCGATCAAATAGGTCACTATACTGGTAGACTGTTTTTATGGGGTTCTCTCCTGCACGAGAAAATTCCAAAATTTTCTGGAGACTACAAAACGTTTTGAAACCGTTTCCAATGTTTCCATGCAATCGATTCAATGGGTCAAAAATAGAGTATGTACCAAATTTCAGCTCTTTTGGTTGATTAGATCAAATTTTAATATTTTACAATCAATTTTCAGGACAATAAGGAAATTTTACCATATTTCAAAAATTCGCTAAAATTCGAAAAATCAATTTTGGAATATGTGGTTTTTTGATGATGTATGTACTTACTTTAGAGTTTCGATTTATTTTTGGTTGGGGTCAAAATTTTACTTTTGAGTTTGGATCCCCCTCTTGTGAGTAAATTTTGATTCATTTTTTATTCAAAGTTGTTTCTAGATCTTTTTTCAAGATTTTCAATTTTTGAATAATTTTGTTATTTTTTTCGAGTTTTAATTTTGGTTAAATTTTTTACTTTTTGATTTGATTTAATTTTTAGTGTTTTTTTATTTTAAATTTTTTCTGAATTCCATTTACTTACCTTTCTCAAAATTAATTTTAGAAAATTAAAAAAGATTTTTAAAATTTGTTCCATTTATTGATCAAGTTTATGTAATTTGAAGTCAGATTCAGACCGAATAGATATCGAGTAATGACACTTAGCAGCAGGCAAAATTACATTTTTTTCTTCTTCAAAGAATGAAAACTGGAAAGGAAAAATTTTTCCTCTGCTTTTTTCTCGAAAGTCAAGTTGGAGGGGAGAGGGAAGGAAATCAGAAAGATGTGTCTGAAACTAAAAAGATTTGGTGAAAATTTTACCACCTGGCAGGGCTGAATTTATACCCAATGGATTTGATATCAATCGGCTTTCAAACAAAAAAGGTTTTTAAATCAGATTTTCGAAAGTTTCCTTTCAAAAAAAAACATACGGACTTGTGAGTATATTTTTTCATCTCTGAAAACTGGTTTTGACTGAGACATATCTTCATAAGTGCCTTTTCAAAGAAAATGATAGTTTTTAGGTACAATTTTTTTGATTTTTAAAAATAAATGTTCAAAGGATATGGACAGTTGGACACCTTGAAACATATAAAAGATATGAAATTTTTCGTCTGGACACGTTTTTCTAACTATTCCGTACCGTAATTGATTCAACTTCCAAAAAAGAGGCAAAATGACCCGCCCTTTTGATGGCATTTTACAATAAAATTAGGAAAAAAAATCATTGATGAGCAAAATTGCTTCAACCCATTCCTCGGATTGCCAATTTAGTTCTTCCCTACATTTTTTCTTATCTGGTTGTGATAATAAGCACTTTAGCAAACTATACAATTGTTTGTAGTCAAATTTTTAACGTTGTTTTTTTCTTTTTTGTTTCAGGTAAATTGAAAGAAATATTTTGGTTTGGTTGAATTTTCCTATCCTAGGTGTATGGTTAAAGTTCTGCTGGATTTCGATGCTCGATTGGTAATTTTATTGGAAAATCTTTTTCATTTATGGGATTTAATATTTTGTACATTTAAAAACAAAGAATTAATATTGCCTTTGACCGGCAGATTCTGAGGTAGTTGAACAGGCAAGAATTCAGACCAAATAATCTGATTTTTCAGCTGAATGAAAACCTTTAACCATATCTACTTATGGTATTTATTTTTCAAAACCCAATCTGTTAGAAATCATTTTATTATCTTGATGAACTCAAAGGCCTTTATTCGCTTCCCATCTCTGTTCCATTTCCATTCTCCTTCCTTCTGTAAAAAAGCTCTGACAAAGGCCCAATTTTCCTCTCGTTTGAAAAATTCTGCGAAAAATGATGCAGCTATCACCTATAATGCACATTGTACCACCATAATCATACGGTGAACCCACAATACCTACCAAACAAAGCAACAAAGAGAACAATGTCCTCGCTCTAAGCACAAAGCACACTTAGCACCTTACCATAGCTTTATTACGTATGGAAAAAAAAGCGTCAGCCCGTAAATTCGCTTTAACCATCGACATCGACGACAGCAGACGTTAATTTTGTGCACACTTTTCCATAAGCATGGTAAATGTACATGCAACGTTGCCTGGTTTAATTACTCCAACAGCGACGTTGACCATATTGGTTCTGTTTGACTGATATCTGCAGTCTGAAGTCTGGTTATAGAGGTACATTACCTAGGTAATACCGGTTAAGTACGCTATGTACTAGCTAACACATTAAATCGTTATCCGAACCGAAGGTTGTTCAACGAACGACATATTTTTATAGTTTACCACGCTTTAGCTGCTTCTGCTGTTGTAATATTCTCGGAACAAGTGTTATTACATTTGTGCAAATTGTTCCTAAGCGAACGTAATTTTTATCACTTTGAGTGCATATTCTGATGGTTGGAGGCGTAACGAGGTTTATTATCTTATTTTCAAATAAGTGAAAATCGATGAAATTGCAGCTTTTAAAGAAATCAATGTAATTGAATAGATCTACATATACTTAATTTGCTGAAAAATTAGTGAAATAGGTGAAACTTACCAAAAAGTTACTAATGTTACTTTTGAATTCACTGAAATGGAGACGAAAATGTTTGAAATTTACTGAAAAATGAGTAAAATTTCTGAAATTCGTTGTAATAAAAAATCAGTAAGATTTTCAAAATTCGCCAGAAATTGAAAAACAGAGAAATTTCCATATTTTATCGTGGAAAACTAAATATCACTTGAATGAAAAATCAGTACATTTTTCAAAATTTACTATGAGTAAATGTAAAATCAGTAAAATTTCAGGAATTCACTAAAAAAAAGAAAAAGGAGTGAAATTTCAGGAATTCACTAACCAAAAAAAAACAGTGAAATTTCAGGAACTCACTAAAATGAAAAATCAGTGAAATTTCAAGAATACACTAAAAAAGAAAAATCAGTGAAATTTCAGGAATTCACAAAAAAACAGTGAAATTTGAGAAATTCGCTGAAAAGAAAAATCAGTGGAATTTCAGTAATTCACTAAAATGAAAAATCAGTGAAATTTTAGAAATTCACTAAAAAGAAAAATCAGTGAAATTTCAGGAATTCACTAAAATGAAAAATCAGTGAAATTTCAAGAATACACTAAAAAAGAAAAATCAGTGAAATTTCAGGAATTCACAAAAAACAGTGAAATTTGAGAAATTCGCTGAAAAGAAAAATCAGTGAAATTTTAGAAATTCACTAAAAAGAAAAATCAGTGGAATTCCAGGAATTCACTAAAATGAAAAATCAGTGAAATTTCAAGAATACACTAAAAAAGAAAAATCGGTGAAATGTTAGGAACTCACCGAAATGAAAAATCAGTGAAATTTTGGGAATTCGCGTAAGAAGAAAAGTCAGTGAAATTTTAGAAATTCACTAAAAAGAAAAATCAGTGGAATTCCAGGAATTGACTCAAATGAAAAATCAGTGAAATTTCAAGAATACACTAAAAAAGAAAAATCGGTGAAATTTTAAGAATTCACTGAAAAGAAAAATCAGTGAAATTTCATGAATTCACCAAAAAAACAGTGAAATTTTAGGAATTCTCTGTAAAGAAAAATCAGTGTAATTTCAGGAATTCACTAAAATGAAAAATCAGTGAAATTTTAGGAATAATTTACTAAAATGGAAAATTGGTAAAATTTCAGGAATTTACTAAAAAAAAAAATGAATAAAATTTCTGAAACGAGCTAAAATCAGAAGTCATTACCATTTTCTGAAATCCACTGGAATGAAAAATGAAAAATCAATAAGAAATCAAAAAATTGCATTAAATAGTGGAAGACTGGAAGAAATCAGTGATAATAAAATGAAAACGGGTTAATACGTTAATAGTTGGTAAAATTGTCTCCAATCACCGAAAATTGGAAAATCAGTGACATTTTTTGCGATGAAAACCCATCGACATTGCTGAAATTGCAAACTTTTACTGAATAATGAAGCTTTCAGTGAAATAATGTTTCTGGAATTTCTGAAATTGTGTTAAAATGAAAAATCTTGTATGTACCTACCTAATTTCACTAGAGATGAAAACTCAGTGAAAATTTCAAAATTTCACTAAAAATGAAATATAAAAATTTTGTTAAAATTAAAAATCAGTGAAATTTCTAAAATTTTGCTGAAATTGAAAATCAGTAAAATTTCTAAAATTTTGCTGAAAATCAAAAATCAGTGAAATTTTTGAAATTTCACCAAAATGAAAAAAAAAATTTACTATACCTACTTAATGGAAAATGAATGGAATTTCTAGAAAAATTAGCAAAATTTCTCAAAATGAAAAATCAGTGAAGTTTCTGAAATTTATTACCTACTGAAAAAATTGCTGAACTTGCTGAACTTTACCGCAAAAAATCAGTGAAAATTCTGAAATTAATCGATTTACTTGAAAAATCATTGAATTTTGCCACAATGAATAATTCGCGAATGCTGAGATTCACTGAAATATTACAATCGGTGAAATTTTGCCCCCAAAAAGCTTCTAAAAGTCAGGTAATTTCACTGATTATCCTTTGCTGAATTTCTGAATTCTGACTTATCTGACTCTTCATTTGTGATTTTTTCACAATCTACGAGTACGTTTGTGTATGTCTAAACTCTTCAATTATCAGCCCTCGCATTGGACGATGACGTCAGAAGAAACCCAGACAAGGAAAGGAAATACATCTTACTTCGTGATTATTACATTTGGTTATGTAGCTAAATTACATAGAGGACGATAGATACAGGCACGTGACATCGCAGTTCTATTATGATTACGATCCATAGGTCGTTTCCTTCCTATCTCAATAAAAACAAGTCGAATTTACATTTGGCAAACGTTTTCGGCGCGCTTGATTACATTCTGATGGTAATCGCTGGTTCTTTTACAATTTTAAATCGAGTCTAATCAAGTTACAAAATAATGTACGCAAATGAAACCGAAATGAATGACATTCAAGCTTGAGGATTTTTTTTCGCATTGTCTGCAAACGGAGAATATCAAACATTAATCAGCTCAATGTCATAAAACAAGTTTTCAAAATGATTTGATTTTTATTGTAACGTTAATAATGGTTTCCTCTTTTGGAGAAAAAGTTTTCTAATACGAATATAAAATGACGCGAAGAGCATAATAAAGGGTATTTTTTACCCGTAGCTGGAGCGAGCTTTGCGGATAGATTTCGAATGTACACCGACGAATGCATTCATTAATGCAAATGTTGTGTATATTTTCTCCGATTTAGCTCAGGATGCAATGTACCTAGGGTACAGTTTCGCCAACATATCGCCTCTCTTAACCATGTTTGGTAGCCATAAATTGCGCCTACAATACTAATAATAAACAACGCGTGGGAATATTTTAACGCGATGTCGATTAAACCGAACGTCGTGTATTTCGCACTATGAACTTGTTTACTGGACCGATACGATAGTTGGCTTATTGTTAAACCATTTAATTTTCGTTCCATCGATTACATTTTAATTGGTCTTAATGGTTCGGCGTTGAAGTGGATCTATTAATAAGAGAGCTGTGCGATTGTGTTTTTTAAAGATGCTGAAATAGGTGGTGTAAAAATTGGTCGAGATGTGTGTAAAATGAGCTGCAGAAAAGGACGAATATGAGAAGGAGGAATAACGGAATATTAATGTCTAAAATTAACCATAATTACCACCCTTAAGTACGTAATAAATTATTATCAATTAGCATTACTGGTTCGTTAATTACCAAACAGGGACGTATTAATCGACGTTAGGTTTTAATTAATATTTCGATTGTTTTCCAGGGTTATTGTACACGTAGATGTGGAATTAGCCAATTACGTTGTACGATTTTTATAAGTACCTAAAAAATTTACTGGAAAAGAAACGTTGGCCTTGAAAGTTGAACTTTGGATTTGATGATTTTTTTTGCCTGCATCTGTTCGAAATTGAATGGGTTAGTTGGAGAAATATTCCTGGTGTCTGTTTTCGATTTGAACGAGAATAAGATTTGTGGAAAAAGCAAGTTTCGAAAACTTTGTAATTAAAGTTTCAATTTCTCAAATTAATTTTTGAAAAAAATTGTCATTTTCAAAAAATTGTGTTATTTTTGATGAAAATTATTGAGGGACTGTAGATTTTTTCGTATTGGCATGGAGTTTCTCTCAATTTTTTCAGCTCCGAATGACAAATTTTGAAAAATTTTCCAACAAAAAGATCCATCAATTTTTCAAATTTTCCAGCTCCAACTCATTTTTACTTCCTAAAAATGCAATTTTGTCAGTATTATGGAACTGGTATCTCATCTGCTATTCTTCGTTCCGTTCGATCTTGGCTGATGAAGACTGTAGGAGATTGTAATGAAAATCTGACTGCATTGATTTTGAAAAAAAAAAAAAAATGAAGCAGGTGCATAATTTAAAATCAAATTTTGCTATTTCCGACCCTTCTGAAGGCTCTTGCAAAATTTCTATTTTTGGATTTCTTCAGAAAATATTGAAGTTGATATTAGTAGAAAAAAAAACGAGTTATTGCCTTCTTTTGTAGTGCTTTAATCAAGAAAATTACCTTTGTTGCTGGATGCAGTTTTGTAATTTTAAAATGCGAAAATAATTTTTAAAAAGGTCAAATCTGCTTTTCATTCGCTTGAATTTGGAAAAATGATCTTTAGTCATCTAATATCAGTTTCCCTGAGCCAAATCCATACTATTTACGGTCGTTTCAGCCCCCTCACCATATTTTAACGTTCTCCCGTATTTTCAAAAATTTCTCCAACTTTGAAAAATTTTCCCAAAAAACAGAAATTAATTTAGACATTTGCAAATCGAGTTCTCACCTCAAAGCTCCTGAAAATTAAGCCAAAATAAATTTTCTCCTTTTTAAGTATTCGAAAAGTAACGAGAAGTCAATTTTTTGCTACCAAGACAATTTCCATGCTATTCTGAGAAATTTCGAGAATAGGAGTGTACCTCTTGAAGTGTCCAGATTGCACTGGAGGCTCCAAAATGGATGGAAATTATAAAATTTGGTTTGGAAACGTAGAATTTTCGTTTTTACTCTCTCATTTCAAATCAGTAAAAAAAATCGCTGAAAAAAGTCAATAATTGCAGCACAAGGAAAATCAAATTTCTTTGGTTTTCAACCGATTTTTGATAATTTTTCAAAGAATTTTACCAATTTTTTTTATCAAATCTCGGGTATTTTATTGTCATTTTAATGAATTTTCGCTGATTTCTGAGCAATATTATTCATTTTTTGCGTTTAGTGAAATTTTGTTCACTAATTTATTATTGTGCTGGAATTTTGACTGTTTTCCCGTTTGGAGTTGAAGTAAAAAATTAAGAAATTGCAGTAAATCTCTGGAAAAACTGAAATTGGAATCGAAAATTCTTGAGTTGAATTTTGTTCCAATTGAATAATTTCAGAAGGAAAATTGAAATTTGATCGTCCAAAAATTTGAGTGGTAAAAATTATAAGGAATTATACTTCAAAATTCCTTTTTTTGTTAGTCGGGATTTTTTGTGTTTAAAATTGCTTTATTGAATTAGTCAGAAAACGTTGAATTTTTCCCTATTTCTTCCCCTCCCCATCGCTATTATATGAACTGTTGAAACCAAAGTGCGAAAAAAGGCTCTTTATTACCCCCCTTCACCACCAAAAAATTCTCGTTTTTCAAGTCTCTGTGCTCATTTTGCAGTCACCCAAAAAAAGCTTTCAACGCCACTGGTTCAGAACCCCCTCCCCTCCTCAGACGATAACTTCATTTTTTTTCCTCATCACCTTTACACCTAAGGTTTGGATTTCGGATTTTAAATCCGCTTTGTGACAGGATTTTGGATTTTAAATTCGCGGTCTAAAAGGATTACGGATTCAAAATCCATTTTATCAAAGGATTTTGGATTTGAAATCCTTTTGCCCCGGATTTTGCCCATTCCTGGTTCATTGTCTGAATTTTTAAAGAATTTTTTGTTGAAAGTATTTGTAGTTCTTTCAAAAATTTCAGGTTTACAAAAAATTATCGTTTGAATTCATGTTTCATGTTCAATTTTCAAAATATTCTTCTGTTCATTGGAAAAATATTTTGATCCAAATTTTTGATTGGTGGAAGTTTTGCCTTTGAATTTTTCACCTAAAATATTCTTCGATCAAGATTATTTTTTTGTGCACTGAAATCTCCAAGTCTTGAATCTACACCCAAATTTCTATAGTTTACTTTGGACTTCATCGAGTGAAATTACGATCATTCAAAATGTATTTCCTTGTGTTTTCGATTTCAAGCCCCCCGCCCATCGTCCGAGTTGAAAATCTGTGACGGTTCTTGTGAAGTGAAATAATGATTTGAGATTCTGGGTTTGTATTGTGGTTCAATATATTTTCTAGATCCAGTCTAGAACATCATTCACCCAGATCAGTCAACACAGAATTTTCAACTGTTGACGGGAGGGGGTTGAAAATTTATCAAAGCTGTCTTTTTTTAATAAATGATTTTCCTTCTTAGTACCCATAACTTTGCTCATAGGAAACCAAGTGATCTAAAAATTGACATGGGAGAATTTGAATAGTTCAAAGGAAGACTTCTAGGTACTTATGACTTATCACAAACTCAGCGAATCGTGGAATAGTTTCATTTTCCATTCTACCTCAATACCTATAGCTATAGTACCTGGGCTCTAATTTATCAAAATTACGCCTTTTCGCAATTATTATAAAGCTACCGCATCCTTCTCAGAACTGTGATCGCGCATACATTTACACGCTATTTCGAACGCGATAATTAGCCAACGTAACGCGAAGGTCTCGTTGCTAAATAATGTAATGACGTTGTGGAGCAGATTCGCTAATTTGCCACTATAGATAAGTTATCGCCGTATTTCTGACGGAATTCCAACCCAAGTGGATCAAATTGGCTCTTCTCTTTGTCAGTCTTCTATTATCTTACAACGGCTAGCGGATGGTTTTACCTATGAATAGATGTACCGAAATGTGCATTTAATACGATCAATTCTAAATCTTTATTTGGTCAGAGTTTAATTAGTAAGCGTATTAAAAATGGAGGAGCGGTTGTTTTCAAAGCTTTCCAAACGTTATTGCAACGGATGACTTGGCACTGCGGTGTGGCCGGACAATGGTCCTTACATGGATCGGCCGCGGCTGGTTGGACTTATAGATGTAGTGAATGTATCTACAGATTGTTTTAGAAAATCAAAAGGCCACTTTTTTTTACGTTGGCGGATTAATGAGTAAACGAAGTACGCAATGCGCACGTGGTAGTCGGCCGCACAGCATAGGACTGAGTTTTAAATTAGAATTGTTAATTTTTATTTTATAGTCCGGAAGAGATACGATTTTCACGATGATAAATACCAACAAAAGGTTTGTTTTTGGAATGTCGAAGCGAAAGGGGTCACGATTTACATACGTAAAGTCTCCAGAGTCCAGATATAGAGAACGATTGTGTCGTGTGCTAGAGTTTGCGAAGTATTGTGCGTAGTTATTGTAGGTGGATTTTTTAAAAAGGTATTTGATGGAGAAAATAGCTGGATAGGGAAATTTTTGAGGTGAAATTTTTTGTAGAAATGTTTTTTTATTTTATTTTTTGCTAAAAGGAGCAGTGTAGGAAAAATTATATCTCTTGATTAAATGGATTTTTTTTTTAATGGAGTGTTTTTCCAAAACGCATCAAGTCCAGGAACTGCGACGGGGTTTCATTTTTTGTACGTTTTGAAAAATAATTCTTCAGGAATAGGAGTCAGCCAAAAAGTTTACTCTTGAGCTCTTGACCTCTCCTAATTCCCAAAGTTAAGGGAGAACGTTGCCTCCTAACGGAGAAAGTTGACTACTGACTCCACCGGTCACTTTCAGACCTCGACTCTTGATTCCACCTTGACGTCCTTGACCCCGGAGCCAATCTCTGACCTTGACTTTTGACCCTAGCTTGACTCCAACTTACTCCTTGACTCCGGAGGCAGTCTATGACCTTGAATCTTGACCCTGATTTAATTCCGGCGTCAAGCCGAAGTTAACTCGTATTCCCTGGTAAAATATGATATTTCAATCAAAAAATTTAAAACATTGCAGTTGATAAAATCAATTGTGTAATTGTGATATTTCACCATAAATTTTCTAGGTGAATTTTTTTCTCGGATAGAAATCGAAAATAATTTTTTTAAAATGAAAAATAACACAAATTTTTTATTTATAGATACATTCGTTTTTTTAAAATCAGAAATGATACAAAAATATTCATTCAAAAATTGATATTTGATCGATAATGATGTACCTATGTAAATATTTCTGTCTTGTGTAATAGTGCTTCAAACTTACTTAACCCATCATTTCTATCTAATTTGGGATTTATTTTTATTTTACGAGTTTTTTATGCGATATCGAGCAATCGTTAAAAGTAATCTTTCAAAAAGTAGTATGGAGGTTATCTACATTATGGTTACATTATTCAAAAGAAAATATTTGTATCAAAATATTGATACAGATAATGAAGACGCAGACGGTCTTTGGACTGAATCAGAAACATAAAAACTATGAAATTCTAATTTAATCTTCTCAGATTCGAATTATTGATGACGTCCGTATACGAAGCTTCTATTTTTAGTTCAATTTTTTAAAATATCAAATACCTATATATAAAAACCACCTTTAGGGGTGATAAATCGGTTTTTCAGTTGACACTGATTCTGGAGCCTTTCAAAAGCAGTAGAATGAAAGAGGAACCTCAACTCATGAACCAATTTTTGATTCCCAAGGGTGGTTTCAATATCCAGGCTCACATAAATGTACCTACATACAAAAGTCATGGCAAAGGCTGAACAACCAGAAATATTAAAAGTCATAAAGTTCATGGAATTTTTTAGTAGTCTGATCAAAACAAGAATTTTTACACGAGTGGCAAAAAATCTATCACTCATCAGTTTGAAGAGGTAAGCGAAAAATTACAATTCAGTTTCTTTTACCAGCGTAACCAAATTTTGCAGCCAGTCTTCGAAAAAAAAGACGAATTGTCAACTAAATTTTTCTACGAATGTTGAAAGTTTGTATTTTTTGAACATAAAAAAAAAAAATTGTTTCTTGAAAATTTATTAGGTATGATGTAAAATTCTCTTTAGCGGTGAAGAAATCTGGCACAATTTTCAAGAAATGAATGAGAAATTTGAATTTGAAATTGATGAAAAATGATGATCGACATTTCGTTTACAAATGACCCATTTTTGAATTTTAAAAAAAGTCTTTTCACCAGTTCAAAAAAATACGGAATTGATATTTTTAAAAAAAGACAAAATCTGACATTTTTCACAATTTTTAAAGAAATTTTAATTTTTTAAAATAATAAGTGTACTTGATGAAACATTCAATTTTCAACATTTTTTGTAAAGAATTATTTTTCTCCATTTTTTCCAACCATTTTTTGGGGGGAGGGAATGAAACGGAGCTGAAATTCCATATCAACTGTAGTGAAGCTGCACATTTTTAGAAAAAGTCTGTTTTGAAATTTTTAGAAATGAAAAATTGAATGCCTGGAAATTGGAAAAATTTAACTTGAATTGCCATTCGTTTGAAAAAGAGGAAAACTATCGAGTTCTCCAATCTTGATTGAAAAATCAATTTTAATCATTTTTGAAAAATGATGGTTTTTTATAATTAATTGGATTGGAACATTTCTTTGTGTGCAGAGGAAAAGAATAATCAGTTGTCAATTGCAGCAATTCAAAAAATGGCTATTCTTGACCTTTCTCAAAAAAATTATACTATCTTTTTTTTGTTTTTAGGAAAAATAAGTGCGTTTTTGATTTTTGACATTCTTGAGAGAACAGTAGATTTTCCATGGCGTTAAAATTTCTTTTTTCAATTTTTTAATAAAAATATCGATTTTTTAATCTATGCAAAAAAGTTGATTTCTGTCATTTTTGAAAAATCTCAGTTTGAAGTATTTTTGAAAAAAAAATTAGCTAGAATGAAGGGGAAGTGTCAGCTTAACATCATTGTAAAAAAAAAAACTTGGCATGGTAAAAAAAAATGATGAAAATTGAAATTTCTTTAAAATCAGCAGAAACTAATTTTTTTCAAAGACGATAACTAAGTGATTGAATCCAAAAATTTTCAAAAATGATAGAAATCAACAACCCCATAAAAATTATGAAAAAATCTGAGACTTTTCGAAAAAAAATTGAAAATCAACATTGTTTATTTAATCCTTGCCCTTCCTTCTACTTGAAATGAAAAAATCTCATCTGTTGCATACATTTCTGTTGTAATGGTAAGTTTGGCAACCCTGTTTAGTTAAGTTTTTATCAGTTTCTCCTCTGTATCAATGCATGATGCAATTTTCGCGATCTTTTTTAATGATGAATTGTTTTGTTTGATTTGTATAAAATAAACGTTTTAAAATGTAGTCTCAAATCGTTTGTGTGTGTACAAAGTTACAACAAATTGGCGCAGTCGGTTATTGTCAAGTTATAGTTTCTAAATATATTCGTTTTCGTGAGTATGGTTATGTCCGAGAAGCAGATCGCCTCACTGCTTGATTCAATTCGAGATCAGTCTGCTAATATTGCTGTATTAGCCAAGAATCTTCCTACAAGTAATCCAGTGGTGAAGGAAAGCCCACCTCCAGTCCAACTCGCCAAGTATGATGAATCAGTTGAAACTTTCTCTGACTATATCGAACGTGTGGAGCAGTATTTTATCTCACAGAAGATTGTGCAAGATGATAAGGTACCAACTTTTGTATCAATGTTGCAGCCGAAATTATACAGATTATTAAAACATCTGTGTATGCCAGTATCTGTGGATAAAAAATCGTTCTCAGAAATTACAAAGCTGTTAACTGATCATCTCTGCCCAAAGCCACTCGAAATTCCGGCAAGACATACGTTTGTTAATCGTAAACAAGGTGCTTCAGAGCCAATTAATGATTACGTAGCGGAGTTACGTCGCCTAGCTTTACCCTGCAACTATACAGATGACATGCTCGAGATCATGTTACGTGATATGTTCGTGGGAGGTTTGCAGTCAAAAGAGATGTTGAATCGCTTGTTTACGGAAAAGGATTTGACTTTTGAACGTGCTGTGCAAATTGCTGTCAGTATGGAGACTTCCGCGAAAAATTCAGCTGCGATCTCAGAACGGAAAAATGGTGATAATTCGTCCCTATCTGCTACTGTGCCGCTGAAAAAGTTGCAACGTGATCCTAAGAAGGCCAAGAAGACACCTGTACCTCAGAAAAACGAAAACAAGCCGGATTCCGTGATTCGTTGCTACAAATGCGCCAAAGTTGGTCATAAATCACCGGATTGTACCGCGAAAGGTCTCAAGTGTACTTTTTGCCAAAGTGACCAACACGTAGCTGACGTTTGTAGGAAGAAGAAGAAACACGATAAGAATAACCTGGCCAAGAGTAACGTGAAAACTCTTCGGGTACGTGAACAGTCGCCAGAAAGGTCAGTGTTTTCTAATTCTATTTGTAAATTATCAGATGAGTCATCTGATGAAGCGCCGATTTTTGTTTCTGTATTCGTGAATGGTTCTTCAGTAGAATTTGAATACGATACTGGCGCTAGTAAGACAGTCATTACGAAAAATATGGCTGAACGTTTACAGTTATTCGATAAATTGGAGAGTACCGAAACAAAATTCTCTGATTATGGTTATCATCCAGTCCAGTGTTATGGTGAAACGAAGGTTTGCGCTCAATATGGTAATCTATCTCGTGAATTACCTCTATACGTTGTTGGCAATCAGTTTACACCTTTAGTTGGTCGCGAATGGATTAGACCGTTAAAAATCGGAGAAATGCCAGATATTAATAATGTTCGTATTAATCAGGTACAAGATCAGGTACTAGATCCCGATTTAGCCGAAATACTCCGAGAATTTGCTGACGTTTTTTCGCGCGAAGTGGGTTTTGTTAAAAAGGTGGTAAAGTTACACCTAAAACCAGGCGCTAAGCCCGTTTTTCAACGTGCTCGCGTTGTTCCACTCGCTCTAAATGAAAAAGTCAACAACGAAATCGACCGTTTAGTTGCTGCTGGGAAATGGGTTAAGGTGAAATTCTCTGATTGGGCTTCACCTATCGTTCCTGTTTTAAAACCCAATGGCGAAGTACGTTTATGCGGCGATTATAGTGGAACGATTAACGATCAAATCCACGTTACCCAACATCCATTTCCTGGAATTGAGCAAGCGTTTTCCGATGTCTCCGGGGAAGAGTTTACTACGTTGGATGTTCGAACGGCATTTCATCATATGCGCGTTGATTTACAGTCATCTTGGTTACTGGTGGTGAATACTCCGAAAGGTTTGTATCGTCCAACTTGCATGGAATTTGGCGCTGCACCCGCTCCTGCTGAATGGCAAGCGACTATGGATGAAGCTTTCGACGGTTTGCCAGTTGTCAAGGTCCATGATGATATGTTTTTGACTGGAAAAACTCGTGCCGAACATTTACGTCGACTTCGAATGGTTTTACAAGCCTGTCGAGAAAATGGAATTCGGTTAAATTTGGAAAAATGTAAATTTTTCCAGAAACAAGTCAAGTTTTTGGGCTATATCGTCGATAAAAATGGCCTGTCGAAGACTCAAGAAAAGGTTAGCGCGATTTTGGACGCCCCAAGACCAGTTACCGTCACCGATGTTAAATCGTTCATGGGCTTGGTAAATTTTTACGGAAAATTTTGCCAGAATTTAGCTACGTTGGCTAGCCCTCTGTACGATGCGACGAAGAATAAAAGCGGCAAGGATAAAATTATCTGGACTCAGGAATGCGAAGATGCCTTCGAAGCTGTGAAAAAGGAGATCGCTACGCCGAATGTTTTAATACATTATTCTCCGGATTTACCGTTGGTGGTAGCAGCTGACGCTAGTCCAGTCGGTATTGGTGCTGTCTTATCTCATCGTATTGGAAAAATTGAACGCCCAATCATGTTCGCGTCAAGAGTGCTGTCTGAAACTGAACGTAATTATTCTCAGTTGGATAAAGAAGCATTATCAATCAAGTGGGCAGTCGAGAAGTTTTTCTATTATCTCTACGGTCGTCATTTCACGCTGATCACCGATCATCAACCATTGGTCCATATTTTTTCAAAGAAGAAAAAATTACCAGTTCTTTCTGCGACCAGACGTTTGCATTATGCGATTTTTTTGCAAATGTTTGATTTTGACATCATCTATCGGAAAAGCGAAGACCACGGTAACGCAGATTTTTGCTCAAGATTCCCTAGTTCCATAACCGAAGCAATGGAATTGTTCGATGGTAGTGCTAGTCGTATTAATGCGCTTATTACCGAGTCAGCTCCAATAGATTTTCGTATGATTGCTGCTGAGACAAGCAAAGATCCAGAGTTGTTGCAGTTACTCGAAAAGTTACGTGCTGGTGAAGTCGACGATTACTCACTCCACTGTAATGTCATTCTGAAAGGAATACGCGTCGTTATACCTGCAAAATTCCAGAATGCTGTGTTGAACGAGTTGCACCAGGGCCATTTTGGCGTTTCTAAGATGAAACAACTGGCGCGCACGTCGGTCTATTGGAAAAATATCGACTCAGACATCGAGAAAATGGTCAAGAATTGCGAACCCTGTCGTTCAATCCGGCCTGAACAAGTCAAATCGAAGACTCATTTTTGGGAATATCCTACGGGACCATTCCAGCGTATCCATGTAGACTTCGCTGGTCCATTTCAGGAGAAGTTGTTCCTGATAGTCGTTGATGCTTACAGTAAATGGCTGGAAGTAGAAATCGTAAATAGCACCTCGTCGATCGTCGTTACTAATGCTCTGAACAAGCTGTTTGCTACGTTTGGAATTCCCAAAGTCGTCGTTACTGACAATGGATCCGCCTTTACCAGCGATGATTTTCAGAAGTTTATGGGTATGTATGCCATACGCCATAAAACCTGTGCTCCGTTTCATCCTGCATCCAATGGCCAAGCAGAACGATTCGTTTTTACGCTGAAACAGTCTTTAAAAGCTTTCAAGAAATCAGATCCGTCTGTCAAGTTGCAAGATCGTCTCTATAAATTCTTGTTTGCCTATCGTCGAGCACCTAACACTACCACCAATCAGTCTCCAGCAAAGTTAATGCTTGGAAGAGAGCTGAGATCGATGTTAGATGTACTGAGACCGGATTTAAAACATTACGTTGACCGGAATCGTAAACAAGAGGAGTTTTTGGATCGCCATTATGAGCTTGATGAAACCGTAGCCGTTCGGAATTATTCAGCACCAAACAACAAATGGGAGTTAGGCCGTGTTGTGAATAAAGATGGCCCCCTGATGTATACGGTGCAAGTCCAAAACCGATTAGTTCGCCGGCACGCCAACCAGATTCGAAGTACTGGAATTGGATCACCAGCGGACCAAGATCGTCAAAGTTCGATACCTCCAACCTTAGGTCAGGATTCGACACCTGAGGTTGTTTCGTCACCTGTAGCTATTCACTCACCTGCAGTCGAAGCGCAAGCTAAGGAGAGTTCGTCGGTTGAGTCGCCGTCAATTGTTCCTTCAAGTTCTCCTGGACCTTCTTCGATCTCTGAACCACGTCGTTCAGCGCGAGAGCGTCGTCCGCCGAATCGTTTGAATTTGTAATCGTTCGTCGCTTTATTTTATGCTACTTTATTTTACTTTTACTCTTTTTTTTATATATATATATCCTTTATTCTTAGGAGGGAGGAGTGTTGTAATGGTAAGTTTGGCAACCCTGTTTAGTTAAGTTTTTATCAGTTTCTCCTCTGTATCAATGCATGATGCAATTTTCGCGATCTTTTTTAATGATGAATTGTTTTGTTTGATTTGTATAAAATAAACGTTTTAAAATGTAGTCTCAAATCGTTTGTGTGTGTACAAAGTTACAACAATTTCGCTTCTTCTTTTCCTCATACACATCAATGGTATTATATTTCCATACCAAACGACGTCTCGTTTGTATTTCACCCCTCCCGAGACGTCGTACCGATTCATCTATATTAAAGCGAGTAATTGAGTCGATAATATGAGACGATATCAGTTACAAAACGACAGTCGACAGTTTACAGCAGCTTCGTACTCACATCTACATCTAATACTCCATACAATACATGAATTCTACCCAGGAATACAATAACAATTGCATGTAGTGTACTAACAAATTAGAATGTTAGTTTTTGATGAGGGATACTTGATTATTGCCAATTGACCCTCGATTTCTCCGCTTTCCTTTACAAATTAACAAAAACGTCTACCAAGGTCGTGAGAGTTAATCCGGAGAACTACGAAGCCTTTTTTTTTCTCCCTGTTCATCTTAACTCTACCGTTACCGTACCAGCGTCGATGTCGGTAATGGTACTTGAAAAATTTCTAAATTATTATTCAACGTGGCCGAGCCATCGAGCACCACGCCGGATACAATGATGTATTGTCGGTGCATCATCAAAGACACACATACACGGTGAATTTATCATATGCTATGCGCTCGTCGTCTCCTTATAAACCAAAGATGTACAAGCAGCTAATAAAAAACAACACGAATTCTTCGACATAATTAAACCTCATCGCCAAATCTGCAATTAAATTAAAGAATAAGTCGTCTTCGCTTAGTGTTAGATTTTGTGCGCCATCTAGAAAGCCAGCCGCGATGATAATGACGTAAAACTACGTGCGTACTGAGGGTTCTCGCTTTTGGTCTGTTGTGGCGATGGCGTCGATGTTATTTTTAAATCATTACGCGTATGTACGTACAACTTGTTAATGTTTATAATCCCAATTGATGGAAGAAATTTTTCTCAACGTTGGTCGGCTGGTATGGATTATTTCGACGTCGTATTTACGTTTAGTCTGGCGAAGTTGGGCACTCGCAATCAGATCAAACTTATTTGCGAGCTGTTTGCAGGAGCGAGCTGAAGTAGTGTGTGAGTGGTAACTTTTTGTCAATTGTTTTACCACGAAGTGCCTGGTTTTTTTTTTCGCTG
Organism: Pseudococcus jackbeardsleyi; assembly: GCA_038380155.1. Classification (NCBI taxonomy): domain Eukaryota; kingdom Metazoa; phylum Arthropoda; class Insecta; order Hemiptera; family Pseudococcidae; genus Pseudococcus; species Pseudococcus jackbeardsleyi. The sequence goes on along the minus strand of CM076240.1, from coordinate 30,249,039 downwards.
TAGCCGATGAAAAAGGAGCATCTAAAATACAAAAAAAAAAAAATTAAAAATGAACAAATTATTGCTTTCTCACTATTGAAATATTAGAAAAAATAGTCATTCTTACGTTGAAAAGCATTATTGAAATATTTTTGTGTACTCAAAAAAAATTCGATAATTTTTGAGAATTTTCTTTGAAAGTATTCTTCTATTCGAAAAAATCTGAATTTTTAGAAACTAGACACAAATATTTAAAAAATGAACCATTATTTTTGAATAAATTCGTCAATGTTTGGTAGATTATTCTATTGCTTTGGTAAATACCTATAGGTACCTCAATTTTTGAAAAAATTCTTCAAGTTCCTTCAATATTTGGCGAATTTGTCAATATTTGATAGATTTTTCAGTGTTTGAAAGATTCTTCAATTTTCGAAAAATTCGTCAATGTTTATTAAAAGATTCTTCAATGTTTATTGAAAGATTCTTCAATTTTTCTTAAATTCCTCAATGGGTATTAAATTTTTTTCAATTTTTAAAAAATTCTTCAATTTTTAAAAAATTCTTCAATTTTTGAGATTTTTTTCAAAAATTAAGGAATTACCAAAAATTGAATGATTATTCAGTCCTTTAATTTTTCTAGAACATTTTTCAATGTTGGAAAATTCTTCAATTTTTGAATAATTTTTCAGTTTTTACTCAAAGATTATGTTTAATGTTTATTAGAAGATTTTCGGGTAATTCTTCAATGTTTAAAAGTTTCTTCACTGTATTGATAGGTAAATTCTTCAATGATTGATACAATTTTTAGTGTTTGAAAAATTCTTCATTCTTTTGATGACTAGTTGCCTCAATTTTTAGGAAACGATGCAATTTTTGGAAAATTCTTCTGTTTATTGAGAGACTTCAATTTTTGTTAATCCTTCAATTTTTTGGAAAATTGTACAAGTGTGAAAGATTCTTTCAACTTTTTGTTAAATACTTCAATTTTTAGAAAATCATTCAAATTTTTCAATGTTTATTGAAAAATTGTTCAATTCTCAGGAAATCATTCAATATTTGGTAAATTGTTGGATTTCTTGAAAAATTCTTCAATGTTTATTGATAGATTTTTCAATTCTTTGTTATCGTTCAATTTTTAGAAAAGTCTTCAATGTTTGAATGTTTCTTCAATATTTAGTAAATTCTTCAGTGTTTGAAAGATTCTTTAATTTTTCAATAAGTAATTCTTCAATGTTTTTTTTAAAAAAATCTTCAATTCTCAGGAAATCATTCAATTTTTGGTAAATTATTCGATTTCTTGGAAAAGTCTTCAATGTGTATTGAAAGATTCTTCAATTCTTTAAGATCGTTAAATTTTTGGAAAAGTCTGCGATGTTTGAAAGTTTCTTCAATGTTTGATCAGTAAATTCTTCAATGTTTTATAAATTCTTTATTTTTTGGTAGATACCTCAATTTTTAGAAAATTGTTCAATTTTTAGAAAATTGTTCAATTTGTGGAAAATTCTTAAATTTGTGGAAAATTCTTCAATGCTTGGAAGTGTCTTCAATACGTATTTGGTATATTCTTCAATGTTTGATGAATTCTTCAGTATTTGAAAGATTCTTAAATTTTTGTGAAAATTCCTCATTAGTTATTGAATAAAAGATTCTTCAATTCTGGGAAAATTCCTCAATTTCTATTGAAATATTCTTCAATTTTTGGAAAATTCTTCAATAGTTATTGAAAGATTGTTCAATCTTTGAAAAATTCTTCCATTTTCGTCAAGTAATCCCCAATGTTTGAAGTTTTTTTTTTCAAAAATAGAAAGATTATTCAATCCTTAAATTTTTTGGAACATTTTTCAACATTGGAAAATTCTTCAATTTTTGAAAAATTGATGAATCGTCCGAACGGCTGACAGTCGGAAAAAATTGAGTGAAAAAATACACGTAGAAGTGAACAATTTTCGTTTCTTTTCAGTGAAACAAAGTCCCCATGAGGTCACTCTTGGAACCGTCTTAATTGAACACACTGGAAAAAATTTCCTTCGAAATCCGCAGGGGATCTAAGGCATCCAATAAATCATGACAGTCGAAAATTTTTCATAGCTGGAGGATTAATCGACTAATTTTTTTGCCAACATTGTATTCCGACCGGAGACCACTTACCGAACCACACGATGTCGGAAACATTTAGCTGGGAGTAAATTGAGCGTAGTACATACAATGCCATGAACGCGAAATTTCCACGTGTCGACAACTTTGATATCTTGCGATTTGCATTGGTTTGGTATACGATATGGTACCCATTATTCAAACGAGATTAAACTTGGCTAATTTAATCACGCCCCGGATACGATGCCAAGTTCGATCTGCTCTTTTGTTATCAAGTCGTTGTATTTTTTATTACGTTCTATTTAACAAAACGAACAAACCGACATTAATTAGCGTAATTATTTCGAGCCTTTGTCGATATTTCGAAAGAAAAAAAAACCTACTCCAACGCTCTTGGAATATCGGAGGCGAACAATTACAGGATGTGTTGACGCTGAAGCCCTCACAGAACAGACCTGGACCAACCTGAATGTTTCCGTTGTCAGGCAATGGTACTATAAATATGATTTATAACGTCATCTTATCGAAACCTACCTTAGGCTGGTAATTCGTGATCGCTCGATCGTGTGGTCATCGTGAACCTTGCCGGGCTCGATGAACGATGATCCATTCAAAATCGACTGGCCTTTTCCTACGAGCTACGTGCGTTACGTGTACGTGTGTTGGAAGCTCGCGAACACGCCAAAACCGTGTATTGCAATTAGTTAAACAACAAGGTGCCGAAATTCGAAGACTGATTTATATCCGCAGATGTACTTTTAATTGTATCCTCGTCGTTTTATTAACCTTATCACGTATGGTAATGAGATTAAAAAGAAATCATTTACGCGATGTCAATTCTATATTGGTTTCGATATAAATGTTATGATTCGATCGATACATTATGTATTACCTATGCTGAAATGTGCGGAAGTTTCGTACCAACGGAATTATTAATTAGTGTATCGAAGCTGCGGAGATTAATTTCTTTCAAATCGATAAATTAAAAATACATTTTTTTTAAATTCAATCTGCTTGTAATTCTGTTATTACGATTGATGGTTTAATTGATGGGAATAAGTTTGGCGTTGTTTTGATGATAACCTCTTTACCCCTCGTATTTTGGATTTTTCGTCTAATTAATGAGCTTCAGAGTTTAATGAAGAAATTGTTAAATAAGTCTAGTTTTCGTTTTCCTGTCGAGTGAAGATGATGACGTTGGTTCGCAATAAAATTCGATATCGATACCTTAGTTCCGACTTGAATGATATTTTTGAGGGGAAAAAAGGAAGATTAATTTTTGAAAGGGTGAAGATCGAAAGATGTTTTAGATTCTTTTAATAAGAATTGTCAATTTTCATATTTTTTTTTTTTGACAAAAATTGAACAATGATCAGGTACTATGAAGAAAAATTCATTTTTGTAATTTTCCACGAAAAAAATGTTTGCTTTACCTATCAGAAGTAGTTTTTGCTCCTTTATTCAGGGGAAATTCATTTACATTTTTTGGGGAAAAATTAAATTTGTTACATTTCTGAAAAATGTCTGTTTTTATCATCTTTAAAATAAACTGCCAATTCGCCATTTTTCAGAAAAACGTGAGTCTCTGTCACTTTGAATAAAACGACAATTTTATTATTTTTGAGAAAAATACAAATTCATTTTTTTTCTCGTCTACAGATATCAATTTTTGTCATTTTAAAGTAATGTAAATTTTTCTCGTATTTTGAAAAAAAAAATTCTAGGAGAAGATTCAATAATTGTAGTTACTCCTTCATTCTGAACCAGTGAAAAATCACTGATTAACGGCCAGAATCGCAGCCCCGAAAAAAACAGAAAAAGTCACTGATTTTCAGTAAATTTCACTAATTTTTCAAATTTTTACTGGTTCTTCAAAAATTTTCATTGATTTTTCAGCTAATTTCATAAATTTTACTGACTTTTCAGTGAATTGTCACTGGTTTTTTAGTCAATTTTCTTACTGATTTGTTTTCAGTGAAAATTTTTCACTGATTTTCTCTTGTTCTGCAATTCTGACTGTTTCTCAATGATTTTCTATAATTTTCTCTGGTTTATTAATGAAAGCGTAAAATGTCTATTGTTTTTAGCCATTTTAAGAAAGAAATCCATTATTGTCATTTTTGAAATCAGTTTTTGTCGTTTCTGTCAATTTTCATTCCATTAAAAATTCCAGGTTTTTGAGAGGAAACATTTTCCAAAATTTTGCTAAGAAGTCACGTTGTGACATTTTTAAAGAATATTAATTTTTTATTTATTATTATTTTTTTTTTTAGGAAGGTCATCAATTGTAGCTATTTTCGGATAAACGTATTAATTTTTTGATTTTTGTATTTGTCATTTTTAAACATGTTAGAAAACGTCACGTTTTCTCATTTTTGAAAAAAATATCAGAGGTAACAATACCAAAGTCAGATTTTGCAATATTTTTTAAACTCTTTTAAAAGGGAGTCAGTTTTTCATCATTTTTAGAAAAATGTCAAGTCTTCTTATTTTTCAAAAGAGTTTTTGTAGAAAGAGAGATGCCAGATTTTCTGATTGTTCCTAAAATTATACATATGCAAACACTTGAGCACTCGAACCTACAAATTTTACATTTTCAAAAACGATGACAATTTTTGTTTATTTAAAAAAAATTGCAATTGCCACCTGGTAGTCAGATTTTGACTTTTACTAATAAGAACATACTGGATTATTACTCTTTTCAAAAAAGTCAGTTCTTGTATTTTTTTTCTCAAAAAATACAGAAAAAATAAGACATTATTTAAATGAAATTTTTTTCAAAGAATTTTCTCTTTCATCGAGAGAAAGAAATGGCAAATTTTAATTTTATTTAAAACTCGATCATTTTCAAAAAAATAAACAATTTTTATCTTTTAAAAAAATGATGAGATTTTTTGATTTTTGAAGAATTTTCAGTTTTATTCTCTCATTTATGAATCAGAGAAAATTATCGAAAATGACTAGAAAGCAGTCAGAATTGTAGCAAAGTAATAAATTAGTGAAAAAATAGCTGAAAAGCAGTGAAAATTCGCTAAATAGTGAGTAAAATTAGTAAAATTTGCTTAAAAATCGGTGAAACTTTATGAAAAATTGGCGAGAATTTTCTGTAAGTTGAAGAATTTTACTGATTTTTAACGTGTTGAAATTCTAACTGTTGATCAGTGATTTTTAGCTGATTTAAAATGATAAGAGCACAGAAAAGTTCAACTTTGTCATACCATCAAAAATATCTGTTTTTTTATGTACAAGAAAATGTTTCCTCCATCCTCCTACTTTTTTGGGAGATTCGTTGAATTTCACTTGTTAAGCTCAGTCGTTTTTAGATTCGAATCAGTGAAAAGTCTTTGAAAAAAAGTCTGAGTCAGAATCGTATCACAAGGAAAATCAGCAAATTTTTTGATTTTCAGTGAATTTCCATGGATTTTTTCTGGAAGAATTTCAATGATTTTTTTTTAGCATTTTTCTTACCTATTTTTTTTCTTTCAGTTGATTTTTTTTTACCGATTTGTTACTGTGCTTCAATTTTGACTGTTTTTCACCGATTTTCAATAATTTTCACTGATTTATAGATGTGGATATAAGTGGATATAAATAAATCCAAATAAAGACATTTTTATGTAAATGGGGAAAAAAATCGGATCTAATTGGATCTAATTGGATTTTTTTTATCCAATTGGATAATAAATTTGGTAGGTTATAAAATTAGATCCAATAGAATCCAATAGAATCCAATTGGACCCAACAAGATCCAATAGGATCTAAAAAGTTAGGAAGAGATCTGAAAAGATTTAATTGGATCAAGCTGGATCTGCGTGGATACATTTAGATCCAAAAAATTAGATATAATTTTTTGTCTCCGGGAAATCAACCTTCAGAGTCAAAATTGTTTTTTGAGTTGAGTTTCCTCCTTGATTCAACTCCTTCGAAAAATCCTAAAATCACTGTCAAATTTGAACCAGATTTTTAATCCCTTTAAGAAATCTGGCCATAGATGAGAGCAGTTTGAAAAAATATATCTATTCAAACTGTCTAAATGTATAAATAAACTTTTTCTGGTGGTTTTTAAAAATTTTTAGAAAACATTTTTTGGGGGTCCATATTAGGAGTCCAAAAAAAATGTTTTCTAAAAATCACCTGTTCACAAAAAAAATCGCCAAAAATCAGAAAATTCATTTTTTGAAATTATGTAATTTTACATTTTTTTTTTTTTTTTTTTTTTTTTTTTTTGTCAAATAAGCAGGTAAAATGGGTTATTATTTTGGGGGAATGTCAATTTCAAATCCCGATAATTTTATTTTAGTCAATTCTGGAAAAAACTAATGGAAACTGGAAAGTATTTTAATTTTTTTTTTTCAATGAAAGTATCATTTCTTCATTTCTGGCCACATTTTGAAAAGTCTTTCGTACAAAAGGTAATTTTTTCGGAGAATTTTTCGATTAATTTTCGATAATTTTCTCACCATACTCGATAATTTTTTCCCAGAAGCTTTCCTGTTCGCCTCGTCTCTTATCATTTCCTCAACGCCACTTTTACCGGGAAAAAATCCTGATGAATCGGCCATAATGAAGATAGGAAGACAGTGGCGCGGCTTCGATCCAACGGTGTCATATTTCTCGCATTTACGAAACGATTATACCACAAAACACCGCACCGGCTGCAATAGGTACCTGTACGATGTATTCGTATAAAACTAGTTTTATTATTTCAACCGGTCATGACACCCAAATTACACCTTAAAAACATATCTACCACGGTCTTACCTCCGTCATAAATTAGCTACCTATAATAGTATCTCGCGGACTCCCAAACATTGCGTGATGTTCATTTTCGTACATCTCTCCGATATATAGGAAGAGAAATGAAAAAAAAGGGGGGTTTCTAACCCTGCTACGAACCAGTCTAGATGAAATTTTTTTCCATCGATAATCGATTAATGGAGTCGATGAACGAAGGTTTGTATTGAAACAATAGATACGATGCGACGAGTGAAAGCAGCCGAGCAATGGGCAGATCACGCGGAGAGCTTGTCAACTCTCTGCCTAGGTTTCTCCTTAAAGGTCTTGTAATGTATCTAACTACCTTAGGTACTCGTACGTCGATGAATATCGCGCAATATGGTCATATTTTGGTAATATCTGATCTGCTCGCGGTCTGAGATCGACCGATACGGATGATAAGGGGTGTAGGCACGATTACGTTGAAAAATACACCCCTCGATGGACGGAGGAAGGTACAAAGCCGGATATTTGCATCCAGGTGGTCTTCTCGATACATCTGAGGCGAATTGAGAACCATACACGTATTATAGGTTAATATGGTCGCGACTGAGAGAACGCCCAATATGCAAATGATTCGCCTTCGTCGAATACTCAAAGTATTTTCACGCTCGTCATGCGGCCAAGCAAGAGTAAAGTACCGTCTCATCGATGGTAACTCGGAAGCTGAATTACCCGGTTATTCGAGGTCGCCTCGCACCCTCCCCCCCTTCCAGAAAAGCTCCGTATTTTGAAAATCATTCTATACTTCATTGTTTTTCAAACGTGTACCCAGGCTTTGGATATCGGCGGCGCGACGCACGGCGTCTGTGGTCTTTTATGGCCGCGATCGAATGGAATTCCAGAACAATGAGATGCGTTACGCGGTGCCCAACGGAGACAAAGCACGCCCCGAGATCCTAGAATCGAATCGGTACTCGTTAAAATATTTTAATGCGGTAGAGTTGCGCTCTTTAATGATTCGTGTACTTAAATGCGCGAGCCTGAGTTGGTTTTCGTTTACTTAGGGATCGCGCCTCTCTCATGCCAATAAGCTGCCGATGGTGTTTACCTTACGTCGAGGTGAAATTGAAATTGTCGATTGTGGAATGTTTATTGGAGGTTTATTTACTCGTATATGGGTTCGGTTCAGAGGAATCGATGTTCTAAGCTGGCTTGGCTTTTTTCGAGAGTATATTTACTCGATGTATACGAAGGAGGTTTTACGACGTAGCGTGGTTTTTGAGTGCGTGCGATTTATACCCGGTAGGTGGATTGGATTCTGCTTCTCTAAATGAAATTTCCACTTTTTTTTCTCGAGTTACGTAATTTGAGGGCGGAGTACTTTTAAGTTTAAAGATTAAGTTATGATGAGATCCATCATCATTTAAAGGCAATTAGGTTTTAATATGTTGCGTTGAGTTGCTATAATAACCTGAAATTTTATCGTAATATTCTCCTGTATGGGCTTTGCTCGATGGTCAGTGCACGCATCGTATGTCCTGGACCAGTTAACACCGTAGAGGCGATATAGAGGTGTCGGAGTCGCCATAGTTACTGCTGTGTGCAGTGTAGATGTTAAATTACCAAGGTCAGGAATACTACGAGATGATGAAACGATGCATGGTGCATAAGCTGCGTATGTTCATGTACTCAATTGGATCGTCTAGGCGTTATATTGGAATGTTTTGGGTTTCGTGTGATGAAAAGTTCGACTTTAAGGTTTTGAATTTCATTTTTCAAGGGAAGTCTTCCCAGATCGAAGTGAGATTTTGAACTGAAATGAAAAATGAATCGAAAGTGCATCTAAAAAGAACCCCAGGTTTAAAATTTCAAATTCTGAAATATATTTTTCGAATTTTGGCGAATTTTCGAATTTTCAAAATTTAGTCATCGTCCTGTAAAATATTAAAATTTGATTTTATCAATGAAAAAAGCTGAAATTTAGTGTGTACCCTACTTTTGAAATCTCAAATCGATTAGAATTAATCTCGAAATGTTTCGGAGCCTAAACCACCGAAAATTATCGAAAATCATTGGAAAACAATCAGAATTACAACATAATAATAGATTAGTTTTAAAAAATTCACCGATAGTAAACAGTGAAAAATTTGCTACAGAAAATCAGTGATAATTTACTGAAAAGTCAGTATAATATTTGAAATTCTCTGAAAAATCAGTGAAATTCGCTGAAAAATCAGCTAAAATCCGTTAAAAATCGATTAATTTTGCTGATTTTTTCCTGTGCTGCTGCAATTCTGACTTTCTTCAGTGACTTTTCTCTGATTCGAAATGAGAGAGTACATTATATCGTTGGAAGGAAACATTTTTTTTGCTTTGGTTTTGGAAAATCGTTTTAGGATTGGAAAAAAATTGGAGTAAAAATTTTAGAACTGAATATAATTTTGAGAAAAAAATTGAATTGAAATAGGTATATCAAATTTTTTTCCTACTTCAACGTATTTATCATAAAAATAATGAAATAAACATTGATTTTGGAAGTCCATCAGAGCCAAAAGCAAAACGAGTTTTGATTTGATTATGATTTTGGTTTTCCAAAAGTATAGTATTGGTTTTTATTGTTGGAATGTTTTAATTTTTTGGGATTTTCCGGTTTTGATTTTGCTTCCAACGACTTTTCGAAGCTTGGAAAAAATTTTGAAATTCTCCAGCGCCGAAGAAAAGCCTATAAAAATGGTTTATATGAACTTCAGAGCACCTATGATCATAGAGCACCCTTATTGGTGACCTATTTGATTTTGATTAAAAATAACGTATCTACCAACTTTTAGCTTGATTTTTTTTTCAGAAAAATTTTCTGCTAAAAGATATGGATTTAAATTCGAAGTTTCGAATTTCAATGAATTCTGCTTCGGGTAATCGATCAAACCAAAAAATTGACGAAAAATTAAAAATTATTTGGTGGAAAATTTTCGAAAAAATTGATAAATTATGTACTTTTTGAAAAATGGGAAAATTGCTAAAAATACGTGGTAAGAATCAAATTAAAGTTTTACGACATTTTTCAATATTTTAAACGTGTTGTCATCCTGAAAAATTGCGAAAAAATCAATTATACATAAATAATATTGATGTTTAAAAAAAAAATCGATTTTTTTTCCAATTATTGCCATCAGATTTTGAAAAATCATTCAAAAAAAACTAATTTTTTACTACTTTTCGAGTCGATTAATGAATTGAAAAGGAAAAAAATATGGAGAAGAAGAGGGGATCATCATACCAAAGTCGTAAAAAAGTCATGGCGGAATTCTTCAGAAAATTTCATTGCACATCCTGAATCCTAAGTTTGATACAAAGTGGATGCTTACTCAAAATATCCTCTGAGAAAGAAGTCATCAAAATTTTATCCATACTTCCTTTACCCATCAGTGTTATTTGAAAATTTGAAATACTTGGATAAAGTTTGGAAAACTTGAAAATAGTAATCTAAGAAATTTGGAAAAGACAAAAAAAAATCGTTTTTGAAAAACGGTAATTTTTTTGGAAGTCAGAAGGAGACTATGAAGATATTAAGAGATTTGTCATTTTTCAAAAGTTTGGAAATGTTATTTTCAATTTTTTTTAATTATACACTTTGAAATTTTCAATATCGTGAGTATTTTTATTTTTTTCACTGAAATTCAAAAAAATTTGGATAATTTTTCAAACTAGAGTGATAAAATTTGATTCCAAACAATTCTTTTGCTAAGATTACAACTTTCCACAATTTTGCCCTTGAAAAAATTTAATACGAAAATGAAATACTATTCATGATGGTTTAGTTGCGGTAGGTACCTTTGAGAATTTTATTTCAATTTTTTCTATATATGAAGAATGAAGGTTGCAAATAATTTTGAAAATTGGAATTTTTGAGTTCCCTATGTAGTCTATTTTAGGATAAAAAAAGATTCTGAAAGAAATTACCCCCTCTCTCATTTTTACTTCAGAGAAATTATCCAGAATTTAATTTCTAATCTCTTTTCTTTTTCCTCATACTGGTAGTAAATAATTCTTTGGCATCTTTTTTTGTTGGAAAAACACGTGCTAAAAAATTAAAATTGAGATGTTGAAATATTATTCAATTTCTAAAGATTTTCCTTATTGTGTTAATGTGTGAACTCGAAACTTTCAGTCAACTTTCTCTTGTCAGGTGCTGAAATTACACAATTTTTTGGTCGATTTTTTAAAAGTACTTGATTGAAGAAAAAGCTATATTTTGAAAAGTGAACATCTGGAATTTTAAAAATTCAGTTTCAAATTTTTTTCAACGTTTTTTCATTTCATTTTTTTAAAATTTAAGCCAGCTTGAAAGTGTATTTATTTTCAAATGAAGATATTCAAAATTTTTCCGTCATCATTTCATTCAGAAAAAAGATTTTTTGAGAAGTTGAAATTGGTTTAATTTTTATTATTGCTGACTCTTTTTTATTATTTTTCCTGAATTTTTCTTTTTTCACGATATTTTCAATCTCTTGCGAATTTGAAAAACCTTGGAAAAGAAAATTGTTTAAAAATGTTTTCCGTGTTTCAAAATGATTTGTATTTCTTCTTTAGTTCACGGTTGAACGACTCTGCGAAATGATATTTTCTTGGCCACACTACGAACCCAAAAGAAAAGGGGAGTATCTGGATGAAAATTTTCAATATAAAACCCACGCTATCGTCAATAAATAAAAAAAGTGTAAGTAATCATAGTTTATAAAAGTCAGCTCGACACAACCCCTTGCGTGATAAACGACAGGAATCGAATCGTTCATAAATTGTACCGCAAGAAGACGAGCGAGGGTGAAAATGATATCGGTACGGAATAGACTGGTGAAAATTAAATTTCAAGGTCAAATACCAAATGAACCCTATGAACGAGGCAACCCTAATTCGTTATAAATACGGCGGTTATTACGGTGTACTCTTTCGTTTAACATCTTAAAAAAAATATATGAAGAAGGTTCCCCTCACGCACGTGTGGTATTTTTGGCATATTTTTCCAATATATTAACGCGTATTGGGAACGGTATGGTGGGCATATTTGATTTCCACCGTAGGTCTTACATAATGTTTTCTGCGTTAGCGAAGGCGTAGCTGCTGTGGCGGTTACATCAAAGAAATAGGATGAAGTTAAAAGGAGCTGGAGCCTTTTTACGATATTTTTATTTTTATTTTAAATTCTAAGTGTGCGAGTGAGCGCATTCGAGGAGAAGAGAGCAGGATGTCAAGGATTGCGCGATGCTTTTACTACCGATAATAAAAATCGAGGAGGAGAAGGGTAATTTCTGGATAGGTGGCTGATAAACGATAAGAGTATTGATGAAAATGTAAACGCTCTTATCGAGTATTTTTGTGATATGTCTAACTACTCGCATGTAAAGTTTGTAGCTTGAAAGTACTTAAAGTTAGAGAACAGGTATTGGGTATCTCTCAATCCCATGGCGCAGGGAGTTAACAAAATCGTTATTTTTACCGATTTTTTATTCTGAGAAGATTCCACTTCCGTAGAAGACGCATATCTGAATCTTCTGTTTCTGGGATCGAGAGTTTTTTGGTAGGTACATATTGATATGTGCCTCAATTATTATATTTATTTTAACAGTAGATTTTTTCGACATAGTATCATTTCATTTCACGTCGAAAGTTTTGAGTGGAGAAATGAAGAAAAGCTCTTCGTACTTCGTTGAAGTTTCTGCCTGAAAATTTGAAATTTGTTGGAAAACTGAAACCGACTTGAAAAGACTGGAAAGTAACTGAGGTATTTTCTTGAATTTTACAATAAAATAGAAGTGTAGGTACCTGTTGTTATTCAAAAATGAAAAAAATTATGCTGAAATTAAAATTGAAAAAAAAAAAACTGAAATTAAATACGATCATATCTAGAGTTTTTTTTTTCGTTTCTAAAAAATTGGTTAAAATTACAAAATTTCAGAAAATTTTGAATTTGGTAAAATTCTGGTACTTTTAGTGGCCTTTCCTTTTTTTTTTTTTTTTTTCTAAGACAAAAATGATGTAGTAATTTTATTTATAGTCGTACGTTTTTATTTTTATGAAAATGATCCTGTAATTTGAAAAAATGTTCGTTTTGAATTTCTCTGATGATTGTGCCCAACAGATGAGAGAAATAATTTGAAAAACTGTGTTATTTGCTATTTTCATTTTTTACACCTCCAATCAAGTTCTCCTTCCTTTCCCCTCTCTCTTGAAAATCTACCCAAATCTTCTTTGTTGATATAAGTAAAAAATTAATCCATTAATTATAATGAGAATCAGCAGTGCCGAGATTCCAATTAAGAGTTTGAAAATTTACCCCATCCCGCTTCCCCCTCATTCTCCCCCTCACCCAACTATCACCCTTGTTTTCTCATCCTTTCTCAGTACAAAAATTATTTTTTACACCCTTTTTTTGTGAAAAAAAAGACTGCATTTTTAAAGAGACAATGACTTGTATCTTTCTCATTTTGAATCAGTGAAAAGTCACTGAAATGAAGTCAGCATCCTTTACAGTTCAAAGAAAATCAGCGATTTTTTCCATTTTCGGTGACTTTTCGCTGATATTTTGAAGAATTTTATCAATTTTTTGAATTGAAGAATTTCGCTGATTTTTCAGCTAATTTTGGATATTTTACTAAAGGTTTAGTGAATTTAATGATTTTCCAGCAATTTTTTTTCATTTTTTGCTTTCAGTGAATTTCTTCCTTTCAAATTTCACATTTTTTATTAAAAACTGGTCGCTTCTACTTGCAAAAAGGAAATTGAAATAATAGTCCAGTCATTTGGGCATTTTTTGGGGGTCAACCCGGACATACGCGTTAACAGCGATTTTTTTGCTGAATATTGTTGGAAATGGTCCCCTTATGAACATACTTCGACCCGCCCCTCCAGCTCCTTGTGCTAACCCCCCCACAGTGGATCAAAGCCCCCCAAAATCAGTTTTTGGCGTCTACTTCATTTTTTTTGCGTATTTATGAAAAAGTATCCCGGTTATATTTTTCTGCATCGAATTCCCTACAAAATGAGCTATCAACTTTTTCCGTAAGTTGAATAGGAGTGGAGTAGTGGCGTCTTGAAAAATGGGGGTTTCGAGGGTGAACTTGAAATTTCGTAATAAAATGAATTTAAATGAACGCAATCGCATTTCTGCTGGCTTATGTTTAAATAGGAACGACTAATCCACAGTTCTACACATCAAACCTTTCTTCCCCTCCCCCCTCCACAATAAAAATTCTCACCCCCTCTATGTTCGAGATAGGTACTCGGAATTCGCCAATAAGTTGATCACTAATCAACTCAGTTGGACTCGCAGAGGCTTGAATTTATAGAAAATTTCAACAATATCTACCCCCTCCCCCAACCATGTCCTAAAAATTCCACGACAATGTTACCAACTGCATTTCGATTCACTCAATTTTCATAAAATCTCAGTTATTTATCTACTGAAAATTTTTCAAAAAAATGGTTTAAATCTATTTTGGTGCTTTAAAAAAAATCAGACCTAATTTTCAAGCCATTTGAATGAGCATCTAGAATTTTGTAAAATTCTGTTGGGAAAAAGGCAGTGGTACCAATACCATGAAATTTTCTTGAAAATTTTCAGAATTTTGTAAAATTCTGTTGGGAAAAAGGCAGTGACTCTTAGTTTCTTCTTTGCCCAAATCGATCTTATATGATGGCTTAAATACTTCAAATCAGAACTAAAAATTTTTTGGTCATTGAGAATGGTTTTCAATGAAAATTTTCAAGAAAATTTCATGGTATTGGTACCACTGCCTTTTTCCCAACAGAATTTTACAAAATTCTGAAAATTTTCATTGAAAACCATTCTCAATGACCAAAAAATTTTTAGTTCTGATTTGAAGTATTTAAGCCATCATATAAGATCGATTTGGGCAAAGAAGAAACTAAGAGTCACTGCCTTTTTCCCAACAGAATTTTACAAAATTCTGAAAATTTTCAAGAAAATTTCATGGTATTGGTACCACTGCCTTTTTCCCAACAGAATTTTACAAAATTCTAGATGCTCATTCAAATGGCTTGAAAATTAGGTCTGATTTTTTTTAAAGCACCAAAATAGATTTAAACCATTTTTTTGAAAAATTTTCAGTAGATAAATAACTGAGATTTTATGAAAATTGAGTGAATCGAAATGCAGTTGGTAACATTGTCGTGGAATTTTTAGGACATGGTTGGGGGAGGGGGTAGATATTGTTGAAATTTTCTATAAATTCAAGCCTCTGCGAGTCCAACTGAGTTGATTAGTGATCAACTTATTGGCGAATTCCGAGTACCTATCTCGAACATAGAGGGGGTGAGAATTTTTATTGTGGAGGGGGGAGGGGAAGAAAGGTTTGATGTGTAGAACTGTGGATTAGTCGTTCCTATTTAAACATAAGCCAGCAGAAATGCGATTGCGTTCATTTAAATTCATTTTATTACGAAATTTCAAGTTCACCCTCGAAACCCCCATTTTTCAAGACGCCACTACTCCACTCCTATTCAACTTACGGAAAAAGTTGATAGCTCATTTTGTAGGGAATTCGATGCAGAAAAATATAACCGGGTTACTTTTTCATAAATACGCAAAAAAAATGAAGTAGACGCCAAAAACTGATTTTGGGGGGCTTTGATCCACTGTGGGGGGGTTAGCACAAGGAGCTGGAGGGGCGGGTCGAAGTATGTTCATAAGGGGACCATTTCCAACAATATTCAGCAAAAAAATCGTTGTTAACGCGTATGTCCGGGTTGACCCCCAAAAAATGCCCAAATGACTGGACTATAAAGCCAAATGCAGAAAGATAAAAAAGTTTCTGGTAGATTTGATTTTCAAATAATTCTGATAAGGAGTTGCAAAAAGATAAAGAAGAAGAAAAAAATGATGAAATGTGTTGAAATTTATTATATTGATACATTTTGAGATTCGGATGAAAATTGGTCAAAAATGCCAGGTATGAAAGCACTGATGTGAAGTATTGAAATTTTGTGTGGAGTACTCGTTTGAATGTGGACAAAAGCGCACACAGAATTTGAAAAAAAAAAGAATTACTAGAAAAGCAGAAAAAGGATGTCTATTGAACTTTCAAAGAGACATTTTGATTTATTGCGATTCCTCCCTCTCCCCCCACACCAAACAAAAAATCTTGAGGGGTCGTCCTCAAATGATTGAGTTTCTCGGCACCTTTGATTAGTCTGGAATGAACTGAAGATGAATTTCTATCCCAATAATAATCCTACGCTGATTTTCGAATTTTCAAGTTTGGGATAAACTTGGGATAAAATTTCTTCTTAATTGTAATCCCTGATTGAATTTCAAATTTCTATCCCTTGAGATAAATTTTCATTCCAATAATCATCTCAAGCTGATTTTCAAATTTTTACGCCTGGGATGAACTTGGAGTGAAATTTCATCCCAATAATTCATTCCAAGCTTTTTTAAATAACCAAAACTGGGATAACTTGGGATGAATTTTCATCCCAAAATGTATCCCCAGCTTTTTTTCAATGTTTAAAACAGGGATGAACTTGGAACGACATTGCATTCCAATAATTTATCCTCAGATTTTTTTTCAATGCTTAAAACTCGGATAAACTTGGGATGAAATTTCATTCCAATATTCATTCCAAGTTTTTTTTTCAATTTTTAAGCCTGGAATGAATTTGGGGTATTTTTATCCTTAAAAATCGAAAAAAATTGAACTAAAAATCATTTTCAAGAACAGCTGAACTAATTTCCAATTTCTATCATGTGTTTCACGAGTTCAATTTTAAATCATAACTATTCTCAGTTTCAGTTTTCACTTTTCCAGTTTTACACTTCTCACTATTTTCTTTTTTTTTTTGATAATTTCGACACTTTGAGGGGAGGAATGGTTTTGAAAATTTTTGGTCTCTTTTTCTGTGCTATTCTTTTCACTTTTTATAATTATTTTATCTTACTTCTCACCAATCCCCCCTCCCTCAAAAAAGTTCTACTCAACTTCATTCAGACGATGGCACCAAATAGTCTATGAGATTCCCTCCTCTCTCCATCTTACCACATAATCAGCAGATTCTCATTATTTTTATACGTAGCTGGCAAAAATTCATTTCGTAAACCACGTAAATCGATTTCAGTAAAAAAAAAATTAAGAAACGAATATAAACATCGAAATGAAAATTCCTTCATTTACGATTTCGGTTCGTTCCAAATAATGATTTTATTTTCACAGTTTTCTTCATGAAATTATCATTTCGTTGGCAAAAAAAAGTAATAATTTTTAGTGGTGAAATGAAAAGAGCTTTCGAAACAGTGTACTTTTTCCCTGAAAACTTTTCACATAAAACTTATCAAGTTTTTTTTTTCTTTATTCGTCGCATTACGACGTCATATTTTTTTCCATTTCCCAACCATGTTTCCTAAAAATGTAGTATTTGTACCGAAACTGAATAATTTTTTCGTTCGAGGTATACGAAAACATGAAATTTTATCACATTTCAGATATGAATTCGATTTCTTTTCGGATATTTTCATCTAAATCGACCAAAAAATAGGGTACAACGATATTAAGCAAGCCAACCAAACATTATCAGATTAAACATCCATGTTGGTTAATTAATGGCCAAGAATATGGGTGAAAAAAAGAGAACAAAAAAAAATGAGGCTATGTAGAGAGAAGATAATTACATAAATGGTTAATGATCGAATCGGATTATTCGTCAAATACCTAGAACATGCAAATGAGATCATATAAGATGCGAGGAGATACCATTCGACCATAATTCCGGTACAAGAAGACCAAAAAAGTCTCTCAAAATATACTTCTCTTCAAAAAAATTGATCATTTTCAAGTCTCCAAAATCATATCCAACATTTCCCCTCCAGTTGCACCCTAAATAGCGATGAAAATATGAAATTTTCCATCAATCTGGCTCATCTAGAATCTTCGGATATCGAAAATTTGCCCACATTTCGATAAGATATGCGGAAAGGCAGTCCGCTCGTGTAATTAAACTACTCGCGATGAAAAATTCGCGTACGAGTGTAGGCTCGGTTAAGTGAAGAGGCGAGTAGCTCCTTACAAGGGAAATGGGGTTGACTGGTCTCGGTAATATTTATGGTATGATGCCAATCCGCGCGACCAACCTGTAGGAAACAATCTCCCACAATCGAACGTACTCGTACCTCTCTACCTATAGAAAACCAACGCTGCCCACGGACCATGGTCCCATAATACGTTCATAAGGTCGTCACTGGCATAACGTAGCTGTAGTAGTTTAATTATAGAGTATACATATTGTTAAGCTACGTAACGGCTCCTTATGAAAAAAAAACACCAATATCCAATACCTCCGGTACTTTTATTGGATGTCATTGCGTTGGCACTAAAAACCGGATCTTCCAACGAGCGAGAAAAAATTCACTCCATTATCGTAAAATTTTCGATCTTGTTTTTAAATTTAAAAACAGCCAAGAGTATGCTGGCGAACGAATCTGCCATAAGTATCCAATAAAATAGCATTATGGCTGTTTTTATATTAAATCTACATCCATATGTATGTTTTAAGATGCTGGCTGCTTGCTCGAATGGATTTAAGTACAAATAAACAATTCAATCCAGAAGAGCTTTCGATTTGATTTGTTTATGTTCTAAATACGTGTGTATTCGAGTCAGCAGTAGCTGTGATTATTCGTCTACCTACGCAGATCGATGCGGGGGTTGGAATGTGCCAAAGGGTTTAATATTTTGATTTCAACGGTGTATATTTTTCTAAAAAGGCCCGACATTATGGTTGGTAACAGCTTAATCAACGAGAAAGCTGCAATCTGCACTGCGGCTCTATGCAATGTAATTTTCTATACCTTGGCTAAAGGTAGCGAGCGTAGGTTTTTAAGTATACATAAGGTATGGTCTGCACATGTATGTAATATCGAGACGTATTTTATCGTAGGATGTAAATACCGAGTAATACCACCTGTTTGTAAATTTCTCGGCGTAGACTTTGAAAAAGCTGAAGGCGAAATATTAGATGCATACTTTTCACCATTGACTGGCGGAGACCGCATACCCAACCTACTCTTGTTTTTCCTTTGATATCTCGGCGTATGTACTTTTTCACGGGTATAATTTCGATTCTGTGGTTTGATTATAACGTGTAGATAAATTGGAGTTTTTTTTTATGGAAGTTGGCGAGAAGTTGCGTGAGAGGCGTAATGAAGAAGCTGGGAGTTGATTTTTTGCATATTAATTGTGTTTAGATGAGAAAATTGTTTGAGGGGAGGGGAAGGGAATCCAGATGTGAAGCTATTTTTGAAAAAAATTCAAGAATTTGAAAATTATGTTTTTTAAAACCTCACTCGAAATTTTTAAAAATTGATAAGTTTGTCCATAATTACCTTGCGAAATTATGCATCATTTTTCAAGTACATATGATGTCGAAAATAAATTTAGAACGAATAAAAATTCCCATCGATTTTCAAATTCAAGTCTGAAACGAAAAAGGGTGGAGGAAAAATTTTCAATTATCGACATTCATCTTGGTGAGGAGGTGGGGGTGGAGGAGGTATTTGAAATTTTTAAATTTTATAGAATACTGGATAAATTTGAAATTATCGAATTTTAAACAGAATCCATCTAAAAATTCAGCTTAGAGGGTGAAAAGAGAAAAGATTTGGAATTTCAGCTTGAAAGAATGGCAAAAATGTTTTGAAATGATCAAAATCCCGCCTGAAATGGAGGAGGGGATACTGGAGACACCTGAAATTACTGAAATTCAGTGAGAGGGAAGATGAAGTTGAAATTCTAATTCTAGGAGAAAGGAAAATAATCAAAATTCAGGCTGGAGGAGGGTTCAGGAAAGATTTGGATCACTGAATTTTAGCCTGGAGAAAAGTATCTACAGAAAAATATTGAAAATTCAGCTTGAATCGAAGTGCAGAAGAAATTTGAATTTACTTACTAAAATTTAGGATATGGAAAAGCAAAAAAAAAAAAAATTAAATCGAACAAAAATTCAGATTACAGGAAGACGCTGATGGAAATTTGTGGTTTCCATCAATTAGTGATAATTTAGAATGAAGAATGTTACAAAAGAAATTTATCTAATTATTATAAAAATTTAATCTGAATTGAGAAAGGATGGGATGATACTAGTGAGATCAAAAATAAAATTAAGAAAATTCAAACTCAGAGAGGAAACTGTTCTTACCGGGAAAATATTTCGATTTCGGTTTTTTCTAGGAGCATTCATGAAGAGAGCAACTGTGATGGATATTGAATTGAAAGTTGGAAAAACGATCAAAAAAAATAATAATAATTGTCAGAAAAATTTTTCGGGGTATTTGGTCTTGGTTTACTTAACAAAAGTGTAAGAAGGTATTCCAATTAGAAGTAATATTTTGAGTCACCGCAAAAAATTTCAGATTTTATAATTCATTTCTCGAATTTTGGCAAATTTTTGAAATATCAAAATCATCTCATTGCTCTTCAAAATATTGAAAAAACTATTTTATCAACGGAAAAAAACTGAAATTGGGTAATATCCTATTTTTTGATCTCTCAAATCGATTGGAAACTTTTTCGAAATATTTCAGAGTCTCCCAAAAATTTTAGAATTTTCTGGCACTGGAAAAAGACCCATTAAAATAATCTATATTTTAGACTTCAGCCCCTATGCTCGTGAATTATCCACTACTTGGTCAATTGAATTGCAATTTTCTAAAAATTTTCAGTTTCAGTGCAAATCCATTTTTTTTTTTTTTGGCTAAAATTCTTGTGTTTTTTTTTTAGAAATTGTCGAATTTGTAAAAAAAAACTCGAATTTATGCGTTAAAAATTTTTGGATTTGTTTTCGAAAAATTGTGAGTCTATTCGAATTTTTTTTTGAAATTCGTAACTTTCTGTGCAAATCCATATTTTTGGCTAGAATTTTTCTCTTTTTTTTCAATAAACTGTTAAATTTAAAAACTTTGCCCAACAATTTTGAATTTTATTTCAAAAAATTCTGATTTCAATTCCAAAATTTTTTAGTTTTGTATTGTTGAAATATTCTTGAAGTTTGCTCAAAATACGCTGAAATTTCAATTTGTTCAAAATGTAGGGTTTCAAATTTATATGAATTTTGTTGAAACAAAAATTTTTTTTGATTTTTCAACTTTGTTCCAGAACTTTTCAAAAAGACTCGGATTTGATTTTATTTGTTCAAAAATTGTAAAGTCTTGTTCTAAATGATGAAAGATGAATGTTTGAAAAAAAAAATGGATCATTCGGCTTCAAAAAATTCATGAATTTCTTTTGAAGATTCGTAAATATGTTTTACTTGTTGTAAGGGAGGTATCCCAACTCGAAATAGAATAATTTTGAACCCAAGCAAAAATAAATTGAAGGTACATAATACGAATACATCATGAAAAAAAAACCAGCATATTCAAACATTTCAGATGCTGAAGTTCTTTTCTCGAATTTTGGCAATTTTTTGAAATTTTAAAATTACCTCCATCACTTTAAAAAATATGAAAATTTGATCTGATCAAGGAAAGATTTGAAACTTGGTATACACCCTATTTTTACCCTGCCGAGTCAATTGAAAATGGTTTTGAGACGTTTCGGAGACATCAGAGAATTTTGGAATTTTCCAGCGCTAAAGAAAAGCCCATAAAAATGATCCTATCAACTTCAGCATCTACAATCGCGGATCACCCATGTCGGTAACCTAAATTTCATCGATTAAAGCTCAATTTTTCAAAATTCGTAACTTGAGTTCAAATTCACATTTTTGGTTAGGAATTTTTTTTCAGAAAAATTATTTTTTTTCAGAAAAATTATTTTTTTTCAGAAAAATTATTTTTTTTCAGAAAAATTATTTTATTTCCGGTTACAAAATTCAAAAAATGTACTTGAAATGATCAAATAGGTCACCAATATGGACAATTTGCGATTGTAGGTGTGCTGAAGTTCATATGGATCATTTTTATGGGCTTTTTTTAGAGCTGGAAAATTCCAAAATTCTCTGATGGTTCCGAAACCTCTCACAACCGCTTCCAATTGTTTCGACAGGTCAAAAATAAGGTGTTTATCAAATTTCAGATTTTGTCTTTGCTTAGATCAAATTTTCATATTTTAAAGGGCAATGAGGTTATTTTGAAATTTTGGTATGCTGGGTTTTTTATGCTGCACTTTCGATTTATTTTCGTTTGGGCTGAAAATTTTACTTTCAGTTGGGTGAGTTGGAATATCTCCCTTGCTGGACATTTTTTTTCAATCAAATTGGTATTATTGATGGATGAACCACGCAAAAAATCCTAAATAAAATTCAAAGGTCGAAAATGCGAGAAAAATTCAAAAAAATTCCGGATTCCCCAAATTACTGCATGATTTTCCTCCAGTAATTTAAAATGTGTATTTATGCAAATCACTCACTTTGACTCAAGATGAGTGTCCTATTTACTCGATGGTACGACCATTATCAACTATGAACCACCCTGTACTTGAAATTTCCTCTCTATAATCGAGAAAAAAAAACCTAACCATGAAAATATTTCTCTTAGCCATAAAAAAAAATTCAACCGGTGAAAAACCTGACTTAAATTTCTATATGAAAATTATCCACCACCAGTGGACAAATTTTATCACATACGATTAACCTTGATACCCGAAGCGAATTTCCAGCATCGTTCGGTCGTTTTTACGACACGACGAAGAATTATTGAAAAACGGGGTTGATAATACGCCGGCTTGGGCTATCTACGCGGGCTCGATATTAATGAACTTGGCTCTTTTGTGTTTTTCGTACACATGCACCCAAGGACGCTGCGACATTGTTAATGGTTGTTGTTTTTATGGCTTATGAAGTGGCCGGTCGCGTTTTAAATGTCAATTAATTTATGTATACGCATCTCATACTGAGCCTAACTGGCGTACATATAAAAGGCTTTAAAACAATAAAGAATAGAAGAAGGAAAAAAAAAAGTAAAATAGAATGACGTCGTTTCGTGATACTAATAAATTGTTTTTTTTTTTTTGTTTTACAGATATCGCGATCGACTGGTCAGATCACGCTTTATGGTGGCCGTATAAAAATAAATGGCTGACTAGGACACGATCGACATTAGATCAATATGGCGTCCAGGCAGATGCTGTTTTGTATTTCACACCGATGCATAAAACGTTAAGGCTGCAGTTACCAGATTTGCGATACTTGGATTGTAAAGTGGATTTTTCAATAAAGACGTTCAACGCTGTAATGCAACTGTGCAAAGAATTAGGTAAGTTGACCCTCGACTCTGGGCCTCCGCGATTGTGGATTGTTTTCACGCACGTGTTTATGGCCAAATGTAAAGTTTTTGTTTGCTGGGGGTGTGCAAAGGTCAAACCCTACGAGATATTTTTCGGTCCACCCTTTTGGGTGATATATTTTCATACTATTTGTAAAACGTTTTACCCTCGTTTTGTTACAATTAACGCGTTTCTCCCTGAAATTCGAATCATTTTTAAAACTACTTCCATAAATAGCGACGGTGGCGTTTTTTTCCCCTTTCGTGACCCCGCGAACGGTATTGTCTATTTATGGACCAAGGCGCCGTTACAAGGTGTATGGATATTTTACGTAAGATGGCTAGAATGTATTTTGCAATAGGAGCTGTTGTGAGATTTTATACGAATGGGTGATTTTTATGGGATTTTTGTTGCTAGAGGAATAGGTGGTCTTGTGATGGAAAATTAGTATTTCGAGTGTCACCTTTGGTCTTTGGAAATTGACAGAGGCATGAATTTTATCTATACCGGATAAGTATTTAGTTAATGAATCGATCGAGTTTTTTTATCGTTTCGAGTCGATAATGCGTGTAAAAAAGCCTACGTAATGAGAAAAAAATTCAGTGGTTCGTAAATTTGATGAAATTTGATATGAAGCTGACGTATGGTTGATTGGTTACGTATTAGGGTGGGCCGAAAAAACAATTTTTTCGATTTTCATAAACATATCCCCGCAAAAGTTGTTGGCTGATGAGATTTGAAGAATAAAAAAAAAAATTCAAAATCAATTCATATCTTCCGATCGCGCATTGACATTGAAATTTTCAAAAATTGGCAAAAATTCAATATTTTCAAAAATTTTAGAAAATTTTGAAAAAGTTTAAAATTAATTTAAATTGGGTTTAAAGCTTATCTAATAACTATTCAAACCAAAAAATAGAATTTTTTGAAAAAAAATCATGCTTTACGCCTTTTTTAAATTTCTGCTATTTCTTCACATGAAGAAAAATCAAAAAAAATTATAAAACGTTGATTTTTTCAAAAAAAAATTGTTTTTTGGTCTATGTGGTCACTAAATAAGCTCTAAAATTAATTTTAATCAATTTTGAATTTTTTCGAAATTTTTAAAATTTTGAATTTTTGCTAATTTTTGAAAACTTTAATGCCAATGCGCGATCGGAAGATATGAATCGATTTTGAATATTTTTTTTTTATTCTTCAAGTCTCATCAGCCGACAACTTTTGCGGGGGGTATGTTTTTGAAAATCGAAAATATTGTTTTTTCGGCCCACCCTATTACGTATTAGGTTGATGTACTCATTTTTTTTGTTTTTTTTTTTTTACTCTTATGAAGAGTCAATTTGTGGGCAAATAAAAATATGGTGATTCTGTTTATTTTACCGGATCGTTTATTTACCAAAGACATATATTTTTACCCATTTATATACCTACCGTTCGTACGCAATAGTTCTTCGTACGTGATATGTGCCGGTTGTGAAAATCTTCCTAAAATTGTCAAATTCTGTCTACCTTTTTGATTTTTTCAAAATTGAATATTGAATAAATTTTTACTCGATGTTTGGCAAATTTTTACAAAATTTTGCAAAGACAGCTGAAATATTGGAAATTTTGAAAAAAATGACCTATGGTCGGAGTCAGAAAGGTGTGTTCAACTACACCCAAATTTTGATGTTATTTTTTGATCGTACATGAAAAAAAAAAAAAAAAGAAGTTACGAAAACGATTCCATTTTACCCAAAAAATAATAAATTTTATCGAAAAATGAATAAATTTTACCAAAATAATTTAAAATTTTATTCAAAACATAATGTTTATTCAAAAAAAAATAATAAAAAGTCCCAATTCACAAAATAGGTGATTCTAAAAAATAATATTTTTCATAGAAAAAAATATAATAAAATTTTTCAAAAAAAATGAATAAGTTTTACCGAAAGAAAATTAATTTTATTCAAAAACATGATGAATTTCACCCATTTTGTGAATTGGGACTCGTTTTTATTTTTTTTGAATAGATTTTACTATCATTTTTTTTTAGTGTAGGTAAGTATCGAAAAATGAAGTCAAATTTAGATATTCTAATCCAAGCTGAACGCAACCGAGGGCACCTCTCCCCACCCCCAACAGGCGTTGCTTTTTGATAATTTTATTTACTAGAGTGTACACTTCAGTTTTCTGGTTCGTAAATATTAATTTTTTGTTAAATTTCAAGAAATACGCTGATTTTAAATTTTTCAACTCAAGTTTTCGCATTTTTCCTAAAAATTAGATTTTTTTCCAATTTTGCACATTGCACAATTTTTTGACTTTCCAGTCATGTTTTAGTAGTATTTTCAATTCTAATCATTTCCAAGATTTTATTTTAAAAAAGATTGAAGGATGAAAGTTTCCGATTCAAAATAAGTAAAATTAGATCATTTTAGCTGGCTTGAATTTTGTTCCAAAAATTATTGAATTTGTCTGAAAAATTTTTTGATAAGAATGCTAAATTTTGCTTGAAATTATGAAATAGGTATTTTCTCCCATAATTGATAATTTTTTCTCAAAATTAAGCTACCTATTTATCATGTTCAAAAAATTCTTGAATTTTTTAAATTTATTTTTAAAATTTTTGGAGTAATTAGGTATGTTTAAAAATTGACAAATTTTGAGCGAAAAATTTCCAAAATTTAATTATGGAAAACTTTCTTGAATTTTGTGCAAAGGATTCAAAAAAAAAACCTAAAATTTTAATATTTGTGACCCGGCCGTAAAGAAGGGACGTTGGGTAAAAAAAATCGATGTTTTTATTTTTATGTGTTTGGTCCAGATTCGGTGTCATTTAGATCAAAAACGTGAAAAATGTGACAAGGATTTTTTTTACATTAGGTCCCTTCTTTACGGCAGGATCACATTTTCTTTGAAGATTTATTTCAAAGAGCTCAAACAAATGAATATTGTTTAAAAATTTGGTTGATTTTTTCCCGCACGTTTTGTTAAAAAAATTCATTAATTATTTTGTTTTTAAAAGAGTCTCAATTGTGCTCAAGAATTCAAATAAAAAATTGCTTAAATTTCAGTATTCTTTTTTGTTGCGTGAATTCGAACTCAAGTTCAACCAAAAAAATGCATTTTCTGAGAAGAAAGTTCAATAAATTCAAATTCACAAATTTTATCCAAAGTAGAATCCTTAAATTGTGCTGAAACAATTCTTGAATTTTGCTCGAGAAATATTTTTGAATTTTACTTGCAAAATTTTTAGATTTTGTTCAAAAATACCTGCTTGGATATTTTCTTTCAATAAATCCTACTTTTGTTTAAATCGGTACCTTTTTCTATAACAAATGAAATAATTTCGTTGGATGATTTTTCAATCATTTTTGTTTTGGGAAGCCCTCGAATGTGGTTCATAAAATCATTTGCCGGAATTAGGTATGTTTTATAAAATCGTAAAAATTTTGTTTCAGTGTTTTTGAATTTTGTTCAAAAACAGCTCAACATTTCGATCGAAAGAATTCACGAATATTTTGTTTTAAAAGTACTCAATGTTGTTCGAAAACTGTTCAATGTTAAAATTTTGCTCAAAAAAACAAAATTCTTGGGAATTTAATTGATTTTACGACAATGACCAATAATTTTAAGTATTCGGTGTTTTTTGTGGAATATTTTAATCGTTGAATAATAAGGTGGATTCGTTCGTTTTTGGGCGAATTCAAACTAGAAAAAATTATTATTGAATATTTGGAAAAATCTATAAAATAACGAGAAAATTTATTTTTCTTAGACTAAAATTAATTTCGAAAATTTTTCTTCGATTTTGTTTGAAATCCATCCATTTTGTTCAAAAAATTCTTCATCTTTGCTTCGAACATTCTCAAATTATGCTGCAAAAATTCTTGGGTTTGGCTCCAAAATCCTTGAATGATTTTGTTTCAAATGTTTTGAATTTTTGCCTAATATATCGAATTATCGATTCTACGTACCTGTACTTACTTTGTTTTTTAAAAAACTTGAATTTTTTAAACTCATAGTTTTTGCTTCAAAAAATTTTCAAATATTCAAGAAAATTAATTTTACTCAAAAACGCCAATTCTGCTCAAAAAAATTTTAAAATTTTGTTCAAAATTATTGAAAAAAATTGTTTGGCAAATTTTTTCTTTTGGATTTAAAATCTTGAGTATTTAGGTATAAAGTAAGTGAAGCACTGGGAAGTTTCATTTTTCATTTTTTTTTTTTTTTGAATTTTGGATGTTTTCATTCTGATTTTCCACAATTTTGTCTTTATTTTGTTGGAGCATTTATAAACGGGACCTGAAACGAAATTTGAATAAAAGAAACCAAAAAACTTCCCAATTGCCCAATCAAAAAATTGGCACATTTCTTCCTAAAATTACCTTTAATTCGATCACATGAATATTTCATAATAACCCCGAACAAAACCCATAATTTAGTAAAATTTTTTCCAGGTATAAGGCATCCAGAGGAACTATCATTATGCAAACCATTAGAACCTGAACATATAAAGTACAACTTGAAAGATTTATCGCAAAAGAAACATCATCGCGAAAACAACATCCCCGTATCACCCGACACCAATACTTTCATCGCCAACCAAAGTCCGGCAAGTTCGACTGGTAGTCTGGATAAAACACCTCCCTTCATTTGCGGACCTATCACTCCCATAAAACATAGCAGCACACCGATCAGTTCACCTGTAACGGTAAGAAAAATTCTCCAGACGAGTACTACCTAGACCTATCCATGGCCGCACAATGTTACATAATTTAATAAAAAAATTTTCTGCCTCCGCCCATAGCCCACAGGTACCTGGAAACGAAACGGTCATGCAGAGATTAACGGTAACGTAACTTCATTGGAATTACTAAACGGAAGCTTAGAATCGTCTCTGGCTCAAAGTCCAGCATCTCCTAGTCAAGAAGCACGTGTCAGATTAGTTCGGCCGAAATCATTAGCGGAAAAAGCTCGCATGAATGTTGCGTGAGTATCTCCTATCTCTCAATCCTATACTTACCAGCCCTCCTGGATCCTGGCAATTTCGACGCAGATGCGTTAATTAGATATTTAGTCGAATCGATCGTCGGCTAGGGCCTATCCTAACATAACCCCGAGTATCGTGTTTTCGACCAATTTAACTATTCGCATAATCAATTTGATAATTAAGTAATTAACCCGAACTGTAATTAAAAATTTGTGCTCGAATCGAATGTCAAGGTGGTATTATTTTTTTCGTTGCATGGGGAACCAGTTTCGTATTTTTAATTTGGTTGGAGGAATTTTTCGAGATGGGCTGTTCCGTAATAATTCGGAATAAAAATGAAGTTGGGTTTTGAGATTTCGTTCAAATTTTTTTCACGTGTTCCCCTTGATGGTCTATCGGTAAATCAACGATAATTTCCGTTCTTAATCCTCAAGAAGGCTGGGAAAAGGGCTTAGTAATTTCTATGGAATTGCGATTTTTTGCCAAATTATCTAATTTTGAAGGCTCGTATCTCGTAATAGGTTGTACTTGGAGAAAAACTGTGCGGAATCTGAAGGTGAATTGATAGGAGATTAAAAAGCAATAATCACCGTTTGAAAAAATCAAAGTTGAACTTTGGTGGTAAAAACTACACTTTTATGATAAGAACAAAAGATGAAAGTTATCATTTAAAAATCTGAAAAAATTACAGTTGGTAGCCATTTTCACTCTTTTTTCAACCAATAAAATTTAAAGATGGAATCTCTATACCCCTAGAGGGTACAGGGGCCCACAATTTTGACCAAAATTCAAAAAAATATAAAAAGTGATGTAATGTGTCAAGTTTTACTGATTTGAAGGCGCTGAGTTCGAATATGTACTCAGTTTTTTCATTCGGCCCCTCTGAACCCTCGATAGGTCCAAAATTCGAAAAATTAAAAATAACGTGTGACCTGTCGTTTGTTTGGTATTCAAGGGCACTGAGCTCAAATTTTTGCTTATTTTTTGAATTTTGCCCTTCAGTGTCCCCCTGGCTTTTCTGTTAGCCCCCTCGATAGAGCCAAAATTCAAAAAAATGAAAGATATCGTGTGACCTGTCGTTTGCTTAGTATTTGAGGGCATTGAGCTCGAATTTTTGCTTGTTGTCTTGATTTAGCCCTTTAGGGTCCCCCTGGCCCTTCTGTTAGCCCCTCGGTGGGGCCAAAATTTAAAAAAATGAAAAATAACGTGTGGCCTGTCGTTTGTTTAGTATTTGAGGACACTTGAGTTCGAATATTTGCTTATTTTCTCGATTTGACCCTTTAGGGTCCCCCTGGCCCTTCTGTTATCCCCCTCAATAGTGCCAAAATTCAAAAAAATGAAAGATATCGTGTGACCTGTCGTTTGCTTAGTATTTGATGGCCTTGAGCTCGAATTTTTGCTCATTTTTTGGAATTGACCCTTCGGTGTCCTCCTAGCCCTTCTGTTAGCCCCCCCCCCCAATAGTGCCAAAATTCCAAAAAAAATGAAAGATAACGTGTGACCTGTCGTTTGTTTGTTATTCGAAGGCACAGAGCTCGAATTTTTGCTTATTTTTTGGATTTGACCCTTCGGTGTCTCCCTAGCCCTTCTGTTAGCCCCTCGATAGGGCCAAAATTCAAAAAAATGAAAAGTAACGTGTGACCTGTCGTTTTCTTAGTATTTGAGGGCCTTGAGCTCGAATATTTGCTCATTTTTTGGATTTGACCCTTCGGTGTCCTCCTAGCCCTTCTGTTAGCCCCCTCAATAGTGCCAAAATTCAAAAAAATGAAAGATATCGTGTGACCTGTCGTTTGCTTGGTATTTGAGAGTGCTGAGTTCGAATTTTTGCTTATTTTTTGAATTTGTCCCTTCAATGCTCCTCTAGCCTCTCAATTTTGGGGAAAGTACGTTAAGAAATTAAAATATCTCTTGGCATATCGATTTCCATCAATTTGAGGACGTAGAATTTGATTATCGACTTACTCTTTGATTCGACTCCCTTTTTTTCGTGCTCTAATCGACCCCTCCTCTTCGAAAAATCGTATTCTTCACTGGATTAGGGCACCAGATGGCTTTTCAACGAGTTGAATCGACTCGACGGAGCCAATGTTGAAAGTTGTATTGTTTTAGAAAAGCTTTAAGAAAGATTACTTTTTATAGTCGTCGAGAAGCGTCGTCCTTTTTTTATTATTTTTTTCTTTTTTCATTCTTCGAGAAACTCTCGAATATAATTAGATTTGTAAATTTTGTAAACGAAGGCGTTTACCGAACGAAACAACAATGAGGAATAATAAAATGAAATTTTTATTACGGTATACTTACAATACAAGTTGATGAAGTTGGTAGTTTTAATAAAAATCTTTATTACGTACTACGATATTCTAACGTGTATTGTGTTTGTATTATAGCGAATCGTAATTCATAATTGAATGATAAAACACCAATAGCCGTGTGGTTGGCCTTTCTAGGGCTCTGGAATATATCATTCGATGCTTTTCTAAAAATTACGATACCTTTCTAACGAGTGTAAAAAAAAATTTCTAAGAAGATTTTCTCGTTAACACTTCGACGTTGAAATATTAATCTGTAGTCTCGAAGCTGGGCCCAGCCTGCCGAAATCATATGTACATAAACCTTATGCCCAGATTATATTTATATAACTCTTTTATAAATGCACCAACGACAATAATGTAGGATAATTATTCAACTTTCTTGTTCTTAATACCGAGTAAGAGACGTAAGAGTATATTTCGGTACCTTATCGTGTGTTTGCTTTATGTACGTTTAAATCTTTCGAGTTGAAAATGTAAATGTTATGGTTATAGTGGTAAACGATGTTGTTGAATTATCACTGGTATCAATCATGATATGCTAAGAACATTATTATTATTAGGGAATTAGATTAGGGGAAGGAAGAATCTCGGTGTATGGATTTTATGCGCCACGAAAATGAATTACGACTAATTTAGGCGATATTCTCGTAAATTGAGATGTATTTTTGGAAGATTTTTGTGATAATAATTCGTCTGCAGGACTGTGTGAAGTTATCTGTGTAGTTGAATTTTTTTAACGTCGTGGTTTTTGAAGGTTTACGTTATGATGGTTCTTGGATCGTGTTTAGGGACAGGATTTTAGTTTGTTGATTCTGAAACTTGAGGGAAAATGAATGAGAATTTTTTATTTCTCTCCTGAATCACTCATCAATTCATCATTGGAAAATGATATCAACTCTTAGTTCAAATTCATTTTTTAATTTAATTTTTGTTTCAAAGCTGTGTACAATTCCAAAATTTTTTTAAGCTTGATTTTCATATTTTTATTACCTATTTTTCAAAATTTCTTTTAATGATTATTACTTATTGATTTGGAAGAATTTTTTTTAAAAATGTGAAGTTATAAAAATTTGAAGAAACCAAAGTTGAAAAAATTTTAATGCTAAAATTTTTTCCAATAATTTTAAACTTTTTTTCAACTTTTATTATTTTAAAAAGATTGAAAAAATTTTGAGAAAATGGAAGCTGAAAAAATTTTGTTGAATAAACTAGAATTAGTCAAAAAGAAAAAAATTGAAAGTTGAAAAAACTTGAGCTAGAAATTAGGATAGATTAATTTTGATTTAGATCTTTAAAATTTCATTTGCAGCAAAAATAATAATTGTACACGTAATTTGATTATTGGATGTGAAAATTCGATTTTATACTTCAAAACACGCAGCATAAAATTGTATTGTTGAAACAGAAGAGAAAACTCACTGAAGTGAATTTATTCGCTCGTTGATGTAATTCGAAATCATGAAATGTTTGTGTACTTGCCTCAGAATAAAACTAAAATAGGTACTCATTTTTTTTCATGAACTGAATCTCTCCTAAAACAGTAGTGAATTCTTCAGAGACAATCTGAGGCAATTTTTGAGAACAGTGGGAGAGTGTTTCTGAACGTTTTGATAACTATTTGAAAAAAATAAATTTGGTGCTTAATTATTCACTCAAAAATTTAACACCCCCAGAAATCCAAAATTTTTCTAATTTTTTAAAATCTTCGAATTTTTGAACTAATGCTTACAATTGCTGCTTGAAGAATTTTTCACCCCCTTCCCCTCCCGTGACTAATTCCATCACCGTTGTCACCAGGTCTTTATTGGATTCTTGTCCTCAATATTCAATTGTTGGTTCTTTTCCTGATGCTTTTCTATTTCTTATTGACTTGTGGTGAATTTTTAAAAATTTTTTTACTGAAGGAAAAATAATTTTTAAAAACTTGATCTTTTAGGAAAGATGATTTTTTTACCCTGGTTTTTCAAAAATTGTTTTTCATGAATCATTTTTCGAACTGAACATTGATTTTTTCACTAATTGATTTTTGTGGATCAATTTCTTCTAATCCAATTTTTGGAAACTGATTTTTATTATTCCAATTTTTGGAAAATATTTGTTCAACCTGATTTCTTGAATTTTTACCATTCAAGACGTTTCGATTTCGAACTTGAATTTTTTTTACTAATTCTATAGAATTTTTCGGGGCTGATTTTTTTGAAGTCAAATTTTCGATAACCAATTTTCTTGATTCTTGTGTTTTGAAAATCGATTTTTTCAAGCCTAATTGGATTTTCATGAGTAGGTTTCTTGTGCTTGATTTCTCAAAAATCGACCAGATTGATTTTTTTAAACCCAATTTTTTGGAATTTGATTTTCTTCACCACATTTTTTTGAAAATCCATGTAGTTTTTCTTGATCCAATAAATGTGAATGATTTTTTGATCTTTGTTTTGGAAAAACGTATTTTCATGTACCTACTACTTTTTCAAGTCCATTTTTTTGAAAATCAATTTTCTTTTGACTTATTTTTAAAAATTTGATTTTTTTATGAATTGATTTTTTTCTAGTCAAAGTTTTGTTGATTGATTTCCTTAAAAATCAATTTTTCAAGCCTAATTTTTTGCAATTTAATTTTTTAGATATCTATTTTCTGGCGTCTGATTTTTTAAAAATCGATTGGATTAGTTTTTTTAGACCAATTTTTTGAAAATTGAATTTTTTCATCGTAATTTCATGAAATTCTGTGCAATATTTTTGAAACAGATTTTTTGAGTCCAATTTTTTGAGATTGATTCATTTTTACGGTTGTATTTTCCAAACCCAGTGTTTTGAAAATCAATTTTCTCTCGACTTGATCGATTTTTAAAAATTGATTATTTTAATAATTCAATTTTTTTGTTGCTGATTTTTTTCTAGTCAAATTTTTGGTAATTCAGTATTTTATTAAAAATGAAATTTCAAATCTGATTTTTTTTTGAATATATTTTCTCGCGTCTGATTTTTTCAACCCTGATTATAGTAATTTATTTTCCAAAATCAAGACCAATTTTTTAGTACAGTAGAACCTCGATTATCCGACCCTCGATTATCCGAGCATAAAATTCTATCCGATTTTACTCGATTATCCGACTTTCAAAAGTCGGATAATACTTTATTATCCGACTTCTTTTAAATTTAGCTCTTTTTAAGCTCGACAAACATATTTTTTAGCTTAAAAATATCACAAAATACATTATTTTCTGTCCTTCAACTATGATTTTTCAAAAAATAATGAACAATCCTGAATCAGATAAATTACTTACGTGAAATTCCTGTCTTTTTGAGTGAGTGAAATGAATTTCATGAAAAATTCATGATTAATTCACTGATATTTCAGTCAAAAATCACAGATTTCTGATGAAATGCACATTTCATCAGAAATGCAATTTCTCATCAAATTTTACTGATTCAGATTTGAAAAATTAGTACCTAAATTCATTGCTTGTCCTGAAAATCTTGCATTTCGTCAATTTTTCTTTGCTCAAAATCTGTATTATGAAAATACATCTAACTACACCACTCTAAGTACATAATTCCTTTTCGATTTTTACGGATTCTATTTTTTGAATTTTTTGTTGGGAGTTGTTTTTTTTTCAAATCCGAGTTTTATATCTTATTTGAAAGTTCATGCATGCCAAAAATGTTTTAAAAATTTCAAGTAAACTCATTAATTACATTTTTTTCCTGAAAAAACTGAACTTTTTGATTATCCGACTTTTTCGCACAACCGAGTTTTCCCCGCCCCAATTAAATCGGATAATCGAGGTTCTACTGTATTTGATTTTTTCATATCAATTTTTTGAAATTTTATGCAATTTTTGAAACCTGTTATTGAGTTCGGGTTGGTTCAAATTTTTGAAAAATCTATTTTTGTGTACTTACTGGTTTTTTAACCAATTTTTTTGAAAATTTGTTATAAATTGATTTTTTTAAACCTCGTGTTCTAGAAATTGAACGTTTTAAATCAGTTTTTTCAAGTTTTAAAAATCAATTTTGGGAAATCTTTTTTTGATCCTGATTTTTTTAAATCAAATTTCCTCCAGAATTCATTTTTTTTATGCTGATTCAATGATTTTTTTTTTTAAAAAAACCAACACTGATGTTTGGATGCCCCCCCCCCTCAATCATTGTACTTTATAAAAACAACGAACAACGAGGACGGTGGGCTGTAATAATAATTTTCATCGTAGTGTGAGTAAAAGTGCACTTTTACTCACACTCGCGAATCGCTCGAGTGCTCAAACTCGCCTTTTACTCACACTACAACAAAAAATATCGTATGCAACTCGGGAGATAAATGATTTTCGGCGATTTTGAATTATTTCCCTCGCTTCGCTCGGGCAATAAACCTCAAAATTCGTCGAAAATCACTTTATCTCCCTCATTGCATAATATACTATTCCGGATACCTAATTGGTATCCTAAATTTGTTAAAAATTGATAAAAATAATGAAAAAAATACCGCGTTAATTTGATAATTTTTATTTACTTTTCCTGTTTTCATAGATAATTCTTCTACAAAGTTATCGCGGGTTTTACCTACACTTGAGAATCGATAACCATTCCGTTTATTTATCCCTATTTAGATATTTTTTGGTCAATTAAAATAAACATTACCGTACCTAGAATTACCCGTGCTTACCTACTAAATCACTATTTTTTTCTATTTCCAGATGGTTAGATTCATCGTTATCAATAATGGAACAAGGTATCAGAGAATACGATACTTTACGTTTGCGATATAAATTTTTCTCTTTCTACGATTTAAATCCGAAAACGGACGCTGTAAGAATAAATATGATTTACGAACAAGCCAAATGGATGTTACTGAACGAAGAATTAGATTACACCGAAGAAGAAGCGCTTATGTTCGCTGCTTTACAAGTACGTGAACTTGGCACAAGTTGCTTTTCTCGAATTAAATTCATTTTACCGGTGCCATATTTCACTATGTTCTAATTTTCGTATAAATTTCAGGTACAAATAAACCTACAAGCTAGTATACCTCAACCTATCTCCGATACGTCGAGTATGAACGGAGTCGAAGACGATATTGACGCTGCATTAACCGATTTACAAGTTTCTCTAGAAGGATCGCACATTTCATCCTATAACGATATCCAACGTGTACCAGAATTATCAGATTATTTACGATTTTTAAAGTAATTATTTATACCAATTTGCTTCTAAATTTGAATTTTGTAGCAGATCTTGGAAAAAAAATTTGTTTGAAATTTTTCAGACCAAAAAAATACACATTTAAAGCCTACAAAACGTTCTGGTTCGTTTGCACCGATTTACAACTACATCTGTACAAAAGCGCCGGCGGATCATTTGTTCAAGCGATCAATTTACGCGACTGCGAAGTGACCCCAGATTTGAATTTATCGCAGAGAAAATACGGTATCAAATTGGAAGTGCCCAGCGCCGAAGGAATGTCTGAGATGTGGATTAGGTGCAATTCGGTATGCGAATTCGAGTGATAAAATTATCCAATCTGTGATGTGATTTGTTTTAACGATTCTGGTTTCGCTCGGCAGGAGGAACAATATGCTAAATGGATGGCTGCTTGTAGACTGGCTGCCAAAGGACGTACGTTATCCGATAACACGTACGAATCCGAAGTTAAATCAATTCTTAGCTTTTTAGAAATGCAAAAACCAGCTCTACAGCCGGCCATATCGCCTTCGTCTTTGGAGATCCGGCCGGACGATTATATGTCGAGCAGATATGCGAAAAAATTAAAGAACAAGGTTGGTTGAAAAACAGCTTTTAACTTTATCCAAGTACCATTAATGTACCTGTTGGTTTGTTTGGTCGTAGGCTATACAGAGGATTCTAGAAGCCCACGCAAATGTTAAAGATTTAACTCTGACCGAGGCGAAAATGAATTATATTAAAGCGTGGCAATCGTTACCAGATTTTAGTGTATCTTTATTCATCGTCAGATTGTTAGGTAGCAAAAAAGATGAATTATTAGGGATCGCGTCGAATAGAATAATGCGAATGGATCTAAATACCGGAGACCATATTAAAACCTGGATGTATAATACTGTTAAGGTACGTGATCGTTGAATTTCGTGAATTGGTTTTCACTACGTATCGATTAACTGGTTTTTTTTCCTTCGATTGTAGGAATGGCGTATCAATTGGGAAATTAAACACATGATGATCGAATTCGACAAAGATAAATTAGTTTTCGCTTGTCAATCAGCAGATTGCAAAGTTGTACATGAATTCATCGGTGGATATATATTTTTATCAATGAGATCGAAAGAAGCGAATCAGTCGTTGAACGAAGACCTTTTCCATAAATTGACCGGAGGTTGGGTGTAAATTGGACACGACACGGTGTTGGTGGATTTTTTGGAATGTTTTTATGTGGCGAGTTGTAATTTTGTTTATTGGTTCTGAGCTTTGGAAAGTGTGCTTTATTGTTTTGTGCGATGTAAAATGGAATTGAACCATTTTGGATCATTGCTTGACTTTTTTATAGCTCTCGAATGAAGACATTATGCAACTCGTAGCTTATAAAATGGTCTGATAATTGGATAAACGAGTATGTTTTGGGGTGAATGACCTCGAAGATGGGCAAAAAGACTGGTTGATGTTGAGTGATGGGGTTTGAATCGTTTGAAACGAACGGAGAACTTGTGTACCTGAATGCTGGAGGACTGGAAATTCTGGCTATTTTTTGTTCTCGTCGTGATTTGTGCAGTATTTTTCGAGACTTGGGGATCGAAAATTTTGAAAAAAGTACACCATCGATTTTGAAAGTTGAGAAAATATGTGAAGAACGTATTTATTTTAAAATCATGGAATTTTTCAAAAGATGAATTTGATTTGAAAAGTTGACAAAATTTGATGATAATGAAATTTTGATGTTTTTTAAGGTGTTGACATGTTATGAAGGGTCAAAATTTAATTATCATGAAAATTTTTAAGCTTGCGGGAATGAAAAACGAAAAATAAGTTTATTTTTATTTTTTATTTACGCCCTAATAGATCACATTTTTGCAGCTGAACCCAAAATTAACTTTTTTTATTCTTTCCAAAATTACAAAAAAGAAATGAAGAACCGAAAAATTCACTTCGGATTTTTAAAAAAAATTTAAAACTGATTTAATCGTTTAGTTTTATTGATTGGCCCCTGGTTCCATAATCGATTCCTGATGTTGATTTGATGAAAAATTGACATTGGCAGAAAATGGGCGGTTTGAAAAAATTTACAATTTGCCTAATGATTAATTTTTTTTAATTTGAAATTTTAGAAAATACATTATACAATAACGACTAAAAAATATTGAAAAATTTGACAAAAAATTGATTTGGCAAAACTTTATTGAAAGGTCAAAAAATTAAAAATTTGTACAAAAAATATTTAAAAAGAATAATAATTGGCCAAAAAATTGAAAATTTGAAAAAAAAATGAAGAAAAGTTGAAAAGTTTAAAGAAATGAATTTTGAAAAATGAATCAACAGTTATGACAAAACATGGTTGGATCAACAAAGAGTAACGATTTACCAAAAAATTCGAAAATCGGGGCAATCGGGGCAAATAATACTGGCAATTTGATCAAAGTTTGGTTGAAGATTTGAAAATTGAGAATTTCCTACAAAAAAAAACAAGTACTGCACTCGAGTGAAAAGACGTTTCTCATTGCAGAAATGCAGATATGCTCTTAAAAATTAAAATGGCTTTTTACAAAAAAAATATCAGATAATTAAAAAAATTTTTTTGGTAACGTGTCAAATATTCCAATGTTTTCCTCTTTTTTTTTTTTTTTAAATTGATAAGCAGTTATGATGAATTATTATAAATAATTATAACAAATAATGATCGTAATAATATTTTCAAAATTCAATTTCTAAATTGCCCAGCAATTTTGATAAATTGATTGAATGCCATTACGTGAGCAGATTCTTTGAAATGCTTTCAAGTTTTTGAAATTGCAACAAAACTTCATTGAATCAATTCGTCAATTTTTTCCCAAGTTTTTGAATAGTCTGACAAAAAAATTTCATTTCGTCAGCAATCTTGAAAATTGGAAATCTTTCAAAATACTGATAATTTCGCAAAAATTGGAATAAAACTCAGTTAGCAAATTTTATCAATGGGTACAATTTTTGTAGAAACTAAATATTTCTGAAAATCTCAATTATAAAATCAGATATTTCCGAACAATTTTTCTTTCGAAATTACTTTTTTGGATTAACATTCTTCTACTATTCTTCGTTTGTTGAATAATTTTTGAGAAATTGAAAACTGAATGCGGCAAAATCTTGCTTTAAAAAATGATTCCATTACCAATGCTTTTACCTGAAAATACCATTGCTTTTATTTTTCAGAGCGTACTTTTGAATTTTTTATTTTTTAAAAATTGGTGATTTTTTCACTCCTCCTTCCTTTTTCTCCCCTCCTTCGTTTCTGCATTTTTTTTTCAAAAATTGAAAAAAAAAGATTGAATATGATTTGCCAAAAAAAATTGGAAGTCACGGTTGGTGATTTTGTTTTAGAATAAAAAAGTGGGTTTGCACATCAAGACCATTTCAAGAAAAATTTCCGGGGTGACATTTTTCAAAGATTAGATGTAATTTTTGTGCCCTCTTCTCCCCTCCCCCCATAGATATTTTTGAAAAATATATTCGTTTATCAAATTAAAAGACTTCATTCTCCAACGTCGTGTCGTGTCTTAACGTAGAATTTTTTTTTAATTGTTAATTTTTAACCATTATTGTTGTGTTTGTATAACTGATAAAAATGTAAACTTAGCAGTGTAATTTTACAAGTAAAAAAATGTCAAGTACTATATTATATTTATCAATGCGTACTATTGTACGTATTCGTGTATTTTTTTTCATGTTTTATTTATATATGTACCCAGAGATACGTGTTATTTACCAAATGTTGATTTAAATAATGTATTCACATGTAACTGGTTTACATTTAGAACAATAACCGCGTTCAATTAGCCAGGAAAAAATAGAGCTATGATAATTTGAAATCAGTATTATGTTTTATGAGCTTGAAAATTTTGACCAAATCAATGTGCATTTTCTGTGAAATGATTCACAAGGACTAATCGTGTTATTCATCTTCGATGTATTTTTATACTTTTTAACATTGAAAACTTACCATTTTTAAATTAATTTTTCTTGTTTTTTTTTTTCGTGTGTTCATGTCTATATTGTAAAATATTGTACATATTTTATTTATTAAGTTTTAAATTCGTTTAATTTTTAAATGTTGAAAAATGGTCGTTTTTTTTGCCATCGTTTTTGTGGCACAAGATACGAGTAGCGGTGCATTTTTGTGATTGTAGATGTTAAATGAGAAAAAAACTTGGAGTTTGTAACTTATTATTGTTTCTTGGAAACCTTTTTTTGCATATTATTAATTTTCTTTTCTAATAACGAAATTTTGTTGCGTTTGTTTACTAATTAACCAATTAAAAATTATATAAAATATCACATAGTAGATATTGCTATTATTGTGTCACTGGAGCTCTCATATTGCTATTGAAATGAATTATTACCTACGTAACTTTTAAGATGAGTATCAACGTACAAATTTATATGAAAATGAAACTGGTGTTTGTCAGGTAGATCCTGCGAAGCTTTTCTGTTGTGTTTTTTTTCCTTAAGATTTTCACAGCGACAGTAATAGAACGTAATGTTCGTACCTTTATTCAAACTTTGATGTTTTTAATCTACCTATATTTTTTTTCTTAATCAAATACAATAAACAATTGAATGTGGGTTGTAGTTTTTTGTGCTCAACTGTTGAACTTTCGTTTTTAGGGGTTTCTATCATTTTGATAATAAAAATGACATTTTTGGCAAATCGACCACCGATGAATCATTAAAAATTATTTTTAAAAACTTACTTTTTTGATAGATTACTGTTCAGTTACCTGAAAGTGAAACTCGAATTTATGAGCTAAAATTTGATTATGTCATAATAAGAAAGACTATGGCTCTAAAATTAGAACCCAAGTTTGGAATCCTCACCTCATAACATATCAATGATCAAAATTTTTCATCCAATTTTTTTTCATTTTTCATCAATACCTTCTGAAGAAACGCTAAAAAAATGATATTTTTAAAGAATCTTGGTAGAAAATAGGATTCAGAGGAAAAAGGAGTACTGACCAATGGAATTTTCGGATAAAAATCTCTTTCTAGATACACTTTTTTTTAAATTTTCAAATATTTTTGGACGTAATTTGATTTTGAGATTCGGTGGGACGCAGGAGGATGGAGTCCAGTGGAGTCACAGTCTCACAGTCAGGAGATGAATTTTTTACTATTATACCTACCAATGTAATTTTTCAACAATTTCTTTTTTAAATTCCAACCTCAATGAATAGCACCTTAAAAACTGAACATCAAAGATTAAAAATATGTACTTTGAAAACAGCAAATCTGATCAAAGGGTACAGTTTTCAAAGTACCCAGCGATTCGCCGACGATTTTCTGAATTCGTTGCACACCGGGTGGATTTCACCATTGATAACATAACAGTAACATAATATTTCATTATTACCTACCAAAATAATTTTACATTTTTTATCTCTCAGAAAAAGGGAAGGAAAGTTTTTTTTGGCCGGATTTTAATTTTATATCATAACATTTTGTTATTGAAACTGTTTTGACGTTTTGAGCTAGAATTGAAATTTTCCTTGTATTATTCAATCATTTGTAGATAGGTAATAAAATACTTCAAGAGTTGTTCTGTGATGTCGTCATCATCCCCTATTTTGCATTTCAGCCCCAACCCAAACGGCGGGAATTGGCGAAAATTTTTTTAGGGGATGATAATATTTTTTGAAAATCAATGAATTTACTCGATTAGTTTACGATTTTCCGAAGAAGTTGTGCCTAAACGTGACAAAATATCCCGCAAAATGGTAAACCCACATTTAAAAGAAGGTGAGCATGAATTTTCTCATATTTACGTTCTTTGGTCTTTACATTCAGTGAATTCATATTGCAAAAATTCTATTTTTTTTAGTTCGTGATAAAATGTCTTCGGAATATTGGAATTTCTTCAATCAGAATTTAAGTCATCTAGGGAGAGCGAAATTATTGGTTATGAGTATGATGTCCGGTTATCATGACTATCGGTTAGTGTTTAATGAAATTCTTCCCGAAGGTGTACAAGCTACGATGAACGGAGTAGTCAATTATATTCTTGACCAGGCCGAAGTAAAGTCGTTTGAGTATTTAATCGAAGACGTAATTATGAATGATAGTCCGCGTTCATCTAGAGAACAACAGGTTGGTATGATTTGTTGTGTCCGAGTACCATTTTCCTTAATGCATGTTTATTGATGTTGCCAATTGTTAAGTTATTTGATCAGCCTCGTATACAACCAAATGCTCGTGTAGTCAAAGTAAAGGTTGGATTTGACATCTGTACCAGTCCTTCACGAATTCAAATTTCTATTGAGGTAGGTATATCATTTACAATCACCTTATTAGTCGGTACATCTTTTTCTTGTATGTGAAGTGAATTACTTTCTTTTCAATCTATTGATGAAATGATTTTTCTTCCAGCCTGAATCGCTTGTCGCCAATCGTCAGTTTATTTTAGAGGGTGCTCATTTAGATCGAGCGGATAATTCCGGAGACGTTAATAGACTTCTGATTCAACTCGCTAACACCTATACAGATTAGTGAGCTTTTTTTTCTAAATTATTTTTAGATTTTTAAACCATGTTCGTCACAATTGTCTTGATTTCCTTGTGTTTCGCTGGTTTTAGTTTGAAAAATTTGAAAGAAAATAGAAAAACTCGTGCTTGTAAAATAGCCATCTCAACGCTGCCTCCGGTCTCCGGTCTTGGCTGAAGCAGAGCCTGACGAAGAACCTGAAATGCAAGTTCAAAAGTAACATGAACTATAGCCGTTGTTAGCCCAGCCTAACTGACGACGGGTGGATATTTTTTTATTTTTATAAAGTATAAAAAAGCAGTATGTTAAGATTCAGTTTGAATATTTATATAAAAGCATATTTACCTGAAAATTAAATTCATAGTTAATTAAGGCAATATTTTAGAACTTTGGGTATCTTAAATTGATCCGTTTCATCATTTAGATCCTGAACTTGAACTGTTATCACTCGAGTTCAACATTCCGTTCTCACAATAATTATAGAATTATTAGGTATTCGATAGGAAATTTATATAAATAATGGATCATCCGGATGAAAATTTTACTTTTACAATTAAAATAAATATTACATCAGTTTATGACAACATTCGGCGGAACGCTCAATGTTTTGATGATTTTAAAGGTTTATCTTGATCAAATAATAAATTTTTACATATAAATTCAACTTATTGGCTGTGTTTTAAAGTTGATAAAAGGAAGAATCGTCTATGCTACGGATTTACTTCAGCGTAGCGATTAATAAATCATGTTGACGCATGAGGTGACATACTTCCTCTAAGCATAAATGGTTCACGTGTTGATGATACGACAAATTACGCAGTTAAAAATTGACTTCTGAATAAATACTATTTGCCAGTCGAAATCTGGACCCTGAACCTTTGCTGTTTGGATGAGGACAGTTGTGAGTTGAAAAATAGAAATCAAGTTACCTACATCAAAATGCTGATAAAAATAAAAACTAAATTCAATATAAAATTAGAATTTAATGTAATTATATACCAAGTAAGTAACTGAAACAAATCACAATAAATTGATAGAACCACAGAACTTCAAACAATCGATACTTGGATTTTATACACAAAAAGAAAACGAATGTTATGTATCGCCGAAGATGAAAAATATCATAATTTATATGGAAATATCACGAAAATATACAAACAGCGATGGCATAGATTGATAAAATAAATAATCAGAACAGGAACTATTTCGTGCTCGAGTTTTTCATATTACTGAATTCCACTGGATCCGAAACCATTTTCACCTCGGTTAGTTTCGCTCAAATTCTAGACAGTAAAATAAACCACATTAACTTATCAATCGAACAAAATCAAACATGTATTTCGATGCAATACCTGAATTTCTTTCAAAACTGGGTGGAAAATTCGTTCACATATTAATTGAGCTACTCTATCTCCTTTCTGGATTTTAAAATCTTGATCTGAGTGGTTAAATAAAACAACTCCGACGTTTCCTCGGTAATCTTCGTCTATGACGCCGGCTAGAAGTAGAATAAAAGTGAATTAGCGTAATTTCGGGTACAAAATTGAACTTTTAAAAATGATCATTCTCTCTAGTAATTAAATTAGCATTAGTACCTCCAACATCGATAAAATTTTTCCAAGCTAATCCTGATCGAGGAGCAATACGGCCGTAGCATCCGGAAGGTAATTCAATCTGTAAATCAGTCTTCACGAGTTCTTTTCCTCGCGCCGGAACCGTGTAATCGTAGGCACTAAACAATCAAAACACCGTGAGAAATATTTCGAAAAAATCTGCTTTTTCGGACAGCACCGGATTTATTATTCGGTATGGAAAAATTAAAACGTATAGATTACCTTTTCAGATCATATCCGGCAGCTTTGTCTGATCCTTTCACCGGAGGTAAGGCGTGTTCGGAGAGGCGAGCGAATTTCAAAGTTATCTCATTTTCGGAATTCATGCTTAATATTTTCCAAAGATTCTTACTACAAAGATAAACGAAGTTGAGGAACGAATACTGATTATGAAATATGTAAAATCGCGATCGAATTAATTCAAATTTTTACTGAAATTCAACATACAAAATCGAACTCATGGACGAAGAAGATGCGATACACGTTCTCGTTGTTCCCTTTTTCTCAAAACGGCGGTATCATATTTCTCCAACCGGCAAAAAGGCGGGTAAATTATTGCACAGTTTTGAAGATAACAGCAAAACACAGCTGATTTTAAAGGACTACCATTGGTCGAAATCTTTAACAAAACACCACGAATTGACGACCATCTGTTCAAAACTTGTTTATTATCACTTTATGGAATTTTATGA
Organism: Pseudococcus jackbeardsleyi; assembly: GCA_038380155.1. NCBI lineage: Eukaryota > Metazoa > Arthropoda > Insecta > Hemiptera > Pseudococcidae > Pseudococcus > Pseudococcus jackbeardsleyi. The sequence goes on along the minus strand of CM076240.1, from coordinate 30,204,693 downwards.
CGAATTTATGGAAGCCCGCAAGGTTCATAAAAATGAGAAATTTGGCAACCCTGTTTATTAAAATGAGTGAAATGACTGTGAAACCCGAGTAAAATGGATGAATCATGAATTTTCGATGAACAAAAAATCAGAGTTATGTCCTAAACGAGTTTTTAATCAAAATTTTATGGAAAATTATTCAAAAAAATAAAAAAATAGTATAATACGCTACAAGGGACTAAAATGCGTTGTTTCAAAACGAGTGCGGTGGTTACAGCGCGAGCCGCAGGCGAGAGCTGTAATAGCACGAGTTTTGAAACAACATGCATTTTAGCCCGTTGTGGCGTATGATACTTTTTATAATACTTACACGTAACGAGTATCATTTCGTTGTTGTTTTGGGTGTAAAATTATGATTCTGACTGAAAGACTGAGAGCGGGTCAGTTTACAATTGTTGTATGGCAACTGTGCAAATGTATTTTACAATAATTATCACTTCGTTGATAATCATTTACATTATTTTCATACTTTTATTATCTGTTTATTAGACGTGTCGGTAGACGTACACATACAATTGAAAAAACACACTCGTCAATAAAATAACTGGAACATTCACAATATCAAATATTCTTATACAAATTCGAACAGTAAATTCAAAATTCAATTCATAACAAGCAACAAGCTGCTACAAGATCACCGGCTAATGAATATGTTTTGAATTTTGATAAAATAATCGGCACAATCCAAATCAAATAGATAGAGCTGCTATCAAAGAGAAATTTATTTTACTCCCTGTAAATTGTTTTACTCCCTGTAAATATGTTTTACTCCCTGTAAAATAAGTCGTCGCAAAACATTCATTTTACACCCTCAAAACAACAACGAAATGATACTAGTTACGTGTAAGTATTATAAAAATGTAAAATATACAAAATTTTCAGTCATTTTGCCAATACAAAGCCCAAAAAGTTGAGCTGATAAGGGAGGAAAATGAAAACAAATAAGGAAAATTGTTTCATTTTTCATCGGAATTTTAAAATTTTCGTACTCATTTTAATCATTTTGATGTGTCATAAAACACATAATAATCATAAATTTATTTTCAAGTTAGTATATTTTCGTCACACCGGAACTTGTGTTTATTTTTTAAGCCTCAATCATCGCTTCATCCTGCTGATAATCGTGACCGAAATTTAGAACAGAACCAACATAAAATTACTAATTATGATAAATATCATTCCACACGCTATTATAAAGGTAATATTCAGTTTCTGATGGCTGATAATACTCTTTTTCAAATCTGGTTTTCGAATTATCGCCAGTCTTGGTAATCACCTTCTTCGTCATCGAACCTGGAGGATTCAGAGCCAGTAAATGTTTAATTTCTTCATAGCCATCTTCTGGAAAGCAATATTTCGATGGACAAATCCAGTTACAGTGACCTGTGCCAAAATCATAAGCAGTTTAAGCAGTCCAAAGGTTTTATCGTCATTTTTTGTTATATATTTACCCAAATGTCCCCAGCAAACTATGACAAATACGAGGAAAACGATTCCCCAAATCTTGAGTAATCTTATGATCGATTCTTTAGCTTCATCTTGTATGGTTTTTGTTTCTGCATTATTATATTCTTGAATGAAGCAAATCATCGTTAGCGGACCCTTATTGAAAAATCCATCACATTGCGGCTACGATAAAATATTTCCTTTGATTTCATTATGGGAGAATATTAAATAAAAATGCGCAAATAAAGGAGACCAAAGTCCAATAGTGAACCAGACTTTACTAGTTGATATGCTATTTTATGCATAGAACCTGTTACGATTTATTTACATAACCTTTGATGTTTTGGTATGTCGCAGGCTGAGCCATACGCGATAATGTCGCTGTTTAATAAATTAGTCACCTTCGGTATCGGTTGGAACTCAGACTCGTTCAGTTTAGCGTGAAATTTTTTCAGTTCTTCTACATCGTGATCGTATTCTAGTTTGAATTTATCGTAGTCGTAGGCTGCTTCAGTCACACTATCTGTTTGGTATCGAAACGTGTAATCGCCATCTGATTCGGAATTCGATTGTCTTTTCTGGTTTTTGCGCCTTCAAATTGAGAAAAAGTTACAAGTACGTTTGGATTGGTGATTTGTGTTCGCTTACTTGTATTTTTTATATTGTTTCAAATTGTGCTTGATGTTTGGTTTGGCGTAAGTTTCCTCGAAATCTAGTAAACGTGATTTTTCCTCGAGTTCGTTGTTGATGGAAAAATCGTCTAAATTATAGTCATCAGGTTGATCTGGACTTTCTTCGACGTTGTAAGTACCATCTTCCGCGACTGAAATTACTACGTTTTCGTTGTAATTGTCGTTTTCAATGATGAAGTTTTCTATCGAAGTAATTTTGAATCCGATGATCAGCAGGATCCACAGAGGAGACATTTTGAAACGAATTTTTCGAATTTATAACCGTTTATTTCTATTTTCAGAATATTTCAATGTTTGAAAAATGGCTTCGCCTCCGGGAGGTAAAGAATTTCCGTTTATATTGCCTGCTGGAAAAAACATGAATCCTGGAGAGGTAAATGTAACTTGTTGTTTTAAAATTTCCTTTCAAGTTTTCAATTTTATTTTCATTTCAGTTTTTTGCTCTTCGATACAAGCAGTTGGATTTGAACGAAGATAAAGATGAATTTATTCCGGCTAATTTAACCAGATCGTGTTTAAATGAAACTCACATTAGTCGTAATGTGAAACAGATTGTAAGAATTTGATTACCTTACATTGGTGTGATTTTATATTAATTTATAATTCGAATTTCTGTATCGTAGATTAATTCTGATCCCGAGACTGTGGTTCGTTCCATACTCACTAATGTTTTGAACCTTATACGAAATAAATATCCCGGTGAAGTTGGATATTACGAAGCTTTATCGCTCAGTTACGATACTGAAATTCAGACCGCATTCCAAGAATCGTATTTATTGAGATTTGTCGACCTGAAGAAATTAAACAGCGTTGAACAAACTACCTGTTTTTTAATCAATTTGACTAATTTGTTGTGGATTCACGGATTATTCTCGTTCAGCGAAGGTACATTTTCGTGTTGGAAAAACCGAATTCACATTGAGTCATATTTTTAACCCTGAAAATTATGTTTTAGAATTCCATGGTGGATTATTTTTCAAAAATTGGTGCTTGAGGCATATTTGCTACAATGCATTCGGTTATAAAGTCGGCTCGCCTCCGAAGTACATTAGTTTATATGATTTGCATAGCACCTTATTAAATTACCCGACGATTCTACGAACCAGTACGTTGAATCAGTTTAATTTCCTAGAGGATGCTCGTCTCCATTCAGTCATCGGGCAACCGTATTGTTTTTCACCTAGAATAACGGTATGTTTGGAATTGCATTTTAAAATGATTCATATTAGATAATTTTTAAAATGAAAATTTTAATTTTAGATTTTGCATCCTGAAACTTTGGAAGAAGATCTGACAAATTTAGAAAACGAATATGTCCGAAGTTACATCATCGTCAACTCAGAAATCGATTTACTGGTCCCTGCTCCTCTCGTGGTACAAATGGAACGTTCTGTTTATAATCAAAAAACTGAATCAGACCTGATCAATAATACTGAAAGTATTCCAGAAAAATTTTCCATATTAGTTGATGTTTTAAAGGAACGTGAATTTCCTTACTATGACTTATTAACCAAAGGTCCCTATTAATTTGATCTACGTCAGTACTTTATGTTTTGATTCGAAATTTAAATTAATGTGGTATGATTTCAGATATTTTTATGATGACCGAGACTCAATTCAAGATAAAATTTTCGTACAGTGCATTAGACATAGAGAATGTTCCTGAAATACGTAAAGTCGTATGGAAATGTTGTCGATTCCATAAATCATTATTCAACTGTCTACAGCATCATGCTTCGCTGGTTCGAAGTACCTTGATGGATGAACATTTACCGATCGATTCCCTGTGTCGATGCGACGATAAAAATGTGATTTGTATTAATAATGTGTTATACAAGATGAGCGAAATGTACAATCCGATGCTGAATGAGTATAAATTTGAAATTGATTTCGAAAATAAAGGGCTGAGATGTTTATGTGCAGCTATATCTTTTGCTGTAGGAATTAAAAGTAATTGGGAGCAATTTTTTTTAGAAGAAAATCTTTTAAATATCTTGAAAAATCAATATTTATCATTTTTTCTTTTTTTTAAGGAAAAAATCAGCGAATCGATTTAGCCAAAGATGCAGACCACGAATTTTTATTAATGCTGCAAATCATCGAATCACTTTATGTATCGGTTTCTACAGAACTAATATGTGATAAAATTAAAATCTGTGTTAAGGTAATAGATAATTTTATTAACTGACGCAGTAGAATTATTTTTTCGTTATATTTTATGTGAAAAAAATCTAGAATTTAATTTGGGTAATTTTTTTTAGATATTCCTTTTAGCCAACGACGAAGTCGAAAGATGGCCAAAATGGTACAGCGTATTCATAGCTGATCCTAGTGAAATATTGAGTTTCATCGTTGATCGTGATAATTATAAATTAGCTGATGAATGGATATCGGTTGTATACGCTATTGAGCCTGGATTCACATTCGAATTGGAGGTAATTGTCAGAATCTTCGTAAATGATATCAAAATATTTCATCTTATCATTTGGCAATTGCAATTGAGCCCATTTGGTCAGGTTTGACGACTCTTCATGTTGAAAAAGTGGATTCATAAGTTCCGAACTGAAGAGGGGGAGGGAGAGAGGAGTTCCATCTTTTTTGTAGGGGAATTTATGATTTTTTCTTCAAAAGCAATTTTGCCCCTCCTTCTCCCTCTTCCCAAAAAAAGATAAAGAAAATTGACAAAAATTCAAATTACAATTGCACTTTTATTTTATGAATTTACCTTTTCAATTCTAGAGACTGACAAACCTTCTCAAATCTGTTCAATTTAGGTTGCTGTGTTACTAAGCAAAGTATTCCAAGTTTCCTACAAATCACTCTGGATATATCTAAATTTCATAGGTTTTGAATTTTTTTCAACAGGAATTCAGTAAATATATTTCGTACCTGAGCGACCTGGATGACGGTGCGCCTTTAAATAAAGCTCTGACGTTGGTGAACAGTCTTGTGATCGCTGATATCTGTGATTATACTGTAAAGAATTTCTTCTCGCCTATGAGACTTATGAAATTAGTATCAACTGTGATCAATTCAAATTATCTGAATCCGACGGATACGAAAAAATACTACGGATTACTCGCTGGACTGAAAATGACCCTAGTTATGCCACAAAGCGAACAAGTGAGCATTACCATCCGTTTCACAATATTCTCAATAATAGACTTCTCTCTCTAATTGATATTTTATTGACTCTACAGCCGCTATACTACGACGTAGCTTTCTCTCCTGTCTTAATCGTCGAGCAAATGATCCTGAATAAAAAACTAACCTCTTTGAAAACCGTCCTGGACGCGGGAATAAATTTCATCGCCACGTTACCGGAAGATATCCGACGATTGGAAACAATCTCCAGGGATAAAATGGACGACATGTTCAAAGAATACGCCGGCAAAGCGTTACATTTTCGTAAAAAACCAGCAGCCACCGATTGCTTGAATGCTGCTCTACTACACGCTGAAATTTTCAAAGAAGGAAATTTCTACCCTCCTGATCAAGTGCCACCGATGACTATGTGGATACCGAATAACTGGGTAGGTATTTTGTCCCCCTAATTTACGCCAATAATGGTCGTTTCAGGGGAGGTGCTTCCTTCCGTTGTCTCGTAGGATCCATTGAAATTGAATGGACTCTTGATGTACGGCTTCGGATCCGGTACTGTGTGCGCAGTGTTAGGTTCCTTTATTGAGCATTTTTATCGTACCGAAGTTGAAAAACTGTTGCGTTATTGAAACCATATGTTGGGTTAATTTTAGGTGCCAAAATGTATGTGTTGTAAGAAAACCGAATTTAATGTGTTTGTCAGACGTCATCATTGTCGTAGATGTGGTCGAGTTGTTTGTGATTCGTGTTCGACTAAAAGAATAAAGGTGAAGTATCAATTTATTTATGATTTTGGATAGAAATAATTTCATGAAAATAATCGGTTTTATTATTTTTTGTAGGTGGCTACGTATAAAGGCTTAGTTCGAGTCTGCGAGCAGTGTTACGATTTCGAATCTCAATACGATTACATTGTAATTATCATGGCTGCTTTATCTTTTACGTAATTGCTAAAAATCCGACCTAATTTTATGATATCATTTTATAGGATGACAGCGTTAGTGAGAATTCCTCCGCCACCGATGACAGTTTTAGGAAAACGTGTTGGAAATTATCATCTGATAATGATATGAATACTTTAATAAGGCAACAGGCAGCTTTCGATTCAGCTCCAGATATAGAACTGTGTTTATCTATACTGGAATTACATTCTGAAAATATCGCTGTGCCGAGGTCATTTGAACATTCCATATTTGGAAATCCATTTTATGCAAAATAATCTCATTTTTGAATTTAATTCAGGATGTTGTTTTCGAACGCTGAATCACTTGTGAAAATTCTACGCCAAAGATTAGTTTGCCCTGCGAATTTTGATTATTCGGAGATATCGAATATTGTCAAGTTAGAATCAAAATTAATTTTTATTAGCAAAAAATTCATTTGATTAAAATATCGTAATATTTTGCAGATCTCTGCTATTGGCTGCAAAGTTATATTATACGCATTTGGGAGAAATCCAAGGTACCCGCAGATGCGAAGAACTGGACAGTGAAGTTGATATCTTAAATCAACTATCGAAAATCAAATTCTTCCCCTCTGATCCGTCAAAACCGCTGAGAGATATTCAGGAGTTGAAAAAAATTCGAGATATTGCTCTGGAACGTCAGAAATGGGAATTAGCATTAGAAGTACAGTCTCATAAATTACTCATTTCGAACGTATGCTTAGGAAAAAAATATTAATTGCCGATTTTATTTCAGATTTCTACGAAAATAGGCTTAGAATGCCATAGTATTTGGTATCTGTGGGGCAAATCGTTGCTAAAATCCGGAGAATATGCCACAGCTCGTGAAAAAATTTCCAAAAGTAATATCAAGAAGAATTCAGCTCTGGTGAACGATGTTATGGAAATTTTGCTCAATAACGCGGTAAGTATTTTTTTTTTGAAATTGGAATTGCAATTTTTATGGAATCGGTGGCCTCGTTTCAGGAAAAGGACAGTGGACGCGGTTTCACAGATTTATTCAAATTGAACCATGCTAAAAATACGCCTAGTTTACCGAGTCCTGTTATGGACGAATGTCTGCATTATTTATCAACCTATGGAACTCCTCAGCAGCAATTTGATTTCTACACAAAGTACAACCTTGTATCCGATGCGATTGCTGTGACGTTGGAGAGAAAAATCTCTCCTAAGCTGTTCGTCGACAGGGTGTTCGCTCCTAGTATGAAACAGAATGATTACGTTAGTGTTTTGAAATCGATGAAAAATTTGGATAATTCTTTGAAGCAGTGGGATGTACGTAGAGAGTGTTTCTCTTTCATGGTTTGTATTATTCTTCTAAGATATATATATATTTTTTTTTTGCAGGATTATATCAATGAAATCAGCATATATTGTAAAAGAAATGATCTTTTTAATGATTTATATGAAATACAAAAATGGGCCAAAGATTATTATCGAGCTGCAATTTCATGTACGTTGTTTTTCACCAAAGGAGCTACGACCTATGGTCAGCTTATAAAAAGAGAGGAATATCTCGTCAGTGCTATTTTGCATTTAAAATCAAGCATGGATGATGCCACGGGTTAGTTGAATATTTAATAACATATGTATTTCAAATAAAACATGAGTAGAGTACCCATTAATTTTTTTTTTTTTTTCAGGAAAAAAACTTGAAATGGTTACTAAACAGCTGACCTGCCTTAGAATGCAGTTAGAAGTTACCCAAATGATATCGTCGAATAATGCGACTGCTAATATTAAATTCGCTCAAGTACCAACGTTATTTGGTAAAGAAGACGATAAGCTGGTCATTATAGGACTAATTTTCGATTCGCAGAAAGATTTCAAAGTGGCGTTCAATTATACGGAAAAGTATGTTTAGTAGAGTAAAGTGAAAAAATCTCTAATTTTGGTGAAAACGAATCGGGTAACATTTTGAATATTAGAGAAATTGCATTAGAAATTCTCTAAGTTATGCTCTTTTCAAGAAAAATTTTTTTGCTATTTTTAGTGAATGTAACTTTGGATCTTAGATCACCTTCCAGAAAAAGTGTGATTGGACATTGGAATTTCTGTATTCAATGTTGAAAATTTTCGAACTCTCCCCCTCCTTCGGTCAATTTTCTGTTCGTACAAAAAAATTATTTCCTTATATTTTATTTTTCCAACAAAATAATCTCAACTAATGGATCATTGGCGGCGACTTTTTCACCGCTACTATTTGTGGATGGAATTTTTCAAAAATTGAAAAATAATTATGCATTCCTGACTTCCACATAGAATTGGAGGGGAGGGAGGGAAGAAGTTGAAAAAGTCGAAAGAAGCTAAAAACTCGATTCTTTTAAAAAGTGGCACTGCTTTGAGAAGTTCCAATTCTATCTCTTTATCACTAAGGCTAAAGACCCTCTAATTCTTCTGTCTCTCTCCCCTCCCCTCAAAACATATAAATTGTCTCACCAATTATTCGTTATTTTTTTCACTTCTCCTTAATTTTTAGAATTATTCTATTCATAGAAATATTAATTTTCATGACTTTGTTATATTTTATACAAATATTTTCAGAATGATAGTCGAATTTTCAATGAACGTTGTAAAAGTGTATACCAAATTGACCGAAGATTTTATGCAGAGACTTCAAGAAAAAAATGTAGCAACTTTAATCGAACTTATCCAGAAATTGAAACTCGATCGTAAAGATGTTATCGATAGCATAGCATGTGCTGCTCTAAAACGAGGCGCAAATCCGGATAAGTTCTTGATTTCTATTTCTGACATTTCACAAAAAGTACACATTTTTAAATTTTACTTTTGATCTAGTATGAAAATGAATACTATTGATTAATTTCCAATATTGTGATTATAGATTGAAATGGCCATAGCTGTTAACCGACTAAAAACAGCATACACACTGACGATTCGTTTAAATAAATTAGAATTTTTGGAGAAAATAATGGAAGAATGCAAGAAACAAAATATGATATCTTTGATGAGTATCTGTGCTCGTAAAATAGCCGAGTTGAAAGATTCGACGGAAATTTCATAAGCAAAAACAGTGATACTTTTTAAATTAGTTTAGGTACCAGTTAATTTATCGTGGTTTTTGTAGCATACATTGATATACCTAAACCTATTGAGGTGCAGTAGGTTGTACTACACACATAGGTAGGTGATTTTTTTTTACCATTCCCAATGCATGGATATGAAACAGTTTATTCTTGTTGTTAACCTCGCTAGTTAATTTTCATTTTATCATTTTTATTTATTTATAAATTTCATGGCGGTTTCATTTTTGAAATTTCCTGAGTTTCAAATTTTTAATAGTCTTTTTTATGTTATTTATTGAAAGGAATTTGATATGAACTTGTTTCATTTTTATGAAAGGGTGCTTTAGAATTTTTATGAAACATTTTATTTTGTATTTGATATCAATTATAAAACTATTTTGTTAGTTTTTTTTTGTTAGCTATAGCGCTATGGCTATCAAGTTAATTTCACAGGAGAATTAGATCTATTTTCTCTAAATTTTGATATAGTTTTTGAGAATTTTCATCACAGAGCTATTGACGATAAATTTATTTCATTTTGAAATAATTAATTTTTTTATAAAAAATGGGGAATGCCAAAAATAAAAATGCCAAAATGAAAATTTTGAAAAATTAGATGAGAAATTAAAATTCTTCTTGAAGCAACTGATCCTAAAATTCTAAATTCTTGTAGGCAATTGAAATTGAATGTACATATACCCAATAAGGTGACAATGAAATAAAAGCATGGGTAAATTTTTTTTTTCGATTTTGAAATCGCTCACCCTCTATATAGTCTGTTCACGTTGAAAAGACCGTGATTATGTTCCCTCTCACAATCACAACTAAAACTTCTAGTTTAAAACCTGGTTTCCTCCCTTATTTTTCCAATTACGACTTTTGCAGCACTGCTGAAACCTTATTATATAATCAAAGGCTGAAACATTGGAATATCACCCCAACTCCCAAGGGAGTCCGTCCCATCGTTGGGAAAGCGAACACACATGTCAAGAAGGGTACCGGAGGTAGTCCGTGCGAAAAAGGTTTCTTACCGTAAAAATCGGTATTGTCAATACCGGTTTTTACGGTAGCGAAGAAATAACGAAAATGGATAACATAGCCGATAGCGAGTGGTTCAAACTTCAAAGTGGTCGGCAGGGATGATAACTGAAACCAATAACTGTAACCAATAAACCAATAAAAAACCAAGTATTTTTGGGAAATTTTGTAACCAGAAACCGAAAACCAATAACGAATTTTTGAGAAAAAACCGTAACAAAACCATAACTGTTAAAAAAATCAAAAAATTCTAACCTAACCAATAACCAATAACCAATTAAAAATTTGCTCAATTATTGGTTAATTTTTTTTTCACTTCTAATAGTAAAATAAACGTTTTCCTTCATTATTGACACATTTTAGCGATACATGAGTCAATTAAAAATCAAAAAAAATGTTTTTCTTATAAAAGAATTCAAAAAATTGTCAAAATTGTGTCATTGCATGTGATGAATGATTTTTTTTATGTAATAATGTGTTCTATATATTATTGACAGATGATGATTTTAGGAGGGAAAGACGGATCGAAAATCGAAAACTGGACATACCACCTTTTTTTTTTGCTTCAAACTGTTCTCACCTCTCGAAAGGGCGAAAAAACGAAAAAAACCAATAACCAATAACCATAACCAAAAACCAATAATGAAACAGGAAAACCATAACCAAAAATTAATAACCAATTATCACGAATTTGACAATAAAAGTTAACCATAACCAATTATTTTTGCCTAAATTTTGTACCATAACTGAAAACCAAAAACCAAAATAATTTCAGTTATCATCCCTGGTGGTCGGACCACTCGAAGTCCGTCAGAAGTTAGGGAAGGCACCCCCTAGAGGCACCTTATCGGTCTACCAGGAGGTAGACCGGGTAGGCCGAGGTAGACCGCGTAATTTACGGTAATTACACGTGATCAGGAAGGCGTCTCCATGTTGATTGTTATCGATCTACCACCGGGTAGACCGGCTGGTAGACCGCGTTTTTTTTTTTTTTGAATGTTTTAAATCAAATAAATCAATAACCTTCAGCTCGCGATCGGCGATCTACTCGCGGTAGACCGGATGGATGGTCTACAGTATGACACAAAAGTCTTGTCCACGAAAAACACTTCATGATATCTCAAAACTGAAAAGAGATATCAGGACGATTCAAACGGCAATATGTTTCTGGAGACAAGGACATTGAAGATTGATGGTAAAATTTTCAGTTCTACCTACAGGGTGTCCACAAATTGAGAAACCGATTTTGGTTAAAAAATGGGGGTCTGGGTTTCTTATGGATTTCAAGTCTACACACTAAGACGATTAAAATGTGATAATTTTTTCCGAAACCGGTTCGAAAATTTGCAACCGGTTGTTAAAAATACTCCAAAAATCGAGATTAGAAAAAATTTTCCAAATGAAATTTGTAGAGCTTTGCGTAAGCCAAACATTGTCAGTGAACTCATTTTTTGAAATTTCAACAACAAAAAAAGATATGAAATTTTTTTAGATTGAACGGTGCGGTGTTCAACATTCATTTGAAACAAATTTTCATATCTTTTTTTGTTGTTGAAATTGTCAAGTTGCCGAGAGCGAACCGATTCAAAAAATGAGTTCACTGACCATGTTTGGCTCACAAAGCTCTACAAATTTCATTTGGAAAAATTTTTCTAATCTTGATTTTTGGAGTATTTTTGACAACCGGTTGCAAATTTTCGAACCGGTTTCGAAAAAAAATTATCACATTTTAATCGTCTCAGTGTATAGACTTCAAATCCATAAAAAACCCAGACCCCCATTTTTTAACCAAAACCGGTTTCTCAATTTGTGGACACCCTGTAGGTAGAACTGAAAATTTGACCATCAATCTTCAATGTCCTTGTCTCCAGGAACATATTGCCGTTTGAATCATCCCGACATCTCTTTTCAGTTTCGAGATATCATGAAGTGTTTTTCGTGGACAAGACTTTTGTGTCATACTGTATAAGAAATGATTTTTGAACCTTTGAAAAAAATATAAAATAATTTATAAATCATCAAAATAACTAATTCGCGATCTTCCCATTCCCATGGTAGACCGGAGGTTATTAATAATTTATTAAATCATTAATAAATAATAACCTCCGGTCTCCGGTCTACTACAGGTAGATCGCGAATTAGTTATTTTGATGATTTTATAAATTATTTTATATTTTTTTCAAAGGTCCAAAAATCATTTCTTATAGATCATCCATCCGGTCTACCGCGGGTAGATCGCGAGCTGAAGGCATTTTAATTAGCTTTTGGCTCGCGATAGACCGGAAGGTTGAAGACTGTAACTATATTTTTATTCAAAGGTCCTTAAATTTTTTAATAATTAGAATTACAATTAGAAGCAAAAAGTAACCAATCAAGAATCAACCATCCGTGACCTATCGTGAGCCAAAAGATAATTAAAATGCCTTCAGCTCGCGATCTACCCGCAGTAGACCAGATGGATGATCTATAAGAAATGATTTTTGGACCTTACAAAAAAATGATTAATTGATTACGTGCATAAACTTTATAAAATCATGAAAATAAAAAATAACTAATTCGCGATCTACCTATGGTAGACCGGAGGTTATTAATGATTTAATGAATTATTAATAACCTCCGGTCTACCATGAGTAGATCGCGAAGTTTTAGTTAATTAGATAATTTTTGATTCATTTTGAAATTTGAAATAGATAAAAAAAATATAAAATAATGCGCGACTACAAAAAAGGAATTTGGTTATTGGCTCGCCATCTATCCATAATAACCAAGTTCCTTTTTTGTAATCATGCTCTCATGCATTATTTATCTATTTCAAATTTCAAAATGAATCAAAAATTATCAAAATAACTAATTCGCGAGCTTCGCATGGTAGACTGGAGATCAGAGAGGTTTCGAAATGATTTAAACTTTCAGAAACCTGCGGTCTACCAGCCGGTCTACCCAGTGGTAGATCGACAGCATGAAGGCGCCTTCCCTAGCAACATCACAAACTCGAAAAACCCGGTATTACGGTAATTACGCGAGATTTTTGAGGTAGACCGGCAGGTAGACCGATAAGGTGACTTTATGGAGACGCTTTCCCTAACTTCTGACCAACATGGACCAACTCGCTATGCTATCTTGCTATCAGTATCAACGCAAAAAAATGGTCAAACAAAAGTGTTCCTTATCCGTTCGCGGTTCGCTATCCATATAATCCATAACAAGATTTCATAATATGGCTCCTGAAGAATTCGCTGAAAAGATTTTTGAATTTTGTGGCAATTACGAGAACAGATGTATTAAATGAGAAAAGTACTTCATCTATTTCAATATCTTCAAAAATGAGTAAGTAAGTTTGTTCAATGTCAATGTTGAATTTATTTATATTAATTGATGTAAGATGAGTAATGTTTTTATCCCTTATAACTCTGGTAACAATAGACTCAACGGGGTGGGTGAGAACTCGTTTGAATTGTTGTTGTCGTTAGTTTCTCAAGACGTTGATAATTGTCATGCGATTATCCATTACCATTACCAAGTAATTTGACGATGAGTGAGGTCCAACGTTGAGGTTCGGATGTGATACGTTTTTTGAGTGCTAGAAAGGTAGCACAGATAGAAATTAATCGTCAATTATGTGACACATAGGAGACAAATTTTGACTGTTCAACAAGTCCCTAGATGGTAGTTTGCACTTTGCAGTCAAAAAGGACCGTTCAGACTGTGAAGATGAAGTGCGCTCCAGTAAGTCACCTCCTGTTGAAATGAGTGAAACTCCCTTAATTGAAGAAGCGTTCAACATTGAGATGCGCGGTGTGGTCCACTTTTTGAGTGCTAGACGTATGACTTTGTTGAATAGTCATTTGACGATGAATTTCAATCTGTGCCGTCTTTCCTAGCACTCAAAAAATGAATTTACATCACAAACCTCCACGTCGAAAGCTTTTTTAAAGAAGGGAGACGTGCTCATTATCAAATAACTTAGTGATGAATTGCATGGCAATCATTAACGTCTTAGTTGAATGAGACTAAAGACAACTAGCCCACACCCACCCCGTCACCCTGTTGAGTTCATTATTACCAAAGTGATAGGGGTAGGAACATAACAAGTTATCTAACGTCCCTCCCCATAGTAGCCTTTTAAGTTTTAACATATGCGCTTATTCATTTTGATTATTTTCAAGTTTCTTCGGCGATAAGTTGGCTAGAATTTCTGATGTCCACCAATAGTTTCCGCTTTGTGAAATGAAATACAGTGTTAATCCTGACTCCGAAAACGAGTATGGTAAATTTGTAATTCACAAAACTTATAATTTCCGATATCAATTTATATCTGTCTTTTTTTAATTGATAGGTTTTATTTCGTAGCAAAAACTAACAAACAGAAGCAAATGGAATTGGCTGAACATCTGAAACTGTCAAGAACTTGTTTCCCCTTGTGTCATTTCAAACTCAGATAATGTGTTCTCGCTTTCTCCAGCAGGACTTCAATGTTCCTCTTGAAATGGAAATGAACTATTGAAAAATTTACCAACTTTAAGAGGTCTTTCCAAGCGATATACTCTGAAGAGGGTGAGTACATCAAATTTTCCAACTAATTTTTCTATATTTGCGGAATAATTTTTTTCACAATTATACCAGTGCTAATTTTTCTCAAAACGAAAACATTGCAAGGAAACAATGACGAAGTTTGCGCAACTTCGAGGTGTAAATGAAAAACGGGGAATTTTACCGACCAAAAAGCAAAAACATTTTTAAAACGGTTGTAATCAAAACAACTTCATTAAACATGAAGCTCGTGAAGCTGTATCTAAAGAAAAACAATCTGATGATTGAATAAAATTGAAAATTAAACTCGAGGGACATTTCAAGCACTAACGCTGAAATAATATCGTTCCATTTCTTATAAAGTTATGCCGTATCGTGCCTAGATATATCTATAGCATAGCCAAAAAAAATGTCCGCCTATGTCTTTAAATATTCAAGAAATCAGGCGATATCTGTACTATATCGCCCGATTTTCGGTTGGTATTACATACATATATCGAAGTATGATATATCATAGATACCTAGATTTACATGTAATAACGATGTATGAATGTTCAATGTATATCTGTCATATCTCACTCAGAAATCTTCAGATATTGCATAGATATAAACGATAACATTTTTCTGTATTTTTGGAAATAATTAAAGATGAAACATGCTTGAATTTTTCATTTATGAATATTTCTAGGTACAAAAAAATTGCAATATCGTTTAAAGTTCATGTTTTCAAACTGCAGTAAGTCCATTCTCACGATTTTTTAATTAAGAATAAGAACGTCATTGTCGAATTTTTGCTCGAATACAACAAAGTTTTGGTTTTTTATGAAAAATGATAGATATTTCTTTTCCAAACAATGCAAGAAAAATGACGACGTTCCCTATTTCTGTGTTTTCACAGTACACAAAACCCAATAAGTAATTGATGGACTCAATGCCTACTGGAAATGTCACCTTCATTTATATCTGTGCAATATCTGAAGACGAAAACTTTTTTTGGACACCCTGTAGAATCCATTTCAATTAACTTTAAAAAATCACTTAATTTCATTTTCCTTAAAAA
Source organism: Pseudococcus jackbeardsleyi (assembly GCA_038380155.1). NCBI lineage: Eukaryota > Metazoa > Arthropoda > Insecta > Hemiptera > Pseudococcidae > Pseudococcus > Pseudococcus jackbeardsleyi. The sequence continues at coordinate 30,188,796 of CM076240.1, read as the reverse complement.
CGATTCAGTCGATTTTGATAAAACTTGAGAACTCGCAAGTTCAGCACTAGATCAACATTTTATCGTTTTTACTTTTTTCTCACAGGACTTAAATTTCGAGTTCAACTTTAATTAGGTACAAAATGGTACATATTATATTTATGCACTGAATTTTGTCCTCGATTAAACTCTGAAGCAGTCAGCTTTGAGATAAAAGTGAAAACGTTAAAATGTGGGAGGAGTGCTGAACAGCTGAAGTTTTTGAGATTTTAAGTTTTATGAAAATAGGTTTAGGCGTTTTTTTAGAAACATGAATTTTTGCATTTTTTGTATGAATTGACT
>CM076240.1:30001863-30187975 GCA_038380155.1 Pseudococcus jackbeardsleyi | reverse complement strand
ATTTCACAGTCTCAAAACTTGATATTGGGTTTTAGCGGGATATTACCTACGCTGCGTGTATTTTAATGCAGTTCCCGATATGATGGAATCGCGACGTCGCGTTAGCTGACCTTGAATCAGTTTCAGCGGGATATTACCCTGTAGCCCTGCGATGCCGATGCTGATGCGTTTCCAGACACGATGGGGCGGTTCGGCGGTTCATATGCAATATGTGCACTTGTGCACTAGGTGACACTCAGTCTGGCTGATTGACGGCGCGCGCGCGCTTCTTTGCATGTGTATGTACTGGCGACACCCCGGCTGGAATAGAATACCGTTGAAGTGGGGATAAAATGGCACGTGCCTACTGGAGTGCATAAATTCGCAAATTTTGACGCTTTCAGCCAGTGTTGCCGTTTTCTGGATTACTCTCAGTTTTTCAGAGAGGATCAATTTATCGGAGAATTTTTGGAGAATTTCCAAAAAATTCCCGGAGAATTTGACATTTTCCAGAGAAATTAACCGCTTTCTTTTTTTTGTTCCAAAACAGGTATTTCATCCAAAAATTCTCGACCAAGCTTCGCTCGGGCTATGGAATATTTCATGTTTTTAAAAATCGCACTCAATTACGGCCCAAAAATTTTAAAAATTTTCAGGAAAAATTTCTGCAATGACGCTATTTTTTTTTTGCTTTTACATTTTTCACCTCACAGGAGAATTTTATAACTTTGGGAGAATTTTTCGGAGAGTTTTCAAATTTCAAAATAGTAACACTGGTCTGAGCGAACGAAGGTTTTCAATCAACGAGAGGAGGAGAAAGATTAGTAAAATTCGCATGCAAGGATTCAACTTCCCGAGGTAATTGGAAACCGTCTTAGAAAATCAAATTTGTTTTTCTGATTCTTAAATTTTGAGAATTCTGTTTATGGAAAAATTCGATTTCGTTACTTTCCGAGTAATTTTTCAATCTTGAACATTTCTTTTCAATTTCGGTTATCGTGTTTTATACTTTTACATATCAAGCGTAATTTTTTTTGGTGTTTTTCATTTCAACAATGGACGAAGGTAAATACATTTTCTTTTTATTTTAAATACTATGACATTAGTTGATCCCTATCGTGTTTAGGTATTCATTTTATTGCTTATTCAAAGTGTGTTATTTTTTTCAAAACGATTGCGTAATGATCTTAAACCGAAAGTAATTTTGAATGTGGAAAAATGTAATTTTGTGTTTCGTATGCAATGCGAAGAATTTTTGGAATTGGACGTAAGGAGTCAAAAATTTTTGTGCTTTGAGAAACTTGTTGTTTCAAGTGGTTTTAATGGAACGTATTTTTTATACTGTGCAGCACAAAGTTTTTTCATTAAAATCACGCGAAGCAACAAGTTTCTCAAAGAACAAAAATTTTTGACTCGTTACGTGCGATTTATGAAATTCTTCGCATTCTATTTTTTCTCAACTGTCTATTTCTTCCTCCAAAAATTCGTATTGTCGTTCATAAACGTTCTGACATCAACTTCCACAGTACAAGTAAACGCTTTCTCAAACGAAAAAAAAAAAAAAAAATGAAATTTTGTTGACGAGAGGAAAACTGCTTGAAAAACAAGTCCAACGACGCACGGAACATTATACAATTTTTTCACATTTCACATCCGACGAAAATAAGTTTTAAGCTGGAAGTAATTTTTGAACAGAGGAAAATTTTATGATGTCTTTTAGTGTAATTTTTCTCAATTTTCATCATTAATGGAATAATAGTCTTCTTATTGCATTATTTTAAATATTTTTCGAAGTGATGAAAATTTCTTATAATTAACAAAAAATTACGTCTGGTATGGTAGAGTTTTATTTAGGTACAAAAATCATTCATCTAGTTTCCAAAAAAAAATTCGAAATCTCCAAGAAAACACTCGAAAACGAGTGATAGATATACGTACAATCAAATATAGCACATGAAAATAATTATCCATGTGCCGAATTCGAATAAAATTGTTTATTTTTAATATTACGTATGTATCTAATTATTTAATTGTAACGCCATGTATGTACTGGTAAACGTGCCTGGTAAACCTAGCCACGCCATTATTTGTTAATCCGTGTTGATGTAATTGAGGGAGTTGAAAACCGAAGGCGAAATTTAGCGAGTCGGATTTCCGACGAACCGATTAGGCAACTTATAGTATATCATCCGTTGTATTGCTTTTTAATCTGCCGTTGAAAAACGAAATATTTGTTTCAAGGGCATGCTTTCATTTTTTTTTTTTTTTTTAAATTTTCGAAATAATTTTTGGTACAAAATGTCGATCTTGATTGGTGTGTACTCTACGATGAAATTTTATTGAAATTTTTAACGAAGGACTACTGTGATTTGATTGCAAAAGACATGGTGAAGATGTGTTTTTATACAACAACAATTACATGTGTTGATTTTTACTTTTGTTGGTTAGATAAGATGGATGCAAATGCGCTTTCGTCATCGCTGCTTCCTCTACCTTCTGCTACCTCTTGCATCATTTGTAAGGATGCAGAGAGATGTATTGTTTTGAAACCATGCAAGCATGTCGCTACTTGCGAGGAGTGTGAAGAATTCTTGAAAGAATACCCTTTTTGCAGGACTGTGATAACAGAAAGAGAACGTATTGTCTTTTAAAACTATGTGTGGGATTCTGGAACTTCATTTTTAAAATACGGAAATACTTACTAATTTGTAATTTGAAAACATCACCTACTGTTGAAAAAATTTCATATCAAGGCAAAAAATTCAGAAAACCAAATTGTAGATTTTTTAAAATGTTTTAGAATAAAACTGTCGAGTTGATTGTTGAATTGACTTATTTTGATCTTTTATAGTCATATTGTGTTTTTTTTTCACATACTTATTGTTGTTCTTTTCGACAAATTTTTTATTCTTCATTTCTAATTAATTCAAGTAGATATATTTATTTCGTAATCAATTTATATTTATTTTCTAATTGATTTAAATATAATTTCTTTTCAATTTCTGTTTGATTTCCATTGAATTTCTAATTACTTTTCTGTTTCATTTATTTTAATTTTTAATTAATGTCTTGTTTCGTTTTTCATTTCCATTCATATATCAATTTCTAATTTTTTTCTGTATTGAAAAACATGTTCGTATCGGAGAGCAATGGTAGAAATCAATTTTCAAGGCTACATCGCCTTATCTTTTCACTTCAATTGTTATAGGTACTTGAGGCTATATTCAAGTATTACTTCTTTAAGTGATGAATTTTGAATCGCCATTTTTCAAGTTATTAAATAACAATTTCTTGATTTTTTAATGATGAATCGATACTTAAGGATCTAATTATTCTATATTCGAATAAAGAATTTGTACCGAAGACTTTTCAGTAATCCTAAAAGGAAATAGCTCTAAAATTTGTTAGGTACCTACTTATCCAAGTGATACTCAAGTATCGTTTAGGAATAGGGCCCTTAGTTATAAACGATAATGACATCTCTTGTTTTCGTAAATTTTTTCACGGAGTACTTCTTTGACTTGATCGCAACAGACATTTTGAAGATGTATATTCATACAATTACAATTATCTGTCAATGGTTATTTTTGTTGGTTATAGATTCATTGGATGATGATGTATTCGTGGAACAGATACCCACTGGAAAGGGTTATGTGTATTATACCAACGGAGGCTACGAGTACCAAACCCAAGAAACATACCGCAACGGAAACAGATATTTGAAATGCACATTTAACAAAAATTTATGCCGGAAAACTTGTAAGAAATAAAAATCATTTTTCATTCATTTATCATCTTATGTATGTACAACCTAAAAAAATTCAGAACTTGAGAAATTTGAATTTTGAATAATATCAATTTAAAAAATCTCGTATTTGAGAAGAAAATTACTTGATGTTGTAAAAAAAAGTAATGTACTTACCCACGTATAAAATTTAAAACAAAGAAATGATATAAGTTTCGATTTCTAAAAAAAAATCAGTTGAAAACAAAAAAAATTAAAATCGAAAGTATTTCCTTAAAAAGACTTCAGAGGCGATTTTCCAAGGGAGGTTAGAGAAGTCTGGCTTCCACAGATTTTTTTAAAGAAATTTTTTTTTCTAAAATGGGTGTAGAAAAACAAAATGCGTAAATGAAATTGAATTCCATCTTAAAATAAAGTGGCCTTTAATTATTTTCACCTACCTACCTGATATAAAAACTAGATTTCGACGATTCAAGTCCAAAATTATTTTAATTACTGAGCTCAAATTTTTTCAACTCTAAATTTCTTAAATCTCTTGAATGAAATGTAATTTTTCTGAAAGTGTAGATATCCAATATCCAATTTTGAAATTTTAAAATTGATTCAAAGTTAAATTTTTTCAGTATTTTTCAATTTTTATGTTTCCACTTTTTTCAATTTCAGGCTGTAAAAAATTCTTTCCAATAATTTATTTAAAAAACATTTCAAGAAACATGAAAATTGAAATTTTTTCAATAAATAAGGAATACTTCAAGGTTATTAGAAAATTTTTTGATTGAAACGAATTCCAAGCAATACGAATTCAATTTTTTTTTTAAATGAAACAAATGACAAAATTTTCAGAAACTTTGAAAAAAAAAATATTCAGTTGGAAAATTTTTAGCATGTAGATATCCATTAGAACTTTTCATAATTAATAATTTTTCATGTTTTTTTTTAAAATTCCGTTCAATTTGAAAATGACTGAATTTTGAAAAAGATTTCAACTAGGTACTTATTTTTCAGAATTTCTTCCCAACACGATAACTACCTTGAAATTAAATTTAAAAAGTAGTTCATAAAGATATAAGCAATCTGATGTGAACCAATTCAAATTTTCTGTGTCTTTTTCTGGTTTTCGTTTTTGTTTTTGTGTTTCTTTTTTTTTTGATAAATTTGTACCTATCCATTATAAAGATTTTGAAAAATATCAAATTTCTTTCAACTTTCTGACTTCTTCATATTTTCTCTTTCAAAATCGCCTCTGAAAGCCATACGTAATCATAAACTATAAAGTTGAGAAGTTGAAAATTAGAAAATAATAACAAATTATTTAAATAAGATTTTTACATTTTCATTTCACGAGTTATTCAAAATTAGAAATGAAAATCATTTTCAAATTGAGAAATACGAAAACAATCAACTGACAAAATGTAAAAAATTATTGATAGGTTTTAAAAAAAATAAAAAATTAACCGATATTGAATTTTGATTTTTAACCCTACGTTAGTCGCTCCCATGTCTCTCAGACCATATGATGCTGTAACTTTGGCTGCTGCATGAGAGGGTGTATTCAAACACATTTCAGCCAATAAAAACACTTTTCAGCGATATAATTTCATACTTGAATTTTGAAGCGCGGTTAGTCGCATCACGGTCTCTCAGACCAGTTGATTTGATGACACTGTATGTTGCATGAACTACATATTAGTTGCCTATCTACTTCTTTAAGGGCAAAATTAGCCTTCCGGTCTGACAGACAGTGATGCGACTAACCATGTTATCATTTTTATGAGACTGCAGTAATAAATGGTTGCTATTTCTGCCTGCGCCAAGCGCCCAAAAATGTACTATTTACACCTAAATAAAACCCAATGACTGCAAATAAATGGTTGCTGGTAATATTGATCATAAAATGAGGTTAGGCAGATCAATACTATTGCATTCTTGCATGAGTATTGCAATTTATTTTACTTGCATAGCATTTTTTTTTGTATATATCAAAATATGAGGTGAAAGAGATGATAGGATTACATTTTATACTCAATGCAATGAAATTGCACCTAGAAAGACCAAGCCTACGAGGTGAGTCAGGGCCGTTACCAGTACTGTGGTTATCCAAAAAATCGCAAAACCCAATATCAATGTTTCAAATGGGAGATATGTGTGTATTAGTGTGTATCATGCTTGAAAGGCCATGCTAATTATATTTGCATGCGTTGTGTCGACCTCTGTGATTAGCTTCACAAATAGGTAACTCAGAAAATGGTCACATCGATAGGTATTATGTCTTTAGTATTCACATTACAACAATTTCTAATTTTGATTTTTAATGACTACTTCTAAAATAAATTGTTGAGTAAAAGATTTCTTTACTTTTTTTAAAAAATCCTGAGCTTTAATGAAATTTTACCAAAGAATATTTAAAAAATACATTTCCAATTTATAACTTGTAATTCAACAAAAAAAAATTGTAAAAATTATGAAAAAAAATGGAAAAAAATTTGAAATAACAGTTCCTGGGATGCAATAGGCAATTTAGCATCTCATGATAATCTTCAGTGTACATATATCGCATACATAAGCATAATTACATTGATTTTAAACCTGGTCCAGTAGACCGTGATGCGACTAATTGCGTCAGTATAATAGTACTGGTCTGACAGACAGTGGTGCGACTTATTGTGTCTGATATTTTTTTATACTGGTCTGACAGACAGTTATGCGACTAATTACGAAAAAAAAAATCATGCGACTAACGTAGGGTTAAAAATAGTTTTGACCCGAAAATGGTTATTCTTGGAAAATAAGTAATCTAAATATTGAACTTTTACTTTCAGTAACAATCGATTTCGAAAACCGGATTATAAGAGGAGACCTGGGACCTCACCAACATATACCCGAACCGGGAAAACGTGATCGCCGTCTTATTATGACGAGGCTGTATGAACGTGTAACCACCGAAACGACTGATATTTCAGTCATTTACAGCGAAGAAACTGCAGGGTAAGCAAGCCTACCTATACTTTTTAATAGCGAAAGTAATTTATGAAGTTTCTAATGTAGATATGTATGCTGCAGGTACCCTATGGAAGTGACGGCTTTTATAAACCTCAATACTGTATCTGAAAAGTGCCGAAGGTGGAGGACAAGCTGCTTTCCGAGCTTACCAAAATCACTTACAGAATTGGGTGCGGCTTTGGGTGAAGGTGGTGTTGCAACGCATTTCGGGAAATCCCACACAGGCAAACCGCTGTATAGACGAACTATCGGAAATCATGCTATTTTATTCATATCTGAGGACCTGAAAGGGTATGGCTATATCTCGTATGTTATTTAAATGTTGGAAGTACCTACTATTCTTCAATTTTTTTACTTATCTTTTTTCATCAATTTCTAGATTATTAACGACACCGGGAGTCATCCTGAACTGCGACGCGACTTTTAAAGCAGTCCCTCATATCGTCGAAGCGAAGCAGACCTTAACAATTATGGCAACTTTCGCCGATGTGGTAATACTTATACGTAGCATTTCATGAAAATATAATTAATTTTTTTCAACGATCACTCCCGAGAGAAAAAATATATAAAATTTGGCAAAACACCCGAGGGGGGAATGAGGACTTGAAATTTTTCAGCTAATTTTTCTAAATTTGCCAATTAATTTTGTTCAAAGTTTTACCAGTGCTAATTTTTCTTAAAACAGTGTCATGAAGCAGAAAGGAAACTTGGATTAAATTCTTCGGTGATGTGGATGACAAATTTCCTGGCTTATATTACTGAAAAGAGGAAAATTTACCGAATCATTTTCAGGAAAAGGAAAATTTGTCGACCAGAAACAAATATTCGCGAATTTTTCGAGCAGTTAAAAAAAAAAAAAAAAAAAGGATAGCTACCTACTCCTTAACCTTACTGACCTTCTCCCTCCTCAATAAATCTAATGTTTTGTTGGAAAATTCCGTTCAAATTCAAAATCGCTATGAAGAGGTACCAGGTAGACGCAGGTCTCTGGTACCTATTTTCTTACGGTAATATACCTATTTGGCCAAATTTCTGATCGGAAGTGATCCCAGTGGATCTGATAACATCCCATCCCATTTAATTTTTTTTCCCTGCATATGATAGGAATAGGTACCTACATTCGTAATGTTTTTTTTTTTTTTTCTAAATTATTTACGTTATGTTAGGCACTTCCGGTATGCTGGGCGGTGATGCGCACCAAAAACCGCAGCTGCTACAGAGATGTGCTGTTGGCAGTAAAAGATTTGGTGCCTGGAATGGACCCAAAGGGTGTCATCCTTGATTTTGAAATGGCGCTTCACCGTGCTTTTGTGGATGTCTTTCCAGACATCCACATATACGGTTGTTGGTTCCATTACATCCAAGTAATACTATTTACATTCGGTTTAAATAATAGCGATACTGGCATTCTATAACTGATTTGTTTTGATTCAGGCGTTGTGTAGGAATAGGAGCAGATTGGGGCTGAGTAGAGCAATGTTGGATGGCAATGCCGAACTCCTGAAAATTTTTCAGATGGCCAAGGCATTGCCATTCCTTAAGGCTGCTGACATTCCAGAAGGAATCAAATTGCTGCAGGAACGAGCAAACTCAGCCCCAGATGCGAAAGCGTTTGTGGAATATTTAGAAAAAACATGGGAACCAAGTAATATTCTTTACCTACCTACTGCTTTGTACAATCTATCGAAGTAATAAATTTGAGTGAAATAAGCCTACTTACTAAATGTAATTGAACTTTGTTTGCAGAAGCGGTACAACTGTCTTTGTATAGAAGATTGAAACGAACCAACAATGACATCGAGGTTTACCATCGACATATCATGTCCCATATGGGTGCCTCGCGAAGGGGAGGTAATCGGCCACCCACATGGATTTTCATGGGTATGTTTTATCATTATAATAATTATTCTGGGACTGATTGTATTGGTTTTTGTTTTCTCACAGTTAATTTCAGATCATTTTTTAGGAAAGTAGGTTTTTTCCTAAATTGAAATTGAATTGTTTTCAGAGAATGAGAAAAATTCATCAAACATTATCTTTTAATTTTCTCAAAAAAGCATAATGATTTTTTGAACAAACATAATCACACTATGATAGTTGCATTGAAAATTTCTCAAATTGCTCACTTACACTTTTTTCTTTTTCATTGAAATGAGAGGTATTACAACAAAAACTGAAATTTTGAAAGGAGACAAAAATATGAAACGTACATTAACTACGAAAAAATTACATAGATACCTAACCAAAATTCAAGGTGTGTTAGTTTACAAATCGAATTTTGAAGAACAATTTTGACATTTCCTCGCCAAAATACCTACGAATAAAATTTTTATGTAATCGGTAAAAAATACAGAAAAATAACGTGCGTGAAGTTAGCTTCATTTCCATAGCATCATTTCTGCATCATTTCCAAAATTCACACCAAACAGCAAAACTGAGCAAAGTGATGCCACAGTGCAACAAAAATAAGAAAACTTTTTGGAAAACATCTTGATTATAATGATTATATAAGGCTGAACATTAATAATCCTGGATAACATTACAGTTCTTTCCTATGAAAAAATGTTTTAAAAGTTGAATAATTTCAACTTGTAATTTTTTCAATGTTTTCAAATTTTAAAAAATTTTCCAAAAAAACTGTAGAGGTTTGAATGGTTTAGAGTGTTCCTCAGACCCTACTCTATGATCTGAGATAGATCACAATCGCACACTCCGATTAGTTTGCTCACAGCTGAGGTGAGTATTTGAAACTTCAATTTCAGATTTATTCTAAGTTTTTCAAATGTTCTAAAAATTCTCAAGAAAGATACAAACGACTAACTGGGGTTTAGAGTTGGCTGAGATGTTCCTCAGACCCTACTCTATCACCTCAGATATTGTCCACTCGCGCACTCCGATTTTATTGCTCAGAGGAGAGGGCGATTTCTCAAACTTGGAATTTTTTCCAAGTTTTTCAAATATTTAAAAAATTCTCAAAAATAATACAAACGACTAACTGGGGTTTTGAGTTGGCTGAGATGTTCCTCAGACCCTACTCTATCACCTCAGATATTGTTCACTCGCGCACTCCGATTTGAATGCTCACAGCTGAGGTGAGTATTTCGAGATTTGAATTTTTTCCAAGTTTTTCAAATATTTAAAAAATTCTCAAAAAAATTACAAACGACTAACTGGGGTTTTGAGTTGGCTGAGATGTTCCTCAGACCCTACTCTATCACCCCAGATATTGTTCACTCGCGCACTCCGATTTGAATGCTCACAGCTGAGGTAAGTATTTTGAGATTTGAATTTTTACCAAGTTTTTCAAATATTTAAAAAATTCTCAAAAAAATTACAAACGACTAACTGGGGTTTTGAGTTGGCTGAGATGTTCCTCAGACCCTACTTTATCACCTCAGATATTGTTCACTCGCGCACTCTGATTTGTTTGCTCAGAGGAGAGGGCGATTTCTCAAACTTGGAATTTTTTCCAAGTTTTTCAAATACTTAAAAAATTCTCAAAAATAATACAAACGATTAACTGGGGTTTTGAGTTGGCTGAGATGTTCCTCAGACCCCACTCTATCACCTCAGATATTGTTCACTCGCGCACTCCGATTTGAATGCTCACAGCTGAGGTGAGTATTTCGAGATTTGAATTTTTTCCAAGTTTTTCAAATATTTAAAAAATTCTCAAAAAAATTACAAACGACTAACTGGGGTTTTGAGTTGGCTGAGATGTTCCTCAGACCCTACTCTATCACCTCAGATATTGTCCACTCGCGCACTCCGATTTTATTGCTCAGAGGAGAGGGCGATTTCTCAAACTTGGAATTTTTTCCAAGTTTTTCAAATACTTAAAAAATTCTCAAAAAAATTACAAACGACTAACTGGGGTTTTGAGTTGGCTGAGATGTTCCTCAGACCCCACTCTATCACCTCAGATATTGTTCACTCACGCACTCTGATTTGTTTGCTCAGAGGAGAGGGCGATTTCTCAAACTTGGAATTTTTTCCAAGTTTTTCAAATACTTAAAAAATTCTCAAAAAAATTACAAACGACTAACTGGGGTTTTGAGTTGGCTGAGATGTTCCTCAGACCCCACTCTATCACCTCAGATATTGTTCACTCGCGCACTCCGATTTGAATGCTCACAGCTGAGGTGAGTATTTCGAGATTTGAATTTTTTCCAAGTTTTTCAAATATTTAAAAAATTCTCAAAAAAATTACAAACGACTAACTGGGGTTTTGAGTTGGCTGAGATGTTCCTCAGACCCTACTCTATCACCTCAGATATTGTCCACTCGCGCACTCCGATTTGAATGCTCAGAGGAGAGGGTGATTTCTCAAACTTGGAATTTTTTCCAAGTTTTTCAAATATTCAAAAAATTCTCAAAAATAATACAAACGACTAACTGAGGTTTTGAGTTGGCTGAGATGTTCCTCAGACCCTACTCTATCACCTCAGATATTGTTCACTCGCGCACTCCGATTTGAATGCTCACATCTGAGGTGAGTATTTTGAGATTTGAATTTTTTCCAAGTTTTCAAATATTTAAAAAATTCTCAAAAAAATTACAAACGACTAACTGGGGTTTTGAGTTGGCTGAGATGTTCCTCAGACCCTACTCTATCACCTCAGATATTGTTCACTCGCGCACTCCGATTTGAATGCTCAGAGGAGAGGGCGATTTCTCAAACTTGGAATTTTTTCCAAGTTTTCAAATATTTAAAAAATTCTCAAAAAAATTACAAACGACTAACTGGGGTTTTGAGTTGGCTGAGATGTTCCTCAGACCCTACTCTATCACCTCAGATATTGTTCACTCGCGCACTCCGATTTGTATGCTCAGAGGAGAGGGCGATTTCTCAAACTTGGAAAAAAATTCTCAAAAATAATACAAACGACTAACTGGGGTTTTGAGTTGGCTGAGATGTTCCTCAGGCCCTACTCTATCACCTCAGATATTGTTCACTCGCGCACTCCGATTTGAATGCTCACATCTGAGGTGAGTATTTCGAGATTTGAATTTTTTCCAAGTTTTCAAATATTTAAAAAATTCTCAAAAAAATTACAAACGACTAACTGGGGTTTTGAGTTGGCTGAGATGTTCCCAGACCCTACTCTATCACCTCAGATATTGTTCACTCGCGCACTCTGATTTGAATGCTCAGAGGAGAGGACGATTTCTCAAACTTGGAATTTTTTCCAAGTTTTTCAAATATTTAAAAAATTCTCAAAAATAATACAAACGTTTAACTGGGGTTTTGAGTTGGCTGAGATGTTCCTCAGACCCTACTCTATCACCTCAGATATTGTTCACTCGCGTACTCCGATTTGAATGCTCACATCTTAGGTGAGTATTTCGGGATTTGAATTTCTTCCAAGTTTACAAACATTTAAAAAATTTTCAAAAATAATACAAACAACTAACTGGAGTTTTGAGTTGGCTGAGATGTTCCTCAGGCCCTACTCTATCACCTCAGATATTGTTCACTCGCGCACTCCGATTTGAATGCTCACATCTGAGGTGAGTATTTCGAGTGTTGATAAATTACTAAGCACCAACAAAAAATTAAAGAAAGTAGAAAGAAAAGAAGACAGCTACGAATTCGAGAATTTTTATTGTTTACATACGCGAATACGAAAAATACTAAATCTACAAATATTCTTGTTGGCTGATGCACAAATTTGAGTCAATTTTGATCTTAGCTGGAACCTAACGGGAAAGAAACAAAAGAATTTCCCGTTAGAATACAATTTTTGAATTATGTAAGAACTAAAGGTCTACTACTGTCGAAAACGTCATAAAATAAAATTCATCATAGGTGTATTATTTACTTACCATTTTTCGATAAGAGGGGATCCCAGAATATACAAGAGGCGGGAGCAAAACGAAATTAGCAGGAAATTAGCAAGAAATAAGATGCAATGCACTAACAAACTTCAAATCATCAAATGATATCGGAAAAATGAAAAGCTCATAGAATAGACAGATGTAAACAAGAACCAAGTGGCCACATAATTGTGGAATAATTTCGACTTTGGCGGCCGAATAAGGGGGAAAGAATTTTCCTCTTTTAATTTTTTATTTAAAAGAGGAAAATTTCGAAAATATCAATTTTATAAAATTACAAAATTGATAATTTTCGACACTCCCCACGCCAAAAGAACTTAAGACCACATAAAATTTTGTTACTAAGGTTTCATAAGTTTACACATCAATTTTAGCTCTTTTACTAGGCGGTTCTAAAGACGGTTCAACTTTTCTAGTTGGGATTTCGAGAGGTACTAGCTGATTTACAGTCTTTGTAATCACCTTTCCTCCACATCTCACAAAAGCTATTCCACCTCGAGAATCTGTTCTTAAAATTTTTCCGAATGGCCAAAGTGCTCGAGGGGAATTTTCTTTGATTAGAACAATCTCACCTTTTGAAGGAAGGAAAGGGACCGAATTCTTCTGAATTTTGTGTGTGGACGTATGACGTTCTCTAAGTGATAGAAGATACTGGCTTTTAAAGGCCACCCAAAAAGCTTCTATCGAACCTACTATGTTTTTCCAACACTTAATCACGTTCCCAGCGCTAGATGTAACCGGACCTTCTGAAGTGACTTCTAAATTTTGTTTATTACTCAAAGGCAAAAGGATACAATTTGGTGTGATTAATTTCGAATCTTCAGAGACATAGGTTAAAGGGCGACTGTTGATGGTGAATTCGATTTGCTTTAAGGCTGTAGACATTTCCCTATAATCCAAAAAAACTGTACTGAAACTTTTTCTTAAGGCTTGTTTAACTGCCGAAACTAAACGCTCATAGGCGCCACCATACCAAGGAGCATTAACCGGAATGAATTTCCAACGAATTTTCTTTTGATTAACAAAATTTTGAATACTTGGTTCCAAAGTTTTAGCTTTTTCGCTAACTAAAGGTTGAACGCATACAAAATTTGTCCCGTTATCCGAAATTATCAATTTCGGACAGCCGCGAACACTAACGAAGTTTACCAAAGCTAAGAGAAATTCATATGCTGTAAGGTCACGAACCAATTCTAAGTGAACTGCTCTAGTCACTAAACAAGTAAAAAGAGCTACGTAAGATTTTATTGTTTTTGGTTCATCCGAATCTTTTGATTTTTCATCTAAAATGTAAATCGGGCCTAAATAGTCTACTCCGGTATTCTGAAAAGGGGCAGCCTCATTTACTCGAACTGAGGGTGAGGGAGGCATAGGCGGAAGTTGGTAGGTACCACCATCCCAACGTCTACAAGTCTTACACTTATGGATAATCGATTTCATCAAACTACGACCTTTTCTAATCCAAAACCTTTCTCTTATTTTCGCAAGCAAGTGGGAACAGCCAATGTGATGATTTTCTTCATGAATTTTTTGGACGTAAGCAATCGTAAGAGGGCTGTCTCTTGGCAAAAGAATTGGATATTTTGCGTCCCAGGGTAAAGGTGCATTATCTAAACGACCTTTACATCTTATGTACGCATCCTCATCAAGAAAGAGATTCAGGTTCTTATCAGGTTGGATATTATTCTGTAATTTCCTAAGCTCGTCTCCAAAGTATTTTTTCTGTAACTCAAGTATCAATCTCTTTTCACCAAAGTCGTAAAGCTCCTCACTTGAAACGTTTAATTGGTTGTTTGAAAAGCAATGGAGGAAAGAAAATAGCCTAACACAAGCGTTCCATGAGAATTTGCTTTCGAATTCATCCGTAAGTATACCTGAATATTCTACTCTAAAGGTGGAAAGAGTGGCAGGAGACACAAATATGCTTGTATTCTCAGGTGTGTTTGGCCAAAGACGTTTATCACCTAACCAATCGGGTCCATGCCACCAATCCTCTCGATTCATAAGTTTTGTTGCATTGCAACCTCTAGACGCGATATCAGCGGGATTTTCTTCTGAAGGAACATACCTAATACTTAAGTTTTGAGCACGTCGAATTTCATTTATCCTATTTTGAACAAAAATAGGGAGCACTTTATTTGACTGAAGCCATTGAAGTACCGTAGTTGCGTCGGTCCATAAGGTGACGTTGTCTATACTCAATGTTTCAAAAGCACGAATAAAACTAGCTACTCTTTTACCAATAAGTACACTCAAAAGTTCAAGATTTGGAATTGAATTATTCTTAAGAGGTGCAACTCTGGCTTTACTATAGAGTAAGATTGAGAAGTTTTTGTCTGTACCGACACTTATAAACGTAAGATATGCCACACAAGCGTAAGCTTTGCTTGAGGCATCACAAAAAATGTTCAATTCGATGCTCTTGTAATTTTTAGGATGTGTAAATAGGCGAGGTATTCTGATGTGAAACATCTCTAAAGCCTCTCGAGAAATTTTGACCCACCTTGCAACTAATTGAGGAGGGAGAGGCTTATCCCATGTGAGATTACCTTTGCATTTAAACAACTTCCACCAGCGATCCCTAAAGTACCACTTTCCGGCCATCTGATTGGCCATTTGAACGTCTCATCACCTTCAACTCCTCCCCCAAACATTTGTGATAAGGACTTTGACGAAATAATATCGTAGATACAATAATTTTACGCTGGAAATTTTTTATTAATTTCATTTCACCACTCCATCGTTAGCAATGCAATAATTAGCATAACATAAAACGATCGAAATGCCGGTAAGTCTTGGGTAAGTCAGTAAAAATGAAAGCCCCACACCAAATATTTGGTTCATTTCAAATGCAAAAATAAGTCTTTTACGAATGCTTGTCTGTTGTCAACCAGAAAAGAAAACCGATACACATAAAGGTAACCATAAAAATTAATGCGGTAGATTTCAATTCGCAAATCAAATTAATACAACGGAAAGTGATGTTCGCCTTCAGCTAGAAAGCAGGAATAAAACGAATAAAATTACCTATGGTTACCTATATGTGTGTTGGTTTTCTAGTTGACAAGCATTCGTTAAGACTTATTTTTGCATTTGAAATTAACCAAATATTTGGGGCTTTCTTTTTTATTTTTACTGACTTACCGGCATTTCGATCGTTTTATGTTATGCTAATTATTGCATTGCTAACGATGGAGTGGTGAAATGAAATAAATAAAAATTTTCCAGCGTAAAATTAAAATTGTATCTACGATATTATTTCGCGGATTATTTCGTCCAAGTCCTTCTCAATCTCAAGTTCTCACTTCTCAGTTATCACAAAATGTTGTGGAAGGAGTTGAAGGTGATGCGGCGTTCAAAGGACCAATCAGATGGCCGCAAAGTGATGCTTTAGGGATCGCTGGTGGAAGTTGTTTAAATGCATTACCTTTCCAACACTCCTGCATTATAACTTTTAGTTCTAAAATACAAGGTGAAACTAAGCCAAGAGGATCAAAGAAAGATGCTGTAAAACTCGCGATATGTCTTTTTGTAAGAATTTCTGGTGTATTTGGAACGTTATTTTTGAGAAGAAATTGATCGAGTTCGCGATCCCAATTTAAGCCCAAAATCGAAATATCTCCAGTTTTTGAACAAACTTTCTCTTTCGGAAGGGATTGAATGAAACGTTTATCATTGGATGCCCAATCTCTAAGATTAAAACTTGCTTCACTCAACTTTTTGGTTAAGGAGTCATATACTGCTAAAGCGGTTGAAGTATCTCGTACACTCGTGACGAAGTTGTCTACATAAAATGAGTCTTTTGCTTGGAGTAGCAAAATGTTCGTAGGTTCGCTAGTAAGGTGCTCCTGTAAAACAATGTTCAACAGAAACGGCGATGAAACTACTCCAAACGGTACTCTACGAAATCGATAGACAATTAAATTACTAGGGTCTGGAGGTTTTGAGATATCTTTAACCCATAAGAAACGTACAACATCCCTATCTACCTCGTTGAGTGAGATCTGTAGGAAAGCTTTTTCTATGTCTCCTGTAATAGCAACAGGTTCTAAACGGAATTTGAATAGCAATCCTACGATATCTTTCTGAAGTTTGGGTCCACAATGCAAAAGATCGTTCAAGCTTTTACCTGTTTTTGTTGTAGCTGAAGCATCGTAAACAATCCTAAGTTTGTTATTCTGAAAAATTGGCTTATGTGGAAGATAATGTATCAAATTTACGGACTTTCTGGGCGCTTCCTCGATAATACCTAACCCTGACTGTTCTCTTATCAAATTATTGCAACGTTCTAAGTGTTCGCGAGGAGTTTTTAGCAAAAGGTTTCTTAAGCGAGCTAAACTGACATGATAATTCGAAGATATTGAAGGTTCTTCCGATTTCCAAGGCCACCTTACTACATAACGATTATCCTCGGCTCTTATCGTTTCGCGAAATCTCTGAAGAACTTTATCATCGGTAGATTCTATTTCATCTGACCTAATCCCTAACGCTTCTAAACTCCATAAGTTGACTATCGAAGTAGGATCATTTTCAGGCGTAATTTGCTCAAAAGAAGTAGGACACAATAAAGATAAGGAATTTTCGTAATTCGGTACTCTTTCATATAAGTTGTAGTTTGTACCGCCAATCTTACCTGTAGGTATCCATCCAAAAATTGATGTTAATAAGACTACACCATTATCAAGCTCGAAAACTTCTCGTCTGTCTAAGACCTCGTTAATTAGATCATTCCCTAGTAAAATATTTAAGGGAGATCTCTGATTTTCAGATAGGAAAATACTGCTATCTGCGTAAGGTTTTGAGGTAGGTAAAATCTTTTTTGAGATTTCAGCATTTGGAGCTGTTCTGATGTTGCCTGCTATACAAGGAGTCGTCCATAAGTCAAAGGAGCGTAATTTATTACCTTCTTTGTTTACTAAATCGACTTTAACAGTATTTGATTTTATCATGATTGGTGTGTTAGACCCAAAAGGTGATACAAACAGCCTCTTGCTTTGTTTAGTTTTCAACTTAAGTTTCTGGGCTAGTCTTTTATCTATGTATGAATGAGTACTACCGGTATCTAAAATCCCTCTAACGGGTTCTAAAGTTTCTACAGCGGACACAAAACTACCAAAAGTCTGAAGATACGTACCTTTCGAAGATTTTCCTTCATCACCTGTTCCAGCTGCGGCAGTCGTCGCATTCGATTTTTTCTTACTCAAGACATACGATACGCAAAGAATAATAGAATGCCCTGATCCCTTACAGAAACTGCATTTCTCCTCACGTGCATTACACTTCTTCACAGAGTGTCCTGGCTTACCACAGGCGAAACATAAACGCTTAACAGAAATTCGATTCTTACGAGCAGCTAAAGTCGAATACTTTCGGCAATCCTGAGATGGGTGACCTTTCTCACAATAAATACATACACTCTTCGAGACCTTGCTACTACCACCGGCGCACAAAGACACAACAGGATTACGAGGCGGAGGTACTGGATGTTCTGAAGCAGCAGCAGGTTCCTCTTCTACGATACCATACAAGTGAACCATGTCTTCGATACCAACAACAGCGTCTAATGCTTCCATAAGCTGAGTCAAGCTGTAATCGTCGGAGGGTTTCTTAACGAGATTCTTAAATACTTCGCGTAACGTTTCTTTGCTGAACTTCTGCAGGATTAAACGCTTTACATATTCCTGATCGCATTGGGTGCCTACGGTTGTGAGATTGTTGATGATCTTTTTGATTTCATTGAGATTGTTCCTTTGGTCTTCAATTCGATCAGACTTTGACAGCGACGATAACTCAGAATAATAAACGTTAATTAGCTTTTTGGGACAACCATAACGTTCTTGAAGCAGCTTAGTCGCCTCTGGGTACGAATCAGCACACAAACTGAATCCCTCGAGAAGTTTCTTGGCTTTACCTTTTAGAACCGACATGAGATATGCGAACTTCTGGGTTGGATCAGTTGGTTTCTTATCCACCATTGTGGAAAATTGCTCCCAAAATGATTTCCAAGTACGGATGTCGCCACTAAACGAAGACAACTCCATAGGTTTCACTTTAAGAAGATCGAAAGGTTGAACCATCGGATGCACGAAAGGACCATTCATCGCGCAGAACGAAGTGCCTGGTGTCGCATTTGACGAGGAGGTATCGGAAGTGGTTTTCGAAGAGCCATTTACCCCACTTCCAGTAGGGATGCTTGATGTACCTTCTGGATTACCATTTACCATAAATTTTACTCGATCGGGATAAATTTTGGGTTAGCATAAGGATTTGAAATCGTAATGTAAATGGTAGTTGTACTAAAGGATTAAATTTGGAATTACAGTACTCTCGTGAATTTCTTAGGATCCTAACTAAAATCACCGCGATAGCTGAATAATTGATCTTTTTAAGGTATCGAGTACGACTTTGCAAGTCTCATACACCCTACGCCTAGGTGTGTTCAAATTCTGCCTAACGTGCATATTGATGTATCCTGAAAAGGCTTACATCACATAAGAACGTTTTGTAATATAGCTATGAATCACAAAACTAGTCCTTTGACTGAAAAGCCATCGGGAAAATGTTACGAAACATTCACATTTTTAGGCGTAGAATGCATCACTTCGTAACTAAAAATTTCTTAAAACCATTATAGGTACGCGAAATTGTAGATTGAACTCAAGAATCACAAAGGCTACCTTTTTTCTGAAGTGGTAGATGAAAATTAAGCTGATATTTACATTCGTTTCAGAATTAAAATGCAATTCACGAAATGTAAAATTCGCCTCAGTCTAGTCGAAGCAATACTGGAAAATAAATTCAATTATTTTCCGCGCAGGTCCCGCACGTAAGAACACCACGCCCAAGAATCGAAACGAAAATTTTAATTATCCTTGAATTGAATCCCATACTACAATCCATGGATAAAAAATTCCAGTCAATCCTCATCAAAAAATTCTGATAGGCAGATTTGTAATGGATGCAATTTGATTCATTACCAAAATAAAATTCTGAATACTCGAAAAGATCGCGATCAATTTTTTGCATAAGTTTTAATTCCATTTAATCAATAAAATTTTTTGTAGCTTGAAGATTTTGATCACAAAATAAAATTGTTTTCACTGAAGGGCATACTTGAAACAGAATGTCTTGATCCGGATCGAATTATTTTATTTTTTAGAGTACTGCTAATAATAATCGAGAATATTTCATTTGCAGGTTGAAAAAATTAGCATTTCGAGCTTTATCAAACTAATTTCTTCCGAAGTCACAAATTACGTACCCTTGATCACTAAAGTATTGGTATGACTAATAAAAACGAATTTTCAAGTATGCACAAATTCTCATAAAAACTACCAGAAATTACGATTTCTCTAAAGGTGACGAAAACGGACACAGGGGGTCAACGAACTAGCACACGAATAAATAAATTGACACACTAATAAATTTATTTGAAAATTTCACTGTAGGCGAGAGGGTAAGGATTTCGACAGTAATAATTTCTAAAAGTATGTAGGTATCACTAAAGTTCGACAGTAGTAGTTTCTGAAGCATAAATTCTCTGAATTCGCGATTTTTCCCTAGCTAACCACGCTCTGCTACCACTTTTGTTGATAAATTACTAAGCACCAACAAAAAATTAAAGAAAGTAGAAAGAAAAGAAGACAGCTACGAATTCGAGAATTTTTATTGTTTACATACGCGAATACGAAAAATACTAAATCTACAAATATTCTTGTTGGCTGATGCACAAATTTGAGTCAATTTTGATCTTAGCTGGAACCTAACGGGAAAGAAACAAAAGAATTTCCCGTTAGAATACAATTTTTTGAATTATGTAAGAACTAAAGGTCTACTACTGTCGAAAACGTCATAAAATAAATTCATCATAGGTGTATTATTTACTTACCATTTTTCGATAAGAGGGGATCCCAGAATATACAAGAGGCGGGAGCAAAACGAAATTAGCAGGAAATTAGCAAGAAATAAGATGCAATGCACTAACAAACTTCAAATCATCAAATGATATCCGAAAAATGAAAAGCTCATAGAATAGACAGATGTAAACAAGAACCAAGTGGCCACATAATTGTGGAATAATTTCGACTTTGGCGGCCGAATAAGGGGAAAGAATTTTCCTCTTTTAATTTTTTATTTAAAAGAGGAAAATTTCGAAAATATCAATTTTATAAAATTATAAAATTGATAATTTTCGACATTGAGATTTGAATTTTTTCCAAGTTTTCAAATATTTAAAAAATTCTCAAAAAAAAAACACAAACGACTAACTGGGGTTTTGAGTTGGCTGAGATGTTCCTCAGGCCCTACTCTATCACCTCAGATATTGTTCACTCGCGCACTCCGATTTGAATGCTCACACCTGAGGTGATTCCTTTTAATTAATTGATTTCGTCGCTATTGATCACAATTTACGAAATTACCATACCATTGATCACATTCTTGCCATAATCAGATGTTGGCTTTATCACTTTAGTTTTTTCCAATTATCTCCGCGAGTTTTGGCTTCACAGTTATGGTTTTGGTCTCATTCGTTTTTTTCTGTGAAAAATACATTGGAAAAAAAATTTTCTCGCTATTATTTGGTTAATTTTGTTAGTTTTCATAAGGGGTCGATATTAGGCACCATTTTTTCACTTTTTAAATTTGGCATTTTTTGGAAAAAAATTCGTCAAAAATCGAAAATGAAAAATTGGGGGATGGGGCTTTGGAATATTAAACTAGACTCATTACCCGGCATTTTAAGCCATAGTGGGCATTTCCAGCTCAATTACAGGTCGAGTAATTCAAGAAACAAAGATGGGGGTCGATATTAGGCGACCTTACCCTTACTTATCTAGAAATAAATGGAAAGCAGGTCGTTCGTTCATAAAAAAGGGGAAAGCTTGCCCCTTTCGAATAGTTTCAAAATTACATTTCAATCGGAAAATAACTTTTTTAGAAAATTTTTGTTGAGATTTGGAAATGATGAGAAAAAAGATGTTGAAAGTCGGAAAAATTTTATTCTAGTCGAATATAATTGATTTTTTTACCCCTCTCCCTCTTAATAGAACCAGACTGCCTTGGTTCATGTCTAATACTGGTTTCTGTTTAAAAATCCACAAGTATGTAGCATGTAAGTAGTAAGTATGTATTGGATATGTAAACAAAGCAACCGAGGCGACAAATGGTACTTCCACCGAGGAGCCCCAGTGACAAAATAGGTAAAGAGGCGTTTACCTATCATGTTGGTAGGAGGCCACGGTTTGGAAGGTGGGTAGACGGGGTGGTATGCGTGGGCGATGACGCTGTCATATCCGCTCCCACCACCACAGCCTGGCACATACCTTGATGATGACATCACTTCTAATCAATTGAAAATTTTTTAATAGAAATGAATCACAGGATATGAGTCAGCAATTAAGAGCTTATCTTATCTACTTGATCAAGCACAGAGACAAAGGAAAATGTGTCTTATCAGCTGGAAATGACTCATTATATATGAGTCAGCAATTAAAACCTTATCTTATTAAGTAGTAGGAGAATGTTTTGTCCAATATTATTCATCCCCGCCACTTTGAAAGAGTATAAAATTAGCTATAGATTGTTTTTTGATCCAGTTTATTGTTGGTTACTGAATTGAGCTGTAATAACTTTGAAAAGTGTTGAAAGTAGCTTTATAATAAAGGAGTTTTATTTACATGCATAATGGCAGAGGAAAGAATTGGTGGGTTGCAGTTTTTATTACATTGATTGTAATTTAAAAGGGTTGAAAGTAATTGAATGAATTTAATTTACAGAGTTTGACAACGAAGATGATAACTGGATGTTGGCTGCTCCAGATTTCATTATTAACAATGATGGTACCTGGACATTGGTTTCAACTGATCGCTCATCACTTGCAACTATTTCAACAATGTCTGGTTTGGGACAGGAACACGTGGAGCCACAACCATCAACGAGTAATGCAGGAAACAATGATGCTGTTGAGGAGCAACTATATGAAGTGTTGTCTAGCAATACAATGCATAGTGAGAAATTTAACACAAAAATTACCGAAACATCTATTCAATTGAAGAAAATGGAAAAAAACCCTGGAGTTGTTATAAAGCAGGCCTTCGATAATATATTGAAAAAAGAATTGAGAAATATCTCCGAGAGGGATCAAGTTGGGATTATCTTAAACAACAAGGATTTTAACAAGCCTATGTATGTTACATTGAGACAACATGATCAATTAACATCAGATGTGATTTTGGCAGAAGCTGAGAAGATTATTCAAAGTAACGAAGAATTTTTTTTGAGCGAACCTTTGGATGTAAAAATAACGACGGTACATTTACCAAGTGGCCAAAGAGGGAAAAGTAATTATCATATCTTACCTTTTGATGATTATTGTGAGAAAAGGCCAAGATCTATTGTAATTATCAAGAATCGAGATAACTTATGCCTACCAAGAGCAATTGTCGTTGGAAAGGCTTTCATAGAAAGGGCTGAGAAGAAAATATCGACGAACCAGTATTATTCATTGGTTAGAAGCGAGTTCCCACAGAAGTCAGCTGCTGAAAACCTTTGCAAGGCAGCAATACCTGGCTGTATCGGAAGAAATGGCTGCATTGTGCAAAACTTTATTGGAGATCTATACGACGTTGATAAATTCCAGGAATACTTTGAAAATGAATTTGAATTGACAGTATTTGATGGTTCCAATAGAGAAGGGAAAAATGTGCTGTATAAGGGTAATACTGGAAATACCCGATACATTGATCTGTTCCTCGATGTGGATACAAATCATTACAGCACTATAACTAGTGTAACAGGTGCCTTTGCTCTGAATTATTATTGTAGGCAATGCTGTAAAGGGTATAGCAATAAAGGTGAACACCGCTGTGTAGGAAGATGCAAAAACTGTGGGAGCAGTACAGCTTGCGAACCTGAAGAAAATTTTAATACAAAATGCGATGAATGTAACATTTACTTCACTAGTTCGCAGTGTTTAGCGAATCATCAAGTGCCAAAACTGGCGGGAAATAAGTCCATTTGTGATGTTACCAAATATTGTTATCATTGTATGGAGATATACACATTGAATAGAAGAAAAACAACTCATAAGTGCTGGTATAAGTTGTGCAAAATATGTAGCAAATATGTACCAAAAGATCATTTATGCTATATACAGAAATTGAAAACATTCAACTCTAAGTTGGATGACAACATATTTATTTTTTTTGACTTTGAGGCAAGAGTGGAAAATGGGATTCATATACCTAACTTCTGTGTCATACAGAATCAGTGCCAATACTGCAATACTAATAGCAATATGCAAGAAGAATGCGACAGCTGCTTCCGAAGAGAATATATAATTGATAAAGAAGGCGATGAGTTGATGGATGAATTTTTTGCCATTATTAGTCGTAAATCAGAATATTTCAAGAGAGTAATAGTATTTGCCCACAATGGTGGGGGCTATGATTTCCAGTTTATAGCCAAATACATGATAATGAAGAAGAAATGGATACCAAAAATAATTAAGAATGGTTCAAAAATCATGTCGATGGAATATCGTAATTTACATTTCAAAGATACCTTATACTTTTTTGGATGCAGATTGTCTGCATTACCAAAGATGTTCGATATAAAGGAGACAATGAAAGGATACTTTCCACATTTCTTTAATTTGCCAGAAAACCAGAAATATCGAGGAGCTATACCACATATCAAATTCTATGGACCAGACTTTATGAATACCGAGGAGCGAAGAAAATTTTTGGACTGGCATGCCGAGCAAAAAGGTGAATTTGATTTCAAGCAAGAAATGACCAGCTACTGTAGAGCAGATGTAGATATTTTAAGAGAAGCAGCGCTGAAATTTCGTAAATTATTTATCGAGCTGCTAGATGTTGATCCTTTGGCTTCAACGACAACTATAGCATCTGCATGCATGAAGGGTTACAGGCAGAATTTTCTTCCAGAGAATATGATTGCTGTAATGCCTTTTAAAACTTATCATATGCAAGATAATCAATCTAAAATGGCTTTACGCTATCTATATTATTTGGAACAAAAATATGGAATCATTTTGCAATCAGCATATCGCGGTCGAGAAAAAGAATTTGGTAAATATAAAGTTGATGGTTACTATGCGAAGTTTCCTACTGCAAAGCTGGATAATTTTGACAATGATACTCGAGAAGAAGTTGAGTTAATTATAGAAGTTCAAGGATGCTTGTTCCACGGATGTCTGAAATGTTATTCAGGAGCAGAAAGATATGAACCTGTTGGTGATCCACAGAAGAATTTTCAAACATTGCAGCATAGATATGAGAATACAGTGAAAAAAATGGATTATCTGCGAAAGTTGTTAACACGACCACATATACTGGAGATATGGGAGTGTGAAATTCGTAGCCAGTGCACAAACGACGAAGTGCTGAGAAAAATAATGACAGATGCAGACACAGTAATTCGAATCGAGTCAAATCGAGAAGCGTTTTTTGGCGGTCGTACAGAATGCTTTCGAAATTATTACAAAGTGAAGCCTGGTGAAGAGATACGTTATATCGACGTCAATTCTTTGTACCCGTATGTAAACAAATATGGTGTCTACCCAATTGGTCATCCGGAAATATTGCTCGATGATGAGGCAAAACAGTGCGATTTTCATAAACTTACTGGTATTGCCAAAGTGAAGATCTTACCACCAAAACAACAGCTGTTCCCAGTTTTACCAGTACGGGTGAATAACAAATTGATATTTCCGTTGTGTCGTACTTGTGCTGAGTATGAACATCAGCAGTCATGTACTCATGAAGATGAGCAAAGAGAGCTAGTTGGAACTTACACATGTGTAGAATTGGCTAAAGCATTGGAATTGGAATACAAGCTCAAACAAGTTTATGAAGTGTGGTCATATAATAGTACTCAATATGATCATTCCACAAAAGCCGGAGGATTATTTGCACAGTACATCGACAAATTTCTTAAAATAAAACAGGCAGCATCTGGCTACCCATCCCATGTTGAAACAGACATTGATAAAGCAGAATTCTGTAGAAAATTTAGAGAAAAAGAAAATATAGACCTGAGTCCTAATGAAGTGGAGTTCAACCCAGGGATGCGCGCTCTAAGTAAACTGTGCCTGAATAGGTATACACATTTCAAACAATGTTATTTCTTCTTTTAAATTTTACAATTTATTTATTCTATGTGATATTTTTTTTGCTTTACAGTTTATGGGGCAAGTTTGGTCAACGTAATAACATGCAGCAAACTTCAATAATTAATGAAACTCATAAATTTACAGAACTTGTTATTAATCCAGAGAAGGAAATTATAGACATCAGCATATTAAAGTCAAACACAAATGTTGAGCAACAACCAGAAAATGAAATCTCACTTGTGTCCTGGAAAGTTATAGAAGAATGCACTGCAGATGAAAGTTTCATCAACCCTATTATCAGTGCTTATGTCACAGCTCAAGCTCGACTATATCTGCACTCTTTTCTACAGCGTCTAGGTGATAGAGTACTATATTGTGATACAGATTCGGTCATTTATGTTCATCGAGAAGGTGACACCGAAATTGAAACTGGTCCATATTTGGGAGAAATGAGTAACGAGCTGGATGGCTATGGTAATGGATGCTACATTTCCGAATTTGTTTGTGGTAAGCCTTTTTATTTAAATGTGCAAAGATTACCCATGATAATAGATCAATTGATTAAATAATTTGTTTTAATTTTTGATTTCAGAGGGTCCAAAGAATTATAGCTACAAGGTGGTGGATAAAGATGGAAATACAGTATCAACAACTGCTAAAGTACGAGGCTTCACACTAAACTTCTCGGCGAGCAAAAAACTCAATTTTGAGACTATGAAGGATTTTGTTACTGGAGAAAATTCGGAACCTATACTGGTTACTGAGCCATATAAAATTCAACGAAAGCGGCATTTTGAACTTGTTACACAGGCTCAAACGAAAAAATATGGCGAAATTTCAAGTAAAAGGCGCCAAACAACGAATTTTGAAACTGTACCCTATGGTTTTGTAGATAACTTATGAATAAATTTTGATAAAACTAGTATTAGTAATATTTAATCTTATCTGTAAGTTAATCTCAAGGTTATCATGTTTATGTAGGAGTGGGGTTTACTGGTGATGGTGGCGGGAGTGGAAATAATCTATAAAAACGGTGTAAGGTAACAATATTCAATCATTTTCACAATGTCTTCCAGCAACGAAAGTGATTCTAGTTCAGATAGCTCTGGTTATGAAACAGATTATGTTGAAGCTTGTTTGCACTGTTGTAAAAAAATTAAAAGGGTATTTGAGCCAAAATCGTTGCAGGACATATGTAAAGAAAAAATTGTAGAAAGTATTTCTATTGTTGAAAATGTATTTTGGCTACCACTGCCCAAAAAAATAATTAGGGTACTAGCCAATTATTCTATTCTTGTATGGTCAGAAAATCAGAAAAACAAACAATTTTCTAGAAGTTCAGTAAAAAATTCTTTATTGAATTTTGAAGAAGAAAATTCTCCATATGATTTGAAATTTTGTGAGTTTTGTTGTCGCAGATCAGGTTGCGCACAATATAGGGATGTAACCTGTTATAAAAGGATATGGAAAAACTTTCGTGGGGAGGATAAGATCCTTCGTGGCTATGATGATGCATACTGTAAGAAATGTAATTACCTAAATTTCGTTAAATGTAACCATAATGCTAATTAAAATTTATGCGATATTCTTTAATATAAATTATTTCTAAGTTGTTTATTAATTATTTATATCTTATCAAAAAAAAAGTTCTAATTCAGATAAATCAGGCAGGAAATGACTCGTTAATTTTCTTATCTTATCTAAAAGTTCTCATTCTGATATGACTAGTGTCTTTTTTATCATTCCCCACTCTTTATCAATCCTACTCCAATCAATAGAGCTCCCACTACCTAAAGCCGTAGTATAAAATACAGTGCTAGCAGTTCATTTGATTCATTATTCAATTCAACTTCGAGTCAAGCACAGTTTCCACATAGAAAAAAAGTACCATGCTTATTTTAACATATTCGCGGCTGTCTACTGACGCGTATCCTCTTGAGGGCGAAGATGCATCATCATCTGGTATCTTTAATATGAAAAGGTTGGTTTTTAAATTTTTTTAAATTCACCAGTTTACTTAATTTGATCAAATTGATTATTGAGGTGACTAATTAAAATCATTTACAGCCCACACAAAGATATTGTACCACCACATGGTAAGCAGATAATTGCCACTGATATATCTATTCAATTACCACGGGATTGGACAGCGAAAGTAGTCCCAAGATCGTGCATTTCCAAAAAAGAAGAATATACTGATGTTGGAGGTATGCTGGTTGCTGCATAATTTTGAAAATTTGGGTTTAATTTTCAATATTTTTCAAAATTTTTGCTTTTTTTTTATTTGCAGGTAGCACCATTAACAGCGAGTATCGTGGAAATATCCGTGTTGTCCTATACAACAAAACTGATAAAGAGTTTGATATTCCAAAAGGGTTTACGATCGCAAAGCTGATTTGTATGTCAATGGACCAGGAAATAAACAACAGGAATTTTGAAGCAAAAGAAGTACAAGTACCATGTAAGGTATGTATTTCCATCGAATATATTCACAAAAAAAAATGCATATTATTAATACGATTATAAATTTGTAGGAAGAAGAAGAAGAAGGATTGCCAAAAGCATCGGAAGCGGCGAAAGAAATACATTTCGTAGTTGATGTACAAGGATTTAGCGACAACGACGGTTCCTTTATTTTGAAGGAGTTGGCGATTAAACGGGTATATGGCGATCAACTCGAACATAAAGTTGTTTGCTCGTCAGTTCCTTGGTCTACACTGAATGCGGAGAAACAGAAGGAGGTAATACATAATGACACCTTCATACATGGCATTTCTTGGTCTGATGGGGAAGCAGATCTGAAGAGGGTTCGACACATGGCCAGATTTGTAACAGCAGGGAATGCCTCACAAATTTGGGCCAAAGGCTATGAAAAATGTGCGTATCTTAGAAGGTTTCTCAACCGTATGGTGTATAATTTGGATATTGCCGGATGCCCAAAGGCATCAGATTTACCTTATGAAAGTAAATTCGAAGAATGTCCTTTGGGTGCGCACAAACCTACTTCGCAGACAGAAGGGCCGTCTTATCGGTGTGCTAAAGTCCAGGCACAGAAATACGCCCAATGGCTGGAAACACGTTATTTGAACGATTCACTAATCACGACAGCAGAGCACTCCTCAGAATTTTGCTGCGACTTGATGTGCTTTGACAAGTAAGGTTACATATATATATATATACTTTGAGTCAATTGTTTTCATACAGACTTTAAATATTAACAACGATGTTTCCTTTTCCACAGAACTCTGGACAGTACCGAGATGGACGGTTTAGCTTGTCATAAATGCGAATCGTTTGGTAGATGCTATTGCCGGTGCATAACTTATATGCGCAATAAATTACAGTATTTGGAAAAGCAACTGCTAATGGTCAAAGAGGT
Source organism: Pseudococcus jackbeardsleyi (assembly GCA_038380155.1). NCBI lineage: Eukaryota > Metazoa > Arthropoda > Insecta > Hemiptera > Pseudococcidae > Pseudococcus > Pseudococcus jackbeardsleyi. The sequence goes on along the minus strand of CM076240.1, from coordinate 30,158,899 downwards.
GGTACATTGCTCGCAAAATTGAAATAATGAGTAAAACGTAAGTTTTATTTTAATACTCTTGGCCGATAAACTCGTGAATAATTCATTAATTCGCTAATCAATACCGATTTTTCCGGCAGTGTTTCATTTAACCCAGAGACTATAATCCAGTATATTCCATACGAAGATCGTAAGAGTAACTGGGAACAAAAAGCCAGAGATAGATGCAGATTTCAACAACGTATTCTCAAGATGGATTGCCTACTTAAGCCTATTTTTAAATATAGATATAAAAATTATTTACTCTATAACTTAGCATTAGACTCTTTTACGTATGCAAAAAATAATGTATAAATGTATTTAAAACATGCTCCTTGTGTGTTTTATTGAAACAAAAAAAATTATAATTAACAATGACTCATAATCTAGGAATGGTTGAATGGTATAGCGCTGAGTCGTCATTTAATAATCTTTGAAGGTTATCAATGACATGACTCAGGCAATTTCCTTATCTTATCAAAAAGTTCTCATACAGATAAATGGTTAGGAAATGGCTCAGCAATTTTCTTATCTTATCAAAAAGTTCTCATACTGATGAATGGACAGGAAATAGCTCAGCAATTTTCTTATCTTATCAAAATGTTCTCATACTGATAAATGGATCGGAAATGGTTCAGCAGTTTTTCTTATCTTATCACAGCCCCCACCTATACTTGAGATTCTGAATTTAACAGTGGTGGGGCGTTAATAAATATAACTGCCAAGGTATGGCATTGCTCATTCGTTCACAGTCTCTTCTGGTGTTTAGTACTAAAGAAGCCTTCTTATTATACATTGACTTGCTTTCAATTGTTATTGTTGCTGCTACTATTACGCAACCATACTATTTGTTGTTGTTATTTCGCAACCACTTTTTATTCGTTGAACAAAATGGAAAAATTATTTCAAGGATTTAATCAACTTGGTGGCGAATTACCGCCTTTGAAAAAATTCAAAGATTTTCCAGTAGGCACCGTGTTTAATGTTGTTAAATTCACACCGGTTACTACGAAATACGGACCTGCCATACTCGCACACATCGAGGAAGAAGATGACACCTTCAAGCTTTGTTTGCCCAAACGCTTTTATCAGCTATTCGATACAGAGGAAAAACTGGAAATTTGGAATTCGAAGTCTAAACTGAAGTTGACATACAACGGTACTCAAAACCAAGCTATAATGATAAATATCGCTAGCGATTAAATATCGTTATTATAATAAGATGTATTAATTATCGATCGCATTTATAATAATAATAATAATAAATAATTATTATAAATTGGAAAATGTGTGTGTGCTTTTATTTTGGCTTTGAACTTCGGGTAGGATGGACGTTGTTGTTGATGCTAGGTGGAAACATCCATTTGCGGCAATTGTCGCAGGACCTTCAGGGTGTGGTAAAACACAATTTGTGTTGAAATTTTTGAAATTTCAAGATGAAATTTGCAATGTTCACTTTAACGAAATAATATGGTATTACGCCGAATGGCAACCTTGGTATAATGATTTTCCGCAAATTAAATTTGAAGAAGGTTTACCAAAAACGGATTTTGCATCATCAACATCAGGTAAGTTGGAAGAACAACACCAGCCAAGTACGCTGATGACAGGTAAGCCTCCCAAATTGATTATACTCGATGATTTGATGCGTGAATCAAATACAGCTGTGGTAGATTTGTTCACAAAAGGATGTCATCATAAAAATATGAGCGTCTTTTTCATAACACAAAATCTATTTCACCAAGGTCGAGGTCAGCGAGACATTTCCTTGAATGCTCATTATATCGTGTACTTTAAAAATCCGCGGGATAAAGCTCAAATTCGGCATTTAGCTCGTCAATTGTCCCCAGAAAATTCAAAATTTGTACAAGAAGCCTACGAAGATGCAACTTCTGTGCCTCACGGCTATTTGCTTATCGATTTAAAACAAAATACCCCCGATGAAATTCGATTTAGAACTTGCGTATTTCCGTCGGATGAAAATCATTATGTATATGTATCAAAAAATTGATCTGTATAAAAGTGAACTTCTCCCTAGTAAAGAGATCAGTTGAGCACAATGTCTCGTCACGTACGGAACAATATGGAGATGCTTCAGGCCCTTGTTAAAATGAATCCGAAGCAAAGGGCTAATGTACTAAAAGATGCTGATTCAGGATTAATAATAGCAATATGCGAATGCGCTTTGAACACTTTAAAAGGCAATGTACCATTGACACAGGCTCAGAAGAAAAAGTTGTCTCGTTTCAGACGGTTGTTACACTCTTTGGTGCAAACACCTACTCGTTGGAAGAGTAAACGTAAAATTTTAGTACAAAAAGGCGGTGCTATTTTACCGGTTTTACTTGGTGCCGTTGTCAGTTCATTGCTTTCCCATTACTTGTGAACAATGCATCACGCCAAAAAAATGTTATTAATTTCTCCGGAGGCATATCATCAGAAAACTGCGCATGTTACAAGTAACACCAACAGCAACAATGAAATTACCAGTTTAACAGCTGCAGCAGCTGCAGACGAATATGTACCCAAAAAAGTTGACCCTATTGAAAATTTAGAAAAGGAAATGTTTTCAACGCTGCCCTTATAGAAAAAACTAGTAGTTTTACTACTAAAAAACAGCACTAGTTTTACTACTTGTAATTTCGGCAAGTAGTAAAACTAGTAGTTTTACCAGAAAGAAAAACTAGTGGTAAAACTAGTGGTACTACTAGTTTTACTAGTAGTTTTTCCTTTCTGGTAAAACTACTAGTTTTACTACTTGCCGAAAGTACTAGTAGTAAAACTAGTGCTGTTTTTTAAGTAGTTTTACTGCTTGACAAAATTACCACTACCTATACGTAGTTCCTAACAATAAAGTAGATACACATTTTGATAAAAGTGTAATTATCATTCAAAAAGAAAATACTTACACAGAAATAAAGTCTGTAAAGATTTTTAAACTTAGAGTGATCACGTTTTCGATGTACATATATGCCTAATTATGGTATTCAAAAATTAAGGAGTTTTCCTAAAATTTTAAAAAGGTAAAAAATTGTGAAAAAAGTAAAACATACTTTTTGTTGAAATTTTAATTCGAACCCTTTATCTATGAATTAGTTGAAATTGAAAACATATTAGGAAATTTTCATTTAATACCTTAACAAAAAAAAGAAACAATTTATGATAACAAAATGATAACTGTTATTGCCTTTGACTGTTGCTAACCAATTGTTTGTCGATTAATTACCATGAATTGTGAGCTGGAAATGAAAATACTCAATTTCAGTTTTTACATTTTTTCTATTATAAAGTATATATTTCTTACATTCCTTATATTTTTTTTTTCAAAGTGTTCCGAAAATTTCATCATTTTATTATTTGAAATATGTTTAAAAAATTTAATTATCCCTGTAGGTATCCTACTAAAGATCCTACCTCTTTCACAAAGCAGACCAAATTTTTTTAAATGAGCAGCCAAATATTTCTACAGATAAGAAAAATTTGTAATCATTACGATTTTTTTCAAACAAACATTATCACTGAAAGTTCGAAATATGTTCACAAAAGTAGTGACTGGCTCATTTATTTCACTACACTTGAACTTTCTTATACCAGTAAATCATTGAGCAATTACTAGTAAAATTTGTACTCTACTTGCCAACTACTAGTAAAATTAGTAGTTTTTCAAAACTACTAGTAAAACTAGTAGTTTTTCAAAGCTAGTAGTAAAACTAGTAGTTTTTCAAAGCTAGTAGTAAAACTAGTAGTTTTTCAAAACTAGTGGTTTTTTTAAACTAGTAGTAAAACTAGTAGTTTTTCAAAGCTAGTAGTAAAACTAGTAGTTTTTTTTCTTCAAAACTAGTGGTAAAACTAGTAGTTTTTTCGGCACTACTGGTAAAACTAGTAGTTTTTTCAAAAAACTACTAGTTTTACTACTAGTTTTTTCTACAAGGGTGGGTTCAAATAATACCACAGATAGGGATAAGTGGTCGTTATATTACCAGTTATTGCAAAGATACATCAGGCACATGGATGAAGAGCGTAAGCCCTTTTCACAAGAAAACAATACCGAAAAAGGGATGTCGGATGAAAATATTTTGGAGGCTATTCCCGCATCTTTGCAGAAAAAAGCTACCACTTTACTGAATTGGATAAATCGATCTAGGGCTATAAAATGGAGTGATACTGGGGAAGTGAGTGTTGGCGGTAATAAAATTACAGGTTCAAATATTGTAGATTTAGTAAGAGATTTATTGACATCTAGAAAAGTTTCACCTCCAACAGGTATGAGGGAATTTTGCCTTACTCTGAAGAAACTTAACATACCAAGTACCCTAATCGGGAATCAAGGTAGATATGGGGAATTCACTACAGGATATAAGCAATCGCTAAGCCTGCTAGGGACCAGTACACCCTCACACTCCGCCAGCAACAGTACTTGGTTTACTCGGCATCAGTCTACAAATCGCAAGACACCCTCCTCTTCGCAATTATCATCATCGTCTTTACAATTATTACCATCGCCAATATACCCTCAGCCTCGTCGAAAAACTAAACGAGGTAGGAAAGCCAATCCAAAGTGGGATTCTTTTGTGACAAAATAATAATAATGGCACCAAAAATAAAGTCTAAAAGTAAAATTTTAGAGAATATTTATTACAATGTTGATGAACCTGAAGCATATGCTGGTGCTCATAGGTTACTGCATAGGATTAAAAAGAAAAAGGCTAAGGAAAAAGCCAAAGATTGGCTAAGATCTCAAGATACTTACACATTATTCAAGCCAGCTCGAAAAAAATATCGTAGAAATTCATATATTGTGACAAATATAAATGATTTATGGCAAGCAGATTTGGTTGACATGCAGCCGCTAAAAGAAACAAATGATGGATTCTCTTATATACTGACGGTAATTGATGTGTTTAGCAAAAAAGCTTACGCACAGCCTATTGAACAGAAAACTGCAGCAAGTATCATTCCCGCTTTTGAGAAGATTTTTGAAACTAGCGGACAAAGACCACAAAAATTACAAACAGATAAGGGTAAAGAATTTGTAGCAAAAGATGTAAAAAATTTTTTCCACAATAATAATATAAACCATTTTACAACATTTAATCCCGAAGTGAAGGCTAGTGTTGTGGAAAGGTTTAATAGAACATTGAAAACTCGCATGTATAGGTTTTTATTTCATCGTAACAATGTGAGGTACATTGACCATTTACAAGATATGATAGATGGGTATAACAATACATATCATCGCTCAATCAAAATGACGCCAAATCAGGTTAACAAGAGTAATATTTTGGAGGTTTATTACAATCTGAAAAACACTTCGGCTCTTTCAAAGATGAAAAGAAGGGAAATACCCCAGTTCAAGGTTGGTGACTTTGTTAGATTATCAAAGCTGAAAAATGTTTTTGCAAAAGGCTATACAATGTCTTTCACAGAAGAAGTATTTAGAATTACCAAAGTAATTCCACACACAATTCCAGTATATGAAATTGAAGACTTGGATGGGGAAGAGGTAGAGGGACGCTTTTATGAGAAAGAAATGCAAAAAGTCAATTATACAACAGATAAAGAATTTGTGATTGAAGAAGTTTTAAAAACAAAGGGCAAGGGTAAAAATGCTCAGTGCTTTGTCAAGTGGCGTGGATACCCGACGTCATTTAATTCTTGGATTCCGGCAAAAAACGTAAAAGACATTTAACCTATCATGGAAAGCGATAATTTTTACATTACTTTACCAAGTAACGTTTCTATGCATTTATATCCTGGAAATACTTTGGCAAAATATGTTACTCAATTACCAAATCGGATAGAATTTGGATATGATCAATGGGAAGTGGCATTAACTGAGATTATGTATCCACCCCGTTTTTGTAATGCCATAAGTCGTGAAACATGGTGTATCATAGACTGTTTCCCGTGCTTTGCAAAACTAAAAGATGATGCTGGAAATGATTTGGGTAAGGAGTTGATATTGGCGGCCAAAAAAAATTTCATACCCGATGGAGTATACACCAATAAGGAAAAACTTGTTGAGAAAATCAACGAAGTTTGCAATAATTATATTCAGAATCTAGCCACAGGCCCGTCAAACATCAACCCTCCAAGTGGGGATTCTGATGTTGACCTAAAATTAATGGACATTGATTCGGTAAATGGTAAAGTGAAATTGCTTGAACACAAACGCTCATCCTCGGCTGAAATGCCTCACATCCGTATAATACAGATGAGTAAACACTTAGGTCATATGTTAGGTTTTATTTCACATCAATTTGGACAGACATTGACTAATCAAGCATCTACATCTTCTTCTTCTTTATTTTCAGTCGGCGAAAAATCTATAAAATTTTTCTGGCACAAAAGCAAAATTATCAACTCTTCATTGTCGGAAATTATAGCTCCGCATCAAACCGATATTGATTATAGTCTACCAAGTCACGCATACGTGTATTGCGATGTTGTTAAGCCAAACATTGTAGGCGATACATATGCGCCGCTATTGCGAATTGTAAATTTGGAAAAACAATTTAACCAGCCTCGCCAAGTAGTGAGTACCGTCTTCAATACGCTGTACTATGTGCCAGTTGGAAAACGCGAATTTCAAACTATAGAAATCAATATAAGGGATGACCTTGGTAATCTTGTGCCATTTGATTCTGGGAAGCTGAACGTGCGGCTGCATTTTCGTCGCTCCTCTCAACAACAACAATAAAAAGACTTATAAAGAGTAAAAAGATAACAAATGTCCATGTATCGAGGTAGAGGTGGTCAACTCCTCGCCTACGACGATTATTATAAATTGCAGGCTGGGAGCGGAATCTCGCCAAATTTTTTCAAAGGTTCGCCGTATCAACGAGGACACGGAATTGGTAGTTTTCTAGGTGGGTTGTTTCGCGCAGCATTACCCTTGTTGAAAAGAGGTGGCATTGCTGCTGGAAAAGAATTACTTAACAGCGGTGTTAATGTACTTGGCGACATAGGGACAGGTTCAAATTTTAAAGAATCCCTAAGTAATCGGTTAGATGAGTCTGTGAATAATCTTAAGCGTAAAGCTACTGATAAGGTTGTAGGTTTCCTGCAAGGTAAAGGTTATAAAAGACGAAAATGTGTAAAATCTCGTCAGTCAAAGAAAACAACTGGAACAAGGCGGTCCACATCTGGCAAGCAAACTGGTAAAGGTAAATCTCGGCAGCAGTGTCGTCGCCGCAGTCGTAATCGCAAAACGGTTAATAAAAAGCGTATCACTACAAAACAGGTAGGGAAAGGTGCTGCTCGTAGCGCAAGAAAACAGAAAACAATTGGCGCAAAACAAAAGCGTAAAAAAAATACGGCGAAAAATCGAAGTGCTGGCAGAAAACGTGATAAATACGACTTTCTAACGAATGATATTTTTACATCATAATTGAAAAAAAAAATGGCCTTCTTACACTCTCAATCGTGCAAATGTACAAAATCGGAGCTTGATTTGTTTGTACTTCCACCGACTCAACTTAGCATCGAACGTTCAGAATTTGTCGAGTATAAACCTGTTGCTTCCATAACTGAAAATGCTCCGATTGAATTTTGTATTCCTGGAATTCGGGAAGAATATTTGGACTTATCTCATACGTTACTGTATGTTAAAGCAAAAATTGTAACCTCCAAGGGGGCTGACCTAACAGCAGCTGATAAGGTATATTGTGTGAATAATTGGCTTCACACCTTGTTTTCACAATTCGATGTCACCCTGAATCAAAAACAAATTTCAAGCGTGTCAGCAAACTACGCTTATGTAGCTTACATTGAAAATTTGTTGAATTATAACTTAGACACGGTATCCACTCGACTTGGAAATGTACTCTTTTATAAAGATACAGCAAATTGCATGGATGCTGCAGATAAAACAAATACCGCTCTGGCTTTGCGAACTGGTCGCCACAATGCATCTTTGGGGTTGGAAATGATTGGACAACCTCATATTTCGTTTTTTAATCAAGACAAACTATTGATCAACGGTATTGAAGTTAAAATTAAAATGCATCGTTCAAAAGATGCTTTTTGTCTCATGTCTGATGGAACCGAGTACAAAGTCCTCATAACTGATGCCACATTACGTGTACGTCGTGTCAAAGTTAACCCAAATATCGCTCTCACACACTCCAAAGTACTAGAGAGAAGTAATATAAAATACCCCATTAATCGTGTCGAGGTCAAAGTTCAAACATTAGCACAGGGTAGCAAAAATCATGCCGTTGACAACATTATCCTTGGACAGTTACCTAAAAGGGTTATAATTGGATTTGTCTCGAATGAGGCATATAATGGGCATTTCCAGCTGAATCCGTTTAATTTCCGCCACTTCAATTTAAATTACTTGTCTCTGTATTTGGATGGACAACAATTTCCGTCAAAACCACTAAAGCCAGACTTTAAAAACAAATTATACGTCGAAGCCTACCAAACTCTGTTCTCCGGCACTGGAATCCACTTTCACCCTAGTACCCACACAATTACATACGATGAATTTGGTGGCGGGTACTGCTTGTACGCTTTTGATCTTACACCTGATTTATCGGCGCATATGCCAACTCACTGGAACTTAATTCGTCATGGATCTCTAAGAGTTGAATTGGGATTTGCTGACGCCTTACCAGAAGTTATCAATATGATTATGTATGCCGAATTTGATAATGTAATTGAAATAGACAAAGCTCGTAATGTAACTACAGACTTTGGATGTTAAGTAATGGCATTCGACATTTTGTAGTCTGTTAGTTTGGATGTGTATTTCCGCGTTCTTCTTTTTCTTCGCTTAATAAATAGATGGCTCCACCTTATGTAAATCACGATAGACCAAAACCAAATCCAAATCCTCAAAGGCCTACCCATCCACCTCCGCCTCCACCACAAAGACCTTCACCGCCACCATCGAGATAGGTTCACAAAACAATGCAACATCTAGTGTGCTACAATAGGCCAGCACAATCTCCAATACAACCTCCTCCGCCACCTCCACCACCAACTCGGCCACTTCCACCTCCACCAGTACCACCACGATCAACATCGCTTCGGTGAAAGAGAAAAAACAAGGCCTAAATTGCTACATTATGAACACTTTGCAATTGAAACGTGATTTCATCACGCGAATTTGTTCCCTACATGAAAATGTATATGCCTCGGATCAATTACCTTTAACACCGGTACCACTTCCAGCCAGTGTAATCATCAATTTAGACAAAAGTACTCAGAAAGGAAGTCATTGGGTGTGCATACATATCGATGTACGCCGCAAAGCGGAATATTTTGACAGTTACGGTCTACCACCTTTAAGAAAGGAGTTTGTAGAATTCATGAAACGTAATTCAGATATTTGGACATGTAATACTCAGGCACTTCAGGCATACAGCTCAACAGTTTGCGGACAATACTGCGCTGTATTCCTTTATTTCAAAACCCAGCACTATTCGCTCAAAGACTTTCTAGCATTTTTCTCCGACAATCGAGTTACCAATGACCAGGTGATCACATACCTATATAATGCAATTTTCCATGGTCGAAGAACGCTGCTAGACAAACAAATTCCAGCATCATCACATGTTCACACAATGATGAAACTTTTGCTGGATAAAAATTTACAGTTCCAGCGCAGTCAATCGGCTATGGCTGCGATACCAAAGTTATTTTACATAAGCCCCCACCAATGCTATAGCCAAAACGAGTGGGGATAATCATGTGACCTTGTACATCATTATAAAATCAACAGGACCATGTCGATCTATTCATTTGCTGTTTAAACTTGTTAGAGTGCACACTTCTATTCGTTTCTTCAATTTGTTCAGTCGCTCACTCGTTCGTTTGTTTGCTCAGTAATTAAAATGGCACAAAAAATGATTGACATTGCCAAAGAGGCAGTTATCATCACAACGCCAACAGACATTGGTAGCAGCAGCAGTAGCAGCAGCAATACCGTTAATGTTGATTCTCCAAAACCAAAGAAGCCTAAAGGTGGTCGAAAAACAAAGCAACCTCTGAATGTTGTACTGAATGTCGAAAATTACTGCGATTCGTATGTACCAAGATCTGAGCAAACTTCCAATGATGACGAAATACTGAGTGATTCGCCAATTTCACCGACACATGATAACGATGCAGGTACTTGTAATTCTTGCATTTGAAAATACAATTTTCATTTTTGCACTGTTGAGTAATGTGTGTATGTATATTTATTTTTTACAGGCGCACTTATCGAAAATATTGAAAACTTGCCGCCAAAGAAGAGATGTCGTGTTGAAAAAGTACTTAAGCCACGCAAGTACTTCATATTCAATCAACTCTACCCCGTAAATTGGAGCGGTACAAAATATATTCTCATGGGTCTGGATATAGATGCCGATTTTACACCATTACTCAGCATTACACGATACAGTAATGGTAAAACTGGCGGCATTTATCTAAGTCAACAAGAATTTGCAACTCTGATGGAACCAAAAATTTTGGATTGCGTCGAAAGATACTTCCAATGCCTGGATCCTACACAAAAACCAAAACGAATGTTCATTTCTGACAAATGGAGAATCGAATTTCGCAATTATTGTAATAATAAATCGGTTCTCTTGGCTGAAACTACCAAATCTACGGAATTTCTCCCAGACTCGATTATGTTGCAAGAAGCCAGTTGGAATACGATTCTATACATGAAGCCGGTCATCGAAGATACATTTAATCTACTCGCCGATTACCAGGCAGCAGCGAATCGAGCCTGGCAGCTCATCATTAACGATATCCCTGTGGTCATTCATCTATCCAATCAAACCACCAATTCCTTGGAAACATTTATACATAGCTTATTGATTAATTACAAAGTCAGCGATTTAACTTTGATTCACGAAAATACTAAATTGGCTAAGAAAATTTTGAGTGATATCAAAATTTTCAATGAGGACAAATTGGTATCTTTCGTAATGAATCGCCTGTCTCAAGCTGACACTGAGACACCCCAATCTACTATGCCTACTACTACTCTTTAAATTATTTATTTAAAATATTTTTATCTTATCATATTCATTTTTTTATTTCTTAAGATGTTTAAATATATTTATCTTATAATATATCTTCAATAAAATAGTTTTAAAACTGAAATTCTGTTATTTATTTCATTAACCTATTTGGAGCCCCTAAGTTGAATGATGTCCTGTTTTCGGACCTCAAATGGAAATAAAATTGGCTGGAAAGCTAAAATTTGGATAGGTGAAAGGAAACATTAATATTTAAATAAGATAAGGTTTTAATTGCTGACTCATATCTAATGAGCCATTTAGTGGGGATAAATAATATCAGACAAAACATTCGCCTATGGTTTCATAAGGTTTTAATTGCTGACTCAATAGGACTTGATAAGATAGGGTTTTAATTGCTGACTCAATATGACTTGATAAGATAAGGTTTTAATTGCTGACTCATATCCGGTGTGCCGTTTCTATAAATAAATTTTCAACTGATAAGGTATACCTTCATCAGCATGGTATGCAATGGAGGGGGGCGGCAGTGGTGGCGGTTGCCTCAATGTATATGTCTACGTAGACGCCTACCAATCAACCTACCTGCCTACCTACTTTCTCAGCATTTGCGTAAGGGTATGCAAGAGGCAAGTATAGGTAAACGCCACTTTACCTATTTTGTCACTGGGGCGCCTTGGTGGAAGTTCCATTTGTCGCCTCGGTTGGTTTGTTTACATTATTAAACAATTTTCAATTAATTAGAAGTGATGTCATCATCAAGGTATGTGCCAGGCTGTGGTGGTGGGAGCGGGTATGACAGCGTCATCGCCCACGCATACCACCCCGTCTACCCACCTTCCAAACCGTGGCCTCCTACCAACATGATAGGTAAACGCCTCTTTACCTATTTTGTCACTGGGGCTCCTCGGTGGAAGTACCATTTGTCGCCTCGGTTGCTTTGTTTACATATCCAATACATACTTACTACTCATGTATGTAGATGTAGGTCGTAGGTAAAATAATTTTATCTCCCCACCCTCCCTCTTCCCCACAAAAAAATCGATAAAAATAGATTTTTGCTTTAAAAAGGTCAAGTTATGTTTCGATTCAAGCGTTTGATTTTTTTCAACAGATTCTCTTTTTTATTAGCTCGAAAAAATTAAGACGTATCTATTCTTCCATTTTGAATTTTGTAAATCAATTTTATTAGCTGTGTGGCAGTTGTACGACTTTTCCAGTGATTTTTAGATAGATTTCTTTAATTTTTTATCACAACATTAAAATGAAGGTTTGGATTAAAAATAGAAAAAATATGAAATTCAATTTTTGGTGAACTCAATTTGGAAATCGAATATTTTTGAATACTTTTTTTCGGATATTTAGGTAGGTACGGTTTAAATTAAAAAAAATCCAATTCATTAAAAAACTTCGTTTTGAAAATCATATTTAAAAATTGAAATTATTAAAAAATTGAATTTTAAATGTATACTTGACATGGAAGAAATTTTTTATTTTAGAGAAACTTCAATTTAAAGAATAAAATTTTAAAAGTTTCTATTTTTGAAAGGTTTGATTTTGGAATTCAAGTTTTGAAAAACTCAATTTTTCAAAATATGGTTTTAAATAGATGAAATTCGAAGACTAGATTTTGAAAAAAATGAATTTTTTAAAAAATTGGTTTTTGAAAATATTTACTCATTTTTAATCGGGATTAAAAGTAGGAAGACTTTTTTAATTTCTGAAGACTCTACCTCAGTTTTGTAGAAAAAGGTTCATTTTTAAAATAAAATTCTATTTTATGAAACGGAAAAAAAAAATAGAAAGAATGATTTTTTTACTTTAACCTAACTCTATAAACCCACATTTTCAAGACCAATTTGGGAGAGTTGAGACTATTCATAGATAAAAATTCCAATCATTTTAAGGTGTTCGAGAGGTTTTAAATATTTGAAAAACTTGGTAAAAATTCAAATCTCAAAATACTTACCTCAGCTGTGAGCATTCAAATCGGAGTGCGCGAGTGAACAATATCTGAGGTGATAGAGTAGGGCCTGAGGAACAACTCAGCCAACTCAAAACCCCAGTTAGTCGTTTGTATTATTTTTGAGAATTTTTTGAATATTTGAAAAACTTGGAAAAAATTCCAAGTTTGAGAAATCGCCCTCTCCTCTGAGCATTCAAATCGGAGTGCGCGAGTGAACAATATCTGAGGTGATAGAGTAGGGCCTGAGGAACAACTCAGCCAACTCAAATCCCCAGTTAGTCGTTTGTATTATTTTTGAGAATTTTTTGAATATTTGAAAAACTTGGAAAAAATTCCAAGTTTGAGAAATCTCCCTCTCCTCTGAGCATTCAATTCGGAGTGCGCGAGTGAACAATATCTGACGTGATAGAGTAGGGCCCGAGGAACATCTCAGCCAACTCAAAACCCGAGTTAGTCGTTTGTAATTTTTTTGAGAATTTTTTAAATATTTGAAAACTTGGAAAAAATTCAAATCTCGAAATACTCACCTCAGATGTGAGCATTCAAATCGGAGTGCGCGAGTGAACAATATCTGAGGTGATAGAGTAGGGCCTGAGGAACAACTCAGCCAACTCAAAACCCCAGTTAGTCGTTTGTAATTTTTTTGAGAATTTTTTAAATATTTGAAAACTTGGAAAAAATTCAAATCTCGAAATACTCACCTCAGATGTGAGCATTCAAATCGGAGTGCGCGAGTGAACAATATCTGAGGTGATAGAGTAGGGCCTGAGGAACAACTCAGCCAACTCAAAACCCCAGTTAGTCGTTTGTATTATTTTTGAGAATTTTTTGAATATTTGAAAAACTTGGAAAAAATTCCAAGTTTGAGAAATCGCCCTCTCCTCTGAGCAATAAAATCGGAGTGCGCGAGTGAACAATATCTGAGGTGATAGAGTAGGGCCCGAGGAACATCTCAGCCAACTCAAAACCCCAGTTAGTCGTTTGTATTATTTTTGAGAATTTTTTGAATATTTGAAAAACTTGGAAAAAATTCCAAGTTTGAGAAATCGCCCTCTCCTCTGAGCATTCAAATCGGAGTGCGCGAGTGAACAATATCTGAGGTGATAGAGTAGGGCCTGAGGAACATCTCAGCCAACTCAAAACCCCAGTTAGTCGTTTGTAATTTTTTTGAGAATTTTTTAAATATTTGAAAACTTGGAAAACTTCAAATCTCGAAATACTCACCTCAGATGTGAGCATTCAAATCGGAGTGCGCGAGTGAACAATATCTGAGGTGATAGAGTAGGGCCCGAGGAACATCTCAGTCAACTCAAAACCCCAGTTAGTCGTTTGTATTATTTTTGAAAATTTTTTAAATATTTGAAAAACTTGGAAAAAATTCCAAGTTTGAGAAATCGCCCTCTCCTCTGAGCAATAAAATCGGAGTGCGCGAGTGAACAATATCTGAGGTGATAGAGTAGGGCCTGAGGAACAACTCAGCCAACTCAAAACCCCAGTTAGTCGTTTGTAATTTTTTTGAGAATTTTTTAAATATTTGAAAACTTGGAAAACTTCAAATCTCGAAATACTCACCTCAGATGTGAGCATTCAAATCGGAGTGCGCGAGTGAACAATATCTGAGGTGATAGAGTAGGGCCTGAGGAACAACTCAGCCAACTCAAAACCCCAGTTAGTCGTTTGTATTATTTTTGAGAATTTTTTAAATATTTGAAAAACTTGGAAAAAATTCCAAGTTTGAGAAATCGCCCTCTCCTCTGAGCATTCAAATCGGAGTGCGCGAGTGAACAATATCTGAGGTGATAGAGTAGGGCCTGAGGAACAACTCAGCCAACTCAAATCCCCAGTTAGTCGTTTGTATTATTTTTGAGAATTGTTTGAATATTTGAAAAACTTGGAAAAAATTCCAAGTTTGAGAAATCGCCCTCTCCTCTGAGCATTCAAATCGGAGTGCGCGAGTGAACAATATCTGAGGTGATAGAGTAGGGCCTGAGGAACATCTCAGCCATCTCAAAACCCCAGTTAGTCGTTTGTAATTTTTTTGAGAATTTTTTGAATATTTGAAAAACTTGGAAAAAATTCCAAGTTTGAGAAATCGCCCTCTCCTCTGAGCATTCAAATCGGAGTGCGCGAGTGAACAATATCTGAGGTGATAGAGTAGGGTCTGAGGAACATCTCAGCCAACTCAAAACCCCAGTTAGTCGTTTGTAATTTTTTTGAGAATTTTTTAAATATTTGAAAACTTGGAAAAAATTCAAATCTCGAAATACTCACCTCAGATGTGAGCATTCAAATCGGAGTGCGCGAGTGAACAATATCTGAGGTGATAGAGTAGGGTCTGAGGAACATCTCAGCCAACTCAAAACCCCAGTTAGTCGTTTGTAATTTTTTTGAGAATTTTTTAAATATTTGAAAACTTGGAAAAAATTCAAATCTCGAAATACTCACCTCAGATGTGAGCATTCAAATCGGAGTGCGCGAGTGAACAATATCTGAGGTGATAGAGTAGGGCCTGAGGAACAACTCAGCCAACTCAAAACCCCAGTTAGTCGTTTGTATTATTTTTGAGAATTTTTTAAATATTTGAAAAACTTGGAAAAAATTCCAAGTTTGAGAAATCGCCCTCTCCTCTGAGCATTCAAATCGGAGTGCGCGAGTGAACAATATCTGAGGTGATAGAGTAGGGTCTGAGGAACATCTCAGCCAACTCAAAACCCCAGTTAGTCGTTTGTATTTTTTTTGAGAATGGTCCTTCCCAACTTTGAAAAATATTGTGAAATATTTTTTCATTTTATTAATACAGAAAATAAATCAATACATTTTGTACCTAATAGATATCAATTCAGTATGTGTGTTGAGTCAGATAATTAAATACTTAAACTATTATTAATTTTTTTTTCAATTTTATATTCCTTGCTCTATTGCTCATTTGTACTGCTCTGTGTGAACTTTGTTATGTTTGTGAGAATGAAGCTGTGGAAATGAAGCTATCTTCCGAGCCCTGAAAAAACGATAAATGTTATATTTTTGACATCCCAATGTCGATTGAAGGCGGTTTCAAGATATACTGGAGTATCAAAAACTTTGGCGAATTTCCAGCATAGACAAGTTCGTACAAACATGGACGCCATGAAGTTATTAGCAACCTGTTCGTTTGATCTTTGATTAAAGTACAATTTTGAACTTGACCTCGGAGTTACAAATTTTGGAAAATTGTACCATAATCGATCAAATAGATTACCAATAGTAATGGGTTACAGGCATGGTATCATAGAAACGTGTAATGAGCAAAGAGACACACCCCCCACCCCAATAAGTTGGTGAAATCGGCCTTAGATGCAAATTTGATCAAAAGTAGTAGGTACTAAATGTCACTGGGGACCTAAAAACATTTCACCCAAATTTTTGACCCCCTACCCCCACCCTTCCAGAGTTATTCTACTTTAAATATCGAAAATACAATTTACGATATCTTTTGAAGGGTGGGGGGGGGGATTTTTTTAAAATTTTAGGGCCGGCAACATGCTGAAAAAAATTGAAGTTTGAATAAAAACGCAGATTTTTGAACAACCGACCGCGCGCAGCGAAAGCACTTCTCACGGCGCGCCGCGAGGACCTGTCTTTATCACTGCCGATATTTTGTAACGTTGGTAAAAGGGCCCTCTGTATCTATATCCAAAAATAAGGAAGACTCTTTCGATTTCACTTTTTTTTTTTGCAAATTCCTCGTGATAGTTTAATGAAATGACCATTTTAAAATGAAGCCGAAGTTTTTTTCATACATTTCGAACAGTTCTTCTCCAAGAGCAACAGGATAGATTCTCGCGGTGTGCCGTGAGAAGTGCTTTCACCGCGCGCGGTCGGGTGTTCAAAAAGCTACGTTTTTATTCAAACTTCAATTTTTTTCAGCATGTTACCGGCCCTAAAAGGACTTTGAATTTTTTTTATATCGTACCTACCTAAGGGTGTAACGAAGTTATGAAAAGAAATAAGCGAGGGTACCCTCCAAAATTTTTTAAATTTTTTGTTTAATTTTTGAACCCCCCCCCCCCCAAATATGTTGAATATGAATATGGAAAAAAATTTCAAAAAATTATCATACTTATATCCATGTACCTAATACCTATATTCTGTCAACATTTTAAAAAAATTCCCCCACCCCTTCAAAAGATTTCGCAAATTGTATTTTCGATATTTAAAGTGGAATAACTCTGGAGGGGGTGGAGGTAAGGGGTCAAAAGTTTGGGTGAAATGTTTGTAGGTCCCAAGTGACATTTAGAACTACTTTTGATCAAATTTGGATTTAAGGCCGATTTCACCATCTTAATGGGGTGTCTCTTTCATGATAATAAGTAATCATTGGCAGGCAAAATTGAGATGAAAAAATAATTTTATTTGAAAACAAAAAAAAACCTTTCCCGAATTTATTTTCTGATTTTGGATTCACGAACTCAAATACTCATGTATGTAGTATGTACGTCGTACTGAAATGTTTTGGAATATGGTTATGAAAATTGTACCCCAACCCAATTTTTTGGGGTATGAATACCTACTTACCTAGTTTTTAAATCAATATTTTATTGTGCAGAAGAGCTAAAAAAAAAAAAAAAAAAACAAGAAAACTTGCATTCAAATAGGTAATAAAAAAAATGGTGCCGCTTGATTTACTAAATCCAAAATACCTACCTACTAAAAATCTCAATTTTGAAAAAAAATTAATTGGACAGCTATAGCAACTGTGAGACAATATGTGACTCGACAGGGAGAGGAGAGGGAACCTAATTCGGAAAGCATAATTTTGCGCTTGAGCCTATAATATGAAAAATGGGCGGTTTTTTTAAAAAATTTATTGCATTTTTTAAGTACTTCAGACCTCTATGCAGCTTTAAACGTGTTTTTTTCGAGTTTTTTTTTTTCAAATTTATGATTTTGTAATTTACAAATGACTCTATCTCACTGAAAAATTGACATAGGATACTTATGCAACTCTTGAAATATTCCTCCATAGTCTCATTTAAGCTAAGGAAACCTCATTTTTGAAAAATTCGCCTTTATGTACCTGTTTCCTACATAGGTCATGTAGGTATGTAACACAAATGAAAAACGAATAAACGCTTATTAAATTTCAATTTCATATTTAGCAAGGAAAATTAATTCCAAAATCATTAAATTCTAAAAATGCCTATGCCAAAAATTGAAAAATCAATTTCAGCACCTAACATTTCGGAAATATGGTTCTTTAATATTGTACTTTCCATTTCCTTTGCTTCGGTTAAAAATTTCACATCAAGTTGGTATATGTTCCCTATGAGAACTCGAAAGTAACCTATTCCAGTGCATGCGATTTCCTTTTTGTTAATTACTGAAAACTTATTTTGTAAAATTTTTGTAATTTATAGTTGGACTGCAAAGAATTGACCAGAAATCTAGTCAAAAATACAGCAATCTCCTGGTAGGGACGAGTAAGAAAGCACACAAAAAGGCGGCGTACGTGCTTCATGACCAACAAATTAAGGAGGCATGGAGGCAGTATCATAAAAAGGAACGTTCGATTGAAAGCCTGCTGGAGTGGTTGGGACATCACTCCAACGATTTAGGGACAGGTGAGGAAATGCAAAGGCAGTCCAATTATTGTATTTATTCACTCAGAACGTAAAAAGCAATTTTCCGACTGTGTATTTATGTGGTATGTGTATAGAAAAAAAATTGGTTAGATTGCAACGTTTTAGTCCCATCGAATTTCTTTACGTAGACGAAAAATTGACTTAGGATGCTCATCAAGGTTGTTATCAAAATGTTGATCTTTTGGTTTCTTCCATAATTTAAGGCAAACAATTTATTTTTTTAAAAAATCCGACTGTAGGCGCCCATTCCCTGCGTTGTACAAAAAACTTACCTAATCGATCAAAAAAAATTGAAATTTCATTTCCAAATTTGCGAATTGATTGGAAGTGACTTGGATGAAGTTTGGAGCCTCTGATGAAAAGAAATGGCATCCAGGCTTATTGTTTTTTAAATAAGTAAATTAGAGATCAAGAATCAGTCGTCAAATTGCTTGCGGAAAACAAATAAATTGGTTATACTAGGTACCTACTACGTAGTACCTATAAATATGTATGTACCTTAAATGCAATAAAATTACTTGTTAGAAATTTGAACTTTCACACCCTACAGATCAAACAACTGAAGATATTCAAGAAAACGAGGAGCCTATAAACGCGGACGATTTAAATCAGCCTTTCGAAGAAGTGGTGGTGGAAATAAATTATGATTGGGGTAAGGTACCCAGTAATGACGTTTTCCAGCTTATTTAACGCCTTGTACAAAGTTTTGAAAATTTTACTCTTCGAGATTATTTTTGACACGGCATACAAAAAGGTGACCCTGACCAAAAAATTCGGATTCTCTGTTTTTTTCTTCACTTCTACGTAAAATTGGCCGTATAATACTATAAAACCATCGCCAAGACGATATCTCAGTACCTAACTGGTCAAAAATGGCTATAGAAACTTAAGGGACCCCTCCCCCCCCCCCATAAAAAAAATCGAAAAATTTTTTTCCGTCCGTCTGCATTAGGTAGTTGAAATTAATTTTTGAAAAATCCAAAAAAACTTTCGAAAACTTGGAACACGTTTTTTTTTGAAAACGATTTTTTCGGTCGGGGTCACCTTTTCGTATGCCGTGTCCCATTCGACTAAAACTTAGAATTTGTTTTTTGTTGCTGATTTTTTTTTTCTACGGGTGATATATTTTTAGAAGTATTTTTTATAATGATACTTACTTCGTACAAAAAGTTTTGTTATTAAACTTTTTAAATTTTTGTTGATACTATTTCTAGATGATGATGCCGATGATGACAATGATGATGAGGAGGACGAAGAAGAAGAGGAGGAGGGAAATGCCGATGAGCCCGTTCAACAACCACCAACGAGAGGCCGCGGTCGTGGTTCAAGGGGAGGCAGAGCGCAAGCCCAAGGTACATGCATATTACATAATAATGTAATACCTATACTGTACATAGGCGTAATTTTTTGGATACATAATTACTACCTACATCTTTATTTTTTTAGGTCCTGCTTCGCAACAAATTACGAGAGGAGGAGGAGGAGGGAGAGGCTCTGCGCTTGCAAGAGGTACCTATCTAATATTCCTATCACGTGCGAAAATTATGGCACCACTTTCAGCACTATTATATGAATTACAAGATTGCAAAGTAATTATACTTCTAACTACTTCCGTTTTTCTTTATTGAGGTCGAGGATCCCAACATATTACAGCAGGAGGAAGAGGGAGTCCAGCAGGAGGACGAGGGAGTCGAGGAGGACGAGGAAGTCGAGGAGGGAATACAGCAGGAGAAAGAGGGAGCACGGCAGGAAGAAGACCCGCACGTTCAAGAGGTAGGTACCTTATTGTAGGTAGGACGTGCTCTGTATTTATAATTATTTACAAATCAAAAATAATTATAAATTCAAATTTTATTTTCGATTGATAGGACAGTATTTGAGAAATGTACGTATAATAGACAGTTGAATAAAGTTGATTAATAGGTAACAGAAATTTTTGTCAAAACGTTTGAAAAAATTATATAAAATTACTTGAAATTATCAAAATTGAAAAGGCAGTCTTCAAAAAAGTAAAAGAATCGAAAACGATGAAAAATTTACGAATTTTGAAATTTGTTTGAAAATAATTATAAAATTAATGACACGACTCATTTTAGGTCGAGGAGGTAGCACGGTAGCCAGCATTCAAGCTCAACAACAACAGACTACTCACGCTCAACCTCAGCAGCAGCAGCCTGTGCCTCAGCAGCAACAGCAACAGCCTGTGCCTGTGCCTCAGCAGCAACAGCAACAGCCTGTGCCTGTGCCTCAGCAGCAACAGCAACAGCCTGTGCCTGTGCCTGAGCAGCAACAGCAACAGCCTGTGCCTGTGCCTCAGCAGCAACAGCAACAGCTTGTGCCTGAGCAGCAGCAGCACCAGCCTGCAGCTGAGCTTCAGCCTCATCACCTTGCGCCTGAAGAAATTAGTAAGTAAACCTTTCATTCCCTTGGGTATAATGTTTACTGCTTCATCTTTAATTGAAAAACATCTGGAGAGGGGGTGGGTTCCGATAAATTATAAAGAATGAGGTACATGTAGTGCAGAATTAGATGATGTTTGCCCCCCCCCCCCCGGACAGGGATAACGACGAAATGTAGGTACCCTAAAAGGTTAGTCGTGATGAGACGAAATTCAGACATAAAGTTGGATGCGATTTAACAACTTTGGGCGACCATTTTGTATGAAAGTTTTCGAAGTCCCACCGTAATTTCTTTTTACAGAGAAGATACGTTATATAGTGTTTATTATACCATATCAATTCAATGAAGTTGAGTTGGTGAAACAATACCCCAAAAAATTGAATAAAAACTTCTCATGTCACATTTCCCATGGCGCGGCACTCTGGAAAATACAGCTGCGCAGGTAGGCGTTAATAAAATTGCCTAATCAGTATGCCGCGTAATCATTAAAGAAAGGCCATTGCATGATTGCACATCAAATGGGGAATCAAAAATGAAGTCGGGGTTTCCAAATTCGCCCGATTTTCTTTTTAAGAGTTGTCCTTGTCGATGTAGGTAATGAAATATTTATTCATTACTTTCATTTTAACCCTACGGACCAAGTAATCTTTTAGAAATTGCAGTTCTGCGTCAAATTTCCCCCATAAAATGTATAAGTATGTATTATGAGGTCGGTAGTACTTCGAGTGAAATTTTTTATGAGGGAGAGTATTTAAAAACGATAATTTCATTTCTAAAAGTTCAAAGTTGAGCTTTTGTAATGAAAGCTGTACTTTAATGAAATCTTATACCATTTTAACTTCTGTACGAATTTCAATGAAGAGCCGTCGTGATCCTTTTTACGCATAACGAATTTTCAAATTCAGATCTCAATGTTCCCGGAATAAGGAACACGCGGGCCTTCAATTTTGAACAAAATTCAGAAGTATAAAAAGATAAGGTGCTAGGTTTGAATATGTTCTTGTTTTTTTCATTCTTTTCCTCTAAATCTCCATCCATCGATTATCCCCTTTGATAAGGTCGAAATTCAAAAAAACAATTGAAAATGACGTTTGACTGAAATCGATTATTGATTTAATTTTTCAAGTTGCTTCTCCCAAAGTTCCAATGGTCTGAAATCAATTTCAAAACCCACGACATTTTTTTCATTTCTGATGTTTTATCATTACAGATTTGTTGTCTGATGACGATATGGAAATTGACGAACCGGATAGCGATTTTGACAACACTCCGGAGCAAATTTATGGACTTGGGCAAGATCCCGAGATGGACGCGTATGAGGAAGCCCAAGCCGAAGCCTTACGTACGGTAGAAGTTGTAGTTCCGGTTCCATCATCGCTGCCTCCTCCACCTCCTCCTAACTTCTGCATCATCTGTCAGGATGTAGAGAAATGTATTGTGTTGAAACCGTGCAGGCATCTCGTGACTTGCGAAGAGTGCGCAGACTTTTTGACTGTCTGCCCAGCCTGCAGAGATGTCATTACAGAAAAAGAACGTATTTTCTTTTGAAGCTTTATAAAACCAAATTGAAGATTTTTAAGATTTTGGAAAGCAATGATGAAATTGTAGATACAATTGTTGAGACAACTTCGAAACCGTCTTGTTTATTATATTAGGTATTTATAATTTTTTGTTAAAATTTAATGTTTTTTTTTTTTTTTTTTTTTTGTCGAAATGAAATTACCAAAATTAACTGAAATCGAACTTCAGTTTTTTTCTTTTTTCATTTTTGTTATTATTATTATTATTATTTCATCTGTTTCTACCCGGTAAACATTTTTTGCGTTTTTTTTTGCGATTTTTTTGCGTTTTTTCCAACCAAAACGCAGCCAAGAAACGCAGACTTAATGACTTTTTAACGACTTTTTGCATTTGTCGAAGGTGATGTTGACTGGTCAAACGAGTTTCTCTTGGCATGATAATGAGATGAAACTAGTTGTCTTTTGCGTTTTCGTTGCGTTTTCGATGCCAAAAACGCAACAAAAACGCAATTGCGTTTTGTCCAAGAAAACGCCTGCGTTACGCAGGCGTTTTTCGTGTTCTTTGCATACCGGGATATTTTGTTTATTTTCAACGTTGATTACATAACTATTTCTTCGAGTTATAACAGAAAAGAACGGAAAATTTCATATTATTTTGCTATTCACTACTTTTGAATCAGTTTCTGAGTTCCTTTTGGCGTTAAACTCAAATGCATAATCATGTGATATGTACACTTATAACTGGTAATACGAAAATTGAAGACGCATGAAATAAATTACTTAGGCTACATTTTTCACAATACTACATAATATATTAAGGTGGCGTGAACAATAAACGGCAATCACAAGTATTCAAAACATGATTAAAAATATAACTAGATCTCAAATTCAATGCTGTCTGAGGAAAACTTAACACAGAAACGTGATGTATAACCGGCATCGGCTCCGAGAAGTAATAATCGATTTAAAGGTAGACTTGTGGTGGTTGTTAAGACCTCTTTGACTAAATCAGACTTGAGTTTGGTAGAAAAGAAAGATGCGTCTTTGTTGATACTAGTATAGACTCATATTCTGTAGGCAGTCGCACCGCAGATGAATTTGTCGTCGCCTTGATCCAAGCAATGGATTGGTTCGACTGGATCTCTGTAAAAATAAAATTAATAGGATACTAATTTTTCGGAGTAATGAGAAAAAAAAGTAGAATTTCAAAACCTGTACCTACCTAAGATTGAAATTCAATTTGCCATCGGATACGTTTCAAACACAAATATATTGATCCAAGGATGATGGCATCAGTTTTATTTTCGCTAATGATAAAGAATTGTAAGACCTGCGGGCACAATCGCTGAATAAAATGCAAATTAATCAAAGATAAAGACTTCTATTTGGATATCAAATACCCCAAACACATGCCGACAATGTACGTACATATTATTAATCTAGATGCCAACAATGATCTGACTGTTGATCCTGATGGGAATATTTTCGATAATGCCACAAGACATATTGCAGGATGCAGCCAAGATTTACTGAATTTTCGGATCCGTTAACTGCTATTCAATTACTTTCGTATGAGAGTGTAGTCAATCCTGCCGTCCTGTTTGAGCCGAAATTTGGCGTACAAAAAGAACATTTCATCGACTCTTCAAAATTAATCAACTTTCGACGCTGTATACTTGGTTTTACTTTTTTCTTGAACGTTTTGTAGTCCTTACACAATGCATCTTTATATTCCATTTCTTTTTCTACTAGAAATCGTAAATCGTAATCGTTTGAACTTTTTTTTACCGTCTGTTGCGCCTGTATTAAAATAATCAATTAAAAATTTCCACAAATTGCCGCGGTACATTTCAACACCACGTTTTGTTACGAAACCCGTTAATCTTCAACGATTTTTACGAATCATCCGGCTGAATGTTCGTCAGCGATGGACGTTTCGGCGTCGTTGGTTACATGATCTGCATCCATTGATTTGTTGATGTTATATGTATTTTTGAGATGGAAGTCGTCGCTGACATTTCATGGGCAATATCAGTTTTCTTTCCTGAACAGTTTTCCACCCTAGTTCCTGATACATTCAAGAACCATGTGATATTATATATTTCTTTAGCAGCTTCGTCTCGACTGGATTTAGCGGCCGTTTCCGCCGTAGTAACGTTACGTTGTTGGTGAGTTTGTTCTCCTTTCGAGTTGAATTTCAACGAACTGAATCAAGTACTTTTCAGAAGCGGTGTATTTTTCGGTTTCGTATCCGAAATGTCTTTCCAGCGAATTCTATCGTCTCGATGTTCAGGTTTTTCTAGGTTCACTAGTTTCCGAATCTGTAAAATAAGACAGAGGTTAAAGCTCAATAAAATACTGGAATATACCACAGATGCTTCGGATCACTCAAATAAGTCACGCACACTTTAGAAACAAGGTTCAGGCTACCGAAGTCTACAACAGCGCTTTCTAGAATAATAATTGCAGAATGGTGGAAAAGATTCAATTTCAGCATGTAGGCACCAAATTCACAATAACGTGATCAGAAATAATTTAGAAAGTGGATTTTCACATTAAAAATACTTTTACGATTTTCACCTCATTATGAATTGTTTTCATGAAAAATTAACACATCGTAGTTATGTTGGTCACTGTAACTTATTCGTCACAGATCGAATAAAGAATAATTTACTTTGGGAGCTCAAAATACAGTCTGTTCTGAAATTTCAACGATACACTTTTTCGGAGAGCAAATTTCTGGTTGAAATCCTTATTTCAGAATGTAACTTGATCTATAACTTTCTGGAAGAATTAAAACTGGGTGGAAAAAAAAAACAAAAAAGGAAAGGCGTGAATCATTTGTTGTAACCTGCACGCGTACTCATCAATTGATTTAGAAGTCAGTTGTCGCTCTACATACTGGTCATTCTACTCACTTCACCGACGCAGACTGGCCTAATAACGACGAGTGATGTTTGTGGTTCACATTTTGCGGATACGTCTGAAAGGCTGATTTCGGTCGAGCTTTCACCCCACTTGGCGGTTACATTTCTCTTCTCAGTTGGACGGCATGTATTTCATATATCGGCGCCATAGTCTCAGTAAAGGAAACGTCGCCACGGTGAACTTTACATCAGCCGAAGTCAAAGTTACAGTTCTTCCAAAGAATCGCGATATGAATCGCCTGAAATGGTGAATTCTTTTTTTACTTTGTCTGTTTGCGAAACATCAATGATATTCTATAGACAACATAATAATATAAATTTGAAACGCATTAACAACAGAGCTAAAAAAAAAATTATTTTGATACAAAGCAATACTTCGTTGTCCATGGTTTCAGACATTATTATCATTTCAAAGAAAATGAATCCGTTAATTAGAATTACACAACTACGTACATTTTCAAAAAATAAATAAATGAAACGTAAACTTACGCAGATGTAACGCAATTTTCGTGTAACGCAGGACCACTGATAAATATCGTGAAAGTCGTATCTGCGATAGAACCGAATGGCAAATGTTTGCTCGTTTCGTAACAATTCAAAATTCAATGCAGGACGTACGATCATCAATGAATACTAATTAAAAATTTGTTCCGTTTAAAATTGAGTGTATGGTGGAACGTTAACATGTTGAAACTGAAAAATGTATCTATTTAATACATTTACAAATTTTACAATGCACATAGAGTTTTTCTAAAAAAAAAATTAAAATACAAAATATAAATAAAACATGAACTTACGCAGATGTAACGCAAATGTCGTTAACGTGGCACCCTAGAACCATTGATAATTAGTATAGTTATCTATGTGATCATCGGTATTGAAAACCATTTTTACTGAGTCTCTCGAAAGCCTACGGTGACCTGGGACACGGTGACTGCGACGGTGGTGACCGTCACTGCTACTTCTCTCTACGAACGTTTTCACTGCCAGTGCATGCAGACCAAATAATTCCCTGTTGTTTCCCGTTTGAAGAGAATTTTTATTCGGCGCTATGGACAAGTATCGAAACAATTCTCCTTTTCTATTTAATGCGCTTGACCACTTCATTTCGCTTGATGCAGGTCATGGTGATTTTTGCATGGATTTTTGTGGTGGTTTGTTTTGATGGAAATTTACGAGATCGTATTGTTGGAACCGAAGAATTAAAAATGAGTAAAAGTGCTCAATGTTTTTATATTATCAATGAATGATAGTGATTATTCTATTTTCAATAAAAATTAAAATTTTTAATTCATAATTCGAAAAAAATCTTCAGCGTTAATTTTCCACCTGTTCATCAATTTTTTTTTAAAATAAAAGGAACTGCATTTTTCCATTTTTGCAAAATTATCCTGATGAGAACAGGAAGATTGGAGCAACAAGTAACGATTTTTTTTTAATGAAAAAATTATCATTATATGTAAACCACTTTCTCAGAAATTTTTAAAATTTTAATACGTAAACCACATTCTCAGAAATTTTTTAAATTTTAATTGCTTTCAAATTTTTCAAAAGAAAAATGTAAATAAAAACGTAATATTTTCAATTCAAATGGAAAAATGGAAAAGTGCAGTTCCTTTTATTAAAAAAAAAAATTAATGATCAGGTGGAAAATTAACGCTGAAGATTTTTTTCGAATTATGAATTGAAAATTTTTATTTTTATTGAAAAGAAAATAATCACTTCGCTTGACAATTATTTTATTACGAACGTTTCGAACACATGTTGTTCATCTTCAGCGATAGGTATAGAAAATGATAAAATTTTACCTATCGCTGAAGATGAACAACATTTGTTCGAAACGTTCGTAATAAAAAAATTGTCAAGTGAGGTGATTATTCTCTTTTCAAAAAATATCATGGAACCTTCACGATTCATACATTTTACTAAAAATTTTAAAATTAAACGATTTTTTACGTATTTCGTGGACCCTAAAAAATTGATTGCAAAAATTTTATGAGTTTCTGAGAAAGTGGTTTACCTATAACGATAAATTTTTGACTACAAAAATTATCTACTCCGATCTTCCTGTTACCTCTCATTGGGATCATTTTACAAAAATGAAAAAGATACAATTTTTTTTTTTACAAAATCGATAAAAAATTGAAATGGAAAATGAACGCTTATGATTTTTTTCGATTTCGAGTAACATTCAAGTTTTTGAAAGTAAGTGATTCGTAGTATGCGTGAACAGTTTTGTAAGCATTACTACCTCTTTCAATCAATTTTTACCTCTGGCTAGTGTTCAACAAGTACCCGGATATCCAAATACCAAATACTATTTGGATAAATATCCAAATACCCGGATAATTATCCGGATCTTACGGAAATTTCCGAACTGTTCCCGAAACATCCCGAAAATGGTTGAACTTTTCCGACAGCCTCAAAAGTCGTCTACAAACCATTTTTGAAAATTTTCTAATTTTCGTCCACCTCCTGCAATAGATGTTGCCTAATTTCAATTTTTTGTAATTTAATTTAGCACTCCTAGCGGGATTTTTTTCAACTAGGGAAATATCCAATGAAATGCCTTTTTTTTGATTATCCGGATAGTATCCGGATATCCGAGTATTTGGATAGATTTGAAAGATCCGGTTATTTGTTGAACACTACCTCTGGCCAAATTCCATAAAAATGTAACTTCAAACTTGTTGACTTTTTATATCAGGTACCTACTCAGATTAAAATGGTGGAAAACGTAGTTTTTTGAAAATTAAAATTTTTTCGACCCTGTCACAACCATTTTTACCCTTTTCCAACTTACCTCCCAAAAAATAGGTATTACCTATGCGAGAAAATTTCGACGAAATGAAAAATGAATGGCTTCTTTTCCCCCTTTTTGCAAATTTTCAAAATTTTCAAATTGGGAAACCGCTGGAAAATCCAAGTATTCAGATTATTTTCCGCTATTAACTTAAGTGTTTGTTTTTTTGATTCATTGGATGCTGAGTTATCAATTTATCAAATTTCGATCATTTCAAAAAATTACCATAAAAATTGTATTCAATTCTTTCTTATTAAGTACGTGATAAAAGTGTAAGCAATCCGCGTAAATAACCCACTCGTCGCATTAAACGCAACATTTTACAGGCGTCGCGACGCATGACGTCGAATTTCAATTTCTTCACACAACGATACCTCAGAAAGAAAGCGTTTTTGGTCCATGTTGAACAAAACATTTTTTTGTTCGTATTGATCACGTATATAAGTATCCTTTCAACCTTTTGAGTTATTTGAGTCGACTTGACTGGAAGCGGTTTCGAGACGTTTCAGGGCTTCCAGAATTATTTTTTACGATATCTATACTGATTAAATTATGTTTTTTTGTGATAATTTTCTATCATAATTTCAATCATTAAAATGAGGTACACAACCGATGAAAGTTAAAATTACGCAGACTTTATCCTTAGGTTCATTCCATGTCAACTC
Source organism: Pseudococcus jackbeardsleyi (assembly GCA_038380155.1). Lineage (NCBI taxonomy): Eukaryota > Metazoa > Arthropoda > Insecta > Hemiptera > Pseudococcidae > Pseudococcus > Pseudococcus jackbeardsleyi. The sequence goes on along the minus strand of CM076240.1, from coordinate 30,129,997 downwards.
GAACACTTTTTGACGTTAGGTTCACCGATTTTGCTCAAAAATTACGAGTTCCCCTCGATGGCCCAATGAAGGAATCGCCATTATTTTGATTCTAGCTGCACATGGGGTGGGAGCGTGGCCCTTGTACCATCGGGATTTTTTGTGAAACGGCTCAACTTATGTTTTTCTAAAAATGGGGAAAGGAGTGGATACGTTGAGAAAAAAATTCACCTACACAAATACGCATCGAATTCTATACGATACCTTACGTAGGAATAGTTTAGCCGAAACCACCTACCTCCATTTCCATGATTCAGGAAGACGGAAATTACAACCTTGAAACCAACTATGTATTCCCACAGAAAGTATTTCCGATTATTATCCGACTTTTTGAGGTATCGGCCACGCGCCCCAATTAAATTGGATAATCGAGTTTCTACGGTCGGTATTTTGAAAATGAATTATGTAAACTTACTGAATTCGAGCGAAGAAATTGTAAAACTTTTCCCAGAAAATCGCGTCTAGAAGCTGAAACCAATTAATTTTTTAAATCAGTTTTTAGAATTAAAGAAGAAACGAAATCCGAAAGAATATTTATTCGACTATTTCATCATGATTTTCTGCCCTTTTCTAATAGATAAAGTACCTATGCTTCATTACACTTCGTCGATGCGTTTTCTCTCTCTTCTTTTCTTTAATACTTACAGTGAAATCGGAAATGTTGGAAGTTCTTGTCCAGACTGTGTCGACATGTAGGATCATTATTCATTAGTATTGGCGACCACTTGCAGTAGATTCGTAGCCGCCAAAAAATAAAAAAAACGCCTAAGAAGAATGAGATCCTTACTGTATACCTGTTCTATACTGTCAACTGGCGATTTCTAGGAAAATGTGCTTTCTTATAGAAATATTTGTAGCCTGGTGTATAGTGTATACATGTCTATGCACCAGTACAAACAATCACCCTGCCACCCCATAGAAAGTGAGCCGAGAAATGTTTTATTTTTACAGGCGCCAGTCTTAGTTGAAAGCTATTTAGTCAGAATGAGTCCCTTTGGGATATTCTCCGAAAAACCCACGCGAGTGATAAAAAAAAATCTATTGTGCGCTTTGCCTTGAAGACTAGAAGAAGATTTACAAAAAGAATTTCTTTCAAATATACAGCGTGGTTAATACCTGTCCTTAACATCAATAGCGGAGTTCGTTGGCACTGTATTTTACATATGATTCATTTCCTATCTCCTCACAGGTATCTCGCCTACCTCGCCAAATGACCATATGCATAATTGCATACGTATTCATCCATTGTATATCATAACGTATGTAGTGGTGTTTCGAAGTATTTTTTCTGAAAGAGGAAAGGGGAGTGGTACGAACCATTGTGGAATTTTCTGCGATTTTGGAAAGTTTCAAAATTTGCTTGGCTCCCAAGAAGTATATCAACCATTTCAAATTTTCATTCGTTTGGGGAGAGATGTCAATGTACAGTTTTTTTCGTTTATTAGATCAAATTTTCCAAGGTATTTTGCATGATAATGAGGTACAAATTGAATGTAAAAATTTGACGAAATTTTGAGGAAACTTTCACTGGTAAAAAAAAAACGTGAAGGACAGAAGAGAAAAGTAAATAAAAATAGTCAGGATTATGAAAGAGAAAGGGATTTTCTCTCATAACAAATAAACTGTGAACAAAATGAGAACGTAAACAGTTAATCTTAATTGTAAATCAATAGGGTGAATGGATATCTGGATTTATAAAATTTTACTTTGGTTGCGAAGGATTCAATATATGTGACCTTCCAGGAAAAAACCGACCTTCTGTCTGAAAAAAAAAATTGAAAAAAAAAAGTGTCCCAATCAATCCAAAACAAATGATAATAATGGTTTTGGACTGATTGGGACACTTTTTTTTTCAATTTTTTTGATTAATCATATTATAGAAACAGAAAAAAGGCTGCCAATCCTTCGGTAAATTCACCAGTCGTCTTTCGAATCAATCTTTGCAACAACGCGATAAATATTTGTTTTATATTTCGTGGCATTATTTTGCTGGAAAAAAGAAATTAATCAAAAATGTCGAATCAATTCACTTCTCGGAAAAAAATTGTAAGTAAGTACACAGCGGATTAGTTTTTGGAATAAATCATACTTTGGACAATTTTCGATTAATATGCTCAGTAAATGTAATCCTTCGTAGTCGTTATCTTTATTCGAAATCATGAAATCAACAATTGGAAAACACGTAGGTACCTAATAAAGCCATCTGTGGAACAGAAAATAATTCAGATTTAGAAGGAAGCAAAGCTCAGTTGTGTATACATGACTCGTAATGATCAAAAATGCATTCCATGCACAATACGTACGACATCCGCAGGAAACAAAGATGATCAACGATTTTATTTCGGGGTGTCTATGATTTCGGGTATGATAGGATAAATCTTGTGTCGGAATGGGTGCCCTGTTGGGGTACGAGTTGCATCGTCTATTCGTAACGTCAGCGTTCAAGAATGTTTTCAATCTATTTAAAGTGTTTAATTACGTATAAATAGGTACCTACATGATTTTCAAGCTGGATAATAGCTGAATATAGCTTCATTTTTATAATGCAAGTTCAATTTCAACTTAGAATAGTTCGAAAATTATCTGTATGACCTAGTAATATTTTACAGGTTTCTGATTCCAAATTTCACGATGTTTTCGACCCAAATTTGGCTTGTTTTCGGTAAAAACTGGATAGAAAATAAACATTGAAAAGACTCTGCAATCAAGGCAAAAAAATGGGTGAAAATGCACCCTACCCGACCAGAACATTTCATTTTGATACAGGTTTCTATAACAGAAAAAGTACTTATTTTTATATCATTGATTGAATTATTTATTTAGAAATAGTTATTTTTGATGTTGGAAGAAAAAAATTCTCAAAACCGAGGAAAGGACTCTGAAGTAACCCCCAGGATAAAATTGACGTCAAATTTAAATTCTGCGTTCGCAATTTAGGGCAGAATTACCTTTGGTTTAATGGGCCAATTGAATTTTTTGACCAAAATCTGAAAATTTACAATTTTTTTACAATTTTTTTCCTCAATATTAAGGAAACGATTGACTAAATTGAATACTTGGTTATCACAAAAATTACTTGGGTTGTCAAGTTTTATAGGAATAGTAAGGTTTGAAAACTTGATTACCAATTTTCTTCATTCTTACTCACCTCCTATTATAGGATCAAAAATTCCGGTAGAAACCAACCAATTTTTTAGAACTCGGCATCCTGAGTAATTTTTATGATTATAAATTTTTCAATTTACTCGATGGTTTCCTTAAATATTTAAGAAGAAAGAATTGTCATAAAACATGAAATCTCCAAATTTTGGGGGGAAAGAATTTAATTACTATCAATCGAAAGCGGTTCTTCCCTAAATCGAGGTCCTAGAATCCAAATTTTGGGTTTATTCCATCCTAAGAGCAACCGAAGGCCCCCACTGAAATTTCCACGTACTTTTTCATCTTTGGCTTATAAAAATAATTTTTTTTTCTAAAAAAATTCCACACGTGCATCGAAAATGTAAAAATGTTTTTGTTTGCCAAATATTAACAAAATCCGTTCAGTAGAAGCTGAGGAAATGGAAAAAAATTGGTAATATGTCAGAAAACCTTGCTTCTTCGCTTGGAACGAAAAAACGTAGCATAGTACTATGGTATACAGTGCATTTTATCAACTGTAGCAGAAAATCAGAAAATCGTGATGAAATTTACAAAAAATCAATTTTCCTCAGCTTCTACTCAATCAATAAGGCTCAAATTTTGAACACTTCTGTATTTTTTTGTCATCGATGCACTTGTGCAATTTTTTCAGAAAAAATTTATTTTCATACGCCAGAGGTGGGAAAACGTGTGGATATTTGAGTGGGTACCTTCGGGTTGCTCTTAGGATGAAATCGGTCCAAAATTTGGACTCTGCGACCTTGATTTAGGGAAGAACCACTTTCGGCTTATGCTAATTAACTTTTTTACCAAAAATTTGGAGATTTCATTTTTTTTTTTTGACAATTCTTTCTTCTAACCGGTACCACTCCCTCACCCCTGATGAAAAAAATATTGTCATATTCGAGTTCTACGATCCAGAAAACATACATTTTGATATATCACATGCCCATAAGTATGAGTTTGTCAATGCACCCTTAAGCCCCACCCCTCCTAAATATGACATTTTTGTAAAATTTTTGGGGTAAAAATTTACCCTTATTCTTGAGTGATGCTCAGAACCATTTATAAACCTTTTTCAACTCAATTTTTCGACTTTTATGGAGGATTTACCTAAAATATGCGAATTTTTCGAATAGTTTTTCTTCAAATTTCAATTTCAGTTTTCATAAGTAGGTACCTACACATTTCAGGTTTTTTTTTTCAAATTTCAATTTTAGTTACTTAAATTGAAAAAAAAAATTTTAACCTAATACTTCGATTAGAGAATTGTTTACACTTAATGAAACGTGGTACCTACATGTTTCATTAAGTGTAAAAAATCTATTAATAGATGAATCGGTTACTTATGCTCGAATTTAGCTGCCCAAGTTTTTTATGAACCTTTTTTTATGGACTTTTCTCCAGTACTACAAAATGAATTTTTTTTTTTTTAGAAATTTCAGAATGGCTTTGAAATTACTTTAAATCGATTCGGAAGGTCAAACATAGACCAGCCCTGCAGTACACAAACTTTCAGCTTTTTTCGTTGCTTGGATCAAAGTTTCATTCTTTTTGTTTTGATACCTACGTGTAAAATTTACTTTCAGTAGGGAGATGGAGATCTCCCTGGTCAAACAAATTTCATGCTTGAATTATTGGCATTATCCGTTTTTTAATCGCGGCGAAAATCATTTTCCTGGTAATTAATTCAAAAAGGGCCAGGAAATCGATTTTTACCTTCACCAGCTCTACACTCACTTTCTTAAGACTCGAAATTTCTAGCCCCGCTTACTTGACTGCAGTACGACCATGGAGGTGATGATATTCAGTTTCAAGTAATTAATATTGAGCGATTTTTCGAATAAAATTTTTCATACTGACAATGCGATACTAAGGGCCATATTCATAAATGATACTTGAGTATCACTTGGATAAGTAACGAATTTTTAAAATATTTCCTTTTAGGATTAATGGAGTCTTGCATACAAATTTTTTATTCGAATCGAATAATCAGATGCATAAGTATCGACTTATCATTAAAAAATCATGAAATTATCATTTTATAACTCAAAAAATTTGCGTTTTAAAATTCGTTACTTAGCCAAGTAATACTCAAGTATCGTTTATGAATATGGCCTTAAGACACCTACGCACAGTTCTTTGCGTAAAATCCTTTCAACTTGGAAAAAAAAAATGTTCTTTGTCCATCTTATTTCTACTGAAATTGCAAAAAGTAACGTCGTTCGACATCACCAGCACAGTTACGTAAAATGCAATATACCTTAAAAAAGGATATATAGGCAACTCCTCTCACACTACAATCTACTACAATAAACGAAATCGCCTTACAACATTGGAAGGGAAAAATTCACAAGACTCAAACGACGTGTAAACTGCTGCGGTAATATTGAAACTGATTTAGGTGGCCACACTGACATACTTCTACACCGTTCTACACCCCCCCTAACGCCGTACCACGCCAGCCTCACCACCGTCACCGTGTACTGTAGTCGGCTGTTATTGAATTGATTCCCAAATAATTCTTCTAAAAAAAAGACAATCGAATTGATTCCCACCTTCCGTTTACATGTAATCGAATTGATTCCCATGTCATTTACACATGAAATCGAATTGATTTCCAGCCTATTAGTGTTAACCAGGAGATACCACGAGGAGGTTGGCTGGATCATCTCCCAAAAATTAAAAGTTGGAATTTTTTAGTAGGTGCAAAATAAATGTACGTAATGGAAATACGTAAAATAAAGTAAGTAAATGTTCAAAGTTTTGGAGGTAAAAATTTGAAAGATAGCTGGCGTACGAATTGTAATGAAGTTATTTCTTTTCTGGAGTATCGTCCCATAGCATCTTCAATGAACACAATTTTTTCATCTCTGGTTTTGGATTTTCGCGCCGCCATTGATCTACTTTTGATGTACGTTTCACATTGTATTCCGAGAAGGACGTCCACAATTTTTACCTCCAAAACTTTGAACATTTATTTACTTTATTTCCATTACGTACATTTATATGTTGCACCTACTAAAAAATTCCAACTTTTAATTTTTGGGAGATGATCCAGCCAACCTCCTCGTGGTATCTCCTGGTTAACACTAATAAGCTGGGAATCAATTCGATTTCATGTGAAAAGGACATGGGAATCAATTCGAATGCATGTGGGAAGGAGGTGGGAATCAATTCAAGTGCACCCAAATTGGAGTGGGAATCAATTCGAATACTTTTGACATTTTGGGAATCAATTCAATAACTCCCCTGTAGTCACCGGGTTTTTCGAGAGAATCAGATACACTGATTGAAAACAAATTAAAGAAAGAGATTTTTGTATTCTTTATTTTGTAAACACTGTAATCTTCGAGGTACTTGTCGAGGTAGACCGGAGGTAGACGAGTAATTTATTTTCGTGCTAATTCCAGGCGAATCAAAAACTAACTGGATAATTGTATGAGTATATCACAAAGGAAACCAGTCGTTTATCCCGTTAAATATTTATCCCGTCCAATATATATCCCGTTTCTATTTATCTCGGACAAAATTCTGTCCCGTCCTTATTCATCCCATCGTCATTTATCCCGTTTCTAAAAATGATAATCCAAATTCTAAAATAGTAAAAAATGATTTATCCCGTACGACTTTTATCCCGTCGTTATTCATCCCGTCCATTATTTGCGTCTATCCAGTCGGTTATTGAATTCTTTAGACTTTCACGAAAACAGCAAAATGTAAAAATGTTGGTAACCTTTAGGGAGAAAATAAAAAAAATCAGTGTATTACTTTACCAAATTGAAATATTCTCTGAAAAGAGAGAAATCAGTTGGCTTGTAAGAAGTGTGGCGTGTTTTATTTCCGAAGGCGAAGATTGAGAAGTTGAGATGAAAATGAAGAAAAGTGTGGGAAATGGGAATGAAAAAAGTTGATAATGAAGATTCCAAAACCAACCATTCCCATAGATCTCGATATACTAAGTAATTTTAGTTATTATAAATTTTTCAATTTTCTTCATGGTTTCCTTAATATTAAAGAAGAGAGAATTGTCAAAAAATATGAAATCTCCAAATTTTGGGAAGAAAAAATAAATTGACATTAACAAAAAATGGCTATTTCCTAAATTGAGGTCACAGAATCCAAATTTTGGGTCCATTTCATCCTCAGAGCAACCCGAAGGTCCCCACTCAGACATCTACACATTTTCTCATCTTTAAGGAATGAAAATAATTTTTTTCTGAAAAAATTCCACAAGTGCATCAATGATGTAAAAATACAGAAATGTACAAAATTTGAGCTCTATTGATTGAGTAGAAACGGAGAAAATTGATTTTTTAGTCAATTTCATCACGATTTTCTGATTTTCTGCTACATTTGATAAAGTGCACTGTATACCGTATTACTAGGCTACATCTTTTCGTTCCAAGCAAAAAAGCGAAGTTTTCTGACAAATTATGGTTAATTTTCTATTTCCTCAGCTTCGACAGAATGGATTTTATTAATATTTGGAAAACGAATACAGTTTTACATTTTTGATGCCTTTGTGGAATTTTTTCAGAAAAAAAAATTATTATAAGCCAAAGATGGAGAAGTGTGTAGAAATTTCAGGGGGGCTTTCGGGTTGCTGTTAGGATGAAATGCAACCAAAATTTGGATTCTGCGACCTCAATTTAGGAAAGAACCATTTTTGGTTAATGTCAAGTCAATTTTTTTCCAAAAAATTTGAAAATTTTACATTTTTTGACAATTCTCTTTTCTTCAATATTTAGGAAACCATTGAGTAAATTGAAAAATTTATAATCACAAAACCTACTCAGGATGCAGAGTTCTAGAAAAGTGGTTGGTTTTAAAATCGTAATTACCTACCTGAATTTTTCATCCTATAATAGGTAATAGGTAAGAATGAAGAAAATTGGTACCTACATAACAAGTTTTCAAACCCTACTATTCCTATAGAACTTGTTAACCTGAGAAATTTTTGTGATCACCAATTTTTCGATTTAGTCAATCGTTTTCTTCATATTGAAGAAAAAAGAATTATAAGAAATTTTTAATTCTCCGAAATTTGGTAAAAAAAATTCATAAACCAAAGTTAATTCTGCCCTAAATCGCGATCATAGGACATAGGATCTAAAAATTTTACATAAATTTCATTCTAGGGATTACCTGAGACCCCTTTCTTTAGTATCAAGATATTTCTTTTTCTTTTTCCAACATCAGAAATAATTTTTTTTATTAAATTCTATCAATTATATAAAAATAGGTGTAGGAATTAAATTGTTCCGGAATTTAACCCAAAATCATGGGTACCCTTAACAAAAATTAATCGAAAGTAGGTTAAACATAAAAGAAAGCCATACCCAAAATATCAGATTTCAAAAATCAGTGCATAATCTATTTCCGAACTGCCGAATCAATTGAAAGCGATTTCGAAGGTTTTTTTTTTGAGTTTTTGAACTTCATTACCTTTATAAATTTCCAGTATGTAGTTTTACTTTCATTCATGAACTTGCAAACCTTTTTGATATTTTATCTAATCTATTTAGGTACTTTACTTTGAAAATTCAATGATTCGAATTGAAACCACAAACCAATTTTTTAAAATTCATTTAAGGAAAGGTCGATTTTGTTTCTTGCTGAGTAATTTTTCAAAACTAAATATTTTTTTCAATTTCTAATCTTCTCAACATTTTTTCCTGCTTCAAATTTCTCCAAATTTTCCCAATATTTCCGACCTACAATGTTTTGGATTGTCTTTCCAACTTCAAAATCACTTGCTATTAGCAAAGAATAATCGTTCGCAATGTACAATACAATGTACTAGGAATTTTATCAGTAATGGGCAGCTGATTCTAAATCGAAGTTCTTAGAATTTCGTGCGTCGCGTTTCAAGCTATCTTGACCGCTAGTAATCAGTTACGGACACGTCATTAAAACTGATATGAGGCATGAGAGGGGCAGGAAGGGAGGAAGGAAGTAGTCGAGTGAAATAATTTACGTCGGATTAAACGTGTGAACGCGCGAAGTATTTAAGTAGCTTCTGACGTTTTAAAATTTTGCAAGTTAATTTTGAAAATATAAAAATTAGTTGGTTTTTAAAAGTCAGTTAGGCTACTGACTTTCTGATACACTGAAATAAATTTCTAAAATATAAATACTTGATATCAGAAAGTCAGAATGACGGGGAAAAACATATCCACGATGATACAAACATTTCCATTCCGAGGAAACGCTGCATTTTTTGTTTTTTAACAATAGTTTTGAAAGGTTTTTGTTTTTAAGAACACATTTTTCCCTATCTGTTTTTTTTAATTGAAAATTTAAATCGGTGGCGGCGGCAATTTCGGCGACGTCATAAATCGGGTTTAAAAAATCGTAAAGTGATGTAATTTTAAAATGTAAAATTAAAATGATGCCCGAGCGAAACGAGGGCGAAAATTTTTTCTCGAAAATGCTACTTCCAAACTGAACTCTTGAGGCCGGATTCGTGTTCAGCGGCCAAAAATCTGCCTATAGAGTGAATTCAAGGGTTTTCGGAGCTGGAAAATTTTCCGTTTCATTGTCTCCAGAAAATTTTCTGACATTTCCGAACAAATATCTCGAAAACGCCACTTCCAAACGCAAATCCGAGGTCGGATTCGTGTTCAGCGAGCAAAAATCTACCCATAAACTCATTCCAAGCGCATTGAATGAATAAAAATATTCATGGTTGAGTTTTTGATATTTTTGCTTGGAAAAGTCGGAAAATTCCCTGGAGACAGTGACATGGAAAATTTTCCAGCTCCAAAAACGCTTGGATTCACGTTATAGGTAGATTTTTGATCGCTGAACACGAATCTGGGGTCGGATTTTCGATTCGGCCACGAAAATGCTACTTCCAAACCGAAATCCGATGCCGGATTCGTGTTCAGCGACCAAAAATCTACCTATAAACTGAATACAAATGTTTTTGAAGCTGGAAAATTTTCCGTGCCACTGTCTCTAGAGAATTTTCCGACTTTTCCGAGCAAAAACATCAAAAACTCAACCATGAAAATTTTTATTCATTCAATGCGCTTGGATTGAGTTTATACACAGTATAGTCAATAAGTTCCCGGAAAAATTCGATAACTCAAAAACTACTAGGGCTACAAAGCGGGTAAAAAAAGCATTAGATTCCTTGAAGTCTTCTCTATTCAGATACAAAGTTTCGTTAAAATCGATGCATAACTGATAATGCAGTGATAATTTTACCGAAAGAAGATTTTTCGTGATGTAACTTTTTTTGAGAGAGTAAAAAAGATGCCTGTTCAGATTAAATTAAAACTTCGCTCAGTGATCGAATTTTGCGTCAAACAAAAAAAAAACTGGTGTCGAAACTAAGAAGTTGATTCACAAAACATACGGAGAAGATATTTTGTCGAAAATAGTCATTTATGAGTGGTATAATCAGTTTGAGCAAGGACATGCCTCAATTGAAGATGATCCCAGGAAAGGTCGACCAAAATTCGCTACAAGTGCTGAAAAAGTGGAAGCTGCACGGCTCGTTTCGTCAAGTAACAATAGATTTGATATTCGACGAACTGAATATCTCTTATGGCAGCGTTCACGAAATTTTCACCAAAGATTTGGGTAAGCGAAAAGTTTGTGCCCGATTTGTACCCAATGCACCAGCTCACACATCGCTGCGCGTCCGCCAGTTTCTCACGAAAAATAAGATCGTAGTGCTCAACCACCCACCATATTCGTCGCATATGGCCCCCTCGGACTATTTTTTATTCCCAAAACTAAAATTGACCATGAAAGGCAGAAAATTTCAATAGATATCAAGCATCCAACAAAAAGTTACGAGGCAGCTCAACGCCATTCCGGAAAAAGCTTTTTAAAAAGCTTTTGAAAGTTTAATTACTCGTTCTAATGCTTGTATTGCGTCGGGAGGAGATTATATTGAAAATCAAAAAAAAAATTTTGATGATATCTGTTGTAGTTTTTGAGTTATCGAATTTTTCCGGGAACTTATTGACTATACTGTGTAGGTAGATTTTTGCTCGCTGAACACGAATCCGACATCGAATTTGCGTTTGAAAGTGGCGTTTTCGAGATATTTATCCGGAAAAGTCGGAAAATTTTCCAGCTCCGAAAACGTTTGGATTCACCTTGATAGGCAGATCCTTGGTCGCTGAACTAGAATCCGGCCTCCGATTTCGGTTTGGAAGTAGCATTTCCGAAATTACATTCCAAAAAATGAAAAACAGCCGTTTTTAAAAAATTTTTCCGAGGTTTTTTGCCTTTTTTGAGGGGAAATTACCCTTTTGCCGAGGCTTCGCCAAGATACAAATCGGCGGCGGTGGCCAAAAATCAAAAAAAGTGGCGGCGGCGCATTTTTTCGGCGACGCAGACCTCTAATTATAATACCCATCTACCTTAGCGGCGTAGACGTAGAGAACTGAGAAACAATTGCAAAAAAAAAGAAAGAGATTTTTGTATTCTTTATTTCGTACACACTGTAATCTTCGAGGTAGTCGAGAAAAGAGTCGAGATATTCAATTTTCGTGATAATTCCAGGCGAATCAAAAACTAACTGGATAATGTAGGAGTACATGAAAAAACAAACGGGATAAATCTGGGACGGGATAAAAGCCGAACGGGATAAACAACGAACGCGATAAATGTCGAACTGGATAAATGTGAGACGGGATAAATGTTGGACGGGATAAATGCATTTTGCGATTTTTTATACACGGGATAAATAACGGACGGGATAAATATCAGACGGGATGAAAAACATTCTATCCATAACAAAGTTACAAACGGGATGAATGTGGAACGGGATAAAAGCCGAGCGGGATAAACAACGAACCAACATCAATAAACTAAGAGAGGTTAAACCAAATTCAAGATAGGTAATTATTTTTCGGTTTCGCCCATCGACTGCGTTGTGACGTCACTCGGAAGAAGCGGATAAGTAGGTAAACGCATTCACGCGTTCATTTTACATGGAATAGGAATAGACATAAACAAACGTATTTTTTCAACTTTACATTAAAATAACTCGAAATTTTGAGTGAGGACATAGGTGTTTGAGGTAAGGAAAATGATCTACGTTGAATTCTCTACAAGATGGCGTAGGTTTGAAAGTTTTCCCGATAACCAAACAAAAGCTATCGAAGCTCAAAGTTACGAAAGTGAGATTTTATCGAAAATGTTATGGATTTTTTCAACTTTAAATTAAAATAACTCGAAATTTTGAGTGAGGATATAAGTGTTTGAGGTAGGGAAAATGATCTACGTTGAATTCTCTACAAGATGGCGTAGGTTTGAAAGTTTTCCCGATAACCAAACAAAATTTATCGAAGCTCAAAATTACGAAAGTGAGATTTTATCGAAAATGATATGGATTTTTTCAACTTTAAATTAAAATAACTCGAAATTTTGAGTGAGGACATAGGTGTTTGAGGTAGGGAAAATGATCTACGTTGAATTCTCTACAAGATGGGGTAGGTTTGAAAGTTTTCCCGAAAACCAAACGAAAGCTATCGCAGCTCAAAGTTACGAAAGTGAGACTTTTATCGCAAATATGATGCATTTATTTTTTTCAACCATAAAATTTATGGCATAATTTTAATTTTTTTAAAAAATATATACAGATTTACAACAAATTTTGCTGTTAGTAAAACATTTTTTTTTTAAATTTAGGAAAAAAATAAAAAAAAGACAATTGTTTTTTAAAAAATCTTGCTCTGTTGGTAAATTTTTCGACTTTTTATCACGTAAGTAAGTATTTGCTTACCAAACATGTATTTAAGAAAAAATTCAAAAACGAAAAAAAATATTGAAAACGAAATTGTAAAAATAAAAACAAAATAGAATTGAAAACCAAAAAATTTTTCATTTTCAAAACACTGGATTTCTCATTTCTCAATAATTTTTTTTCCAGATTTTTTAATTTTTTATATTCTTCAAATGAAATTTTATTCAAAATTTTCGTAATTCCCATATTTTTGTTTTAAAACGATTAAAAACATCATAATAACTTGTTTGTCAAAGTAGTTGAGAAGTTCAAAAACCACAAATTTTCGACCAAAAAAATGATGAAAAATTTATTTTTTATTCTGTGTAAGATACGACCTCATAAAATTTTTTATATGTCTCATAAGTTCGTCATAATGAAAAATCATTAAAAAATACCTACAGGAAAAAGAAAAATTTTTAGAACTTTCATCAACTTTTTCCTTTGACAAACAGAATACATATAAAAATTTTCATAAATTTCCTACATTGAGTGGGAAAAAATTCGAGTTGTATTTTTTCAATAATTTTTTTCTCCTCATTACGTTCAATTTTACTAAAAATGACATTTTTAATTCGTTTCAAATTAAATCCTCTTCACCTTTTTTGTAATTCTCATATTTTATGCTTCGAAAATAATGAAAATGTCATACTATTTCATAGCGGAAAATATTAAAAAATTCATAACTTGTCTAATTTTCAACCAAAAAAAAAGTTTTTAACGTCATCAGAAAGCATTTTTTCCCCTCTTTAAATATAGATCTCTTCAATTTTTTTTAAACCTCTCGGTATCGTCATAAATATGAAAAAACCATAAAAAAATATGCATCCGCCATATAAAGCGTTAGAACTCTTCTTCCCAGTGACGTCACAATTCTGGTGCGGTAAAGAGGGACGGGTTCCTCCGTTTTTCGCGCAAAACGGGTTTTGGTATAACCTCTCTTAGTTTATTGATGTTGACAACGAACGGGATAAATGTCGAACTAGATAAATGTGAGACGGGATAAATGTTGGACGGGATAAATGCATTTTTTGATTTTTTATGCACGGGATAAATAACGGACGGGATAAATATTAGACGGGATGAAAAACATTCTATCGCGGCTTTTCTTTACTAACAAAATATCGCCCTGGTTTTATCATTTTTAATACTATTTTTCTTCCTAGATTTTAATTACTGCATCGACCTAGGTAATAAAATCTATTATATGGAAATCTGGCCGACATGTCTTTTTTGCCAATAAAATGAAAGATTGCGGAGGATAACAAAAATCGTTAATCCGTTTAATCACATTTTTTCAGTCGTTTTTTTTTCTATTTTAATCACAATTCGTACTGCGGAGAAGATTTTCGCACATTGACGTAATTTATTGTCGATGTTTTTTTTTTTGACGCGGTTGTACGAATTGATTGTGAAGAAGTTCGTAAGACGTCGAAAATGCTCCGAATTTCAAGTCTTGATAAACTTTTTTCATTTACGTGGATATGAGATAATCCGAGGTCGTTTGGGTTCGCCTTTGTGCTTGACCTTCATCTTGGTAAAGGATGAAGATGCCGAAAATATTGCTGAATGATAAGTCGATTGCACGTCAGTTGATATTTTTCTGCTCGAGTCGAAGTTTTTGGCCGGAAAGTTTGATAAGAGAACAGATTGTTGGGACGAATTTAATTTAATTTTTTGGTGATGGAAACATTCTTGGGAAGTAGGTCATTTATAATTTTTTGCGGAGGTTCGAAAATGATTTATTATCGGTCTTGACAGATTCGAGGGAGGAATTAATGTGAAGGGGTTGGGAAATATTTTTAAAATTTCGGTCGATAAATTTCTTTGTTTTTTCTTTCTTCTTCAGTGTTCCCAAGTTTAAAATTTTTGTATTTGGAGTTCAATTTTTTTAAATAATCAAAAAAATTATAATGTTACTCACGAAGAATTTTACGAGAAAATTCAACTGAAAAAAATTATGTGATGAAAATTTTTGAACATGAAAAAATTTCGTTCTCATATTCTACAACTTGAAGGGGAAAATGGAGAAATTGGTAGATAATTATCAGTAGTATATAATTGCCGCTTCTGAGTCAATCCTGTGGAGCCGGTGGAGTTTTACATGGGTTCTTATGTACCCGATTCTGAGTCACACCCGGTGGAGCCGGTGGAGCCGGCGGAGCCGGCGGAGCCCAATGGGATTTTTAACATGTGCGGAGCCGAATTCGACTCTTGTTTTTTTCGTGTTTGATAATTTTTTTTTTGCATTGAAGGAGTCGAATTCGATGTGTATTTATTTAGGGTTTGGCAGTTCGCGGATGATGATATTTAAAATTCTCAATTGCGCACCTCTCCCCCTTCTCCCCCCCCCTCCCCTAACCGCCGCCGCCGCCGCCGCCGCCCCTCGCCGCAGGCTGAGTTTAGAATTACGTAATGAGACAGGGGATAGGAGGAAGGAGGGTTTATTTCGAATATGTAAAATGATTTCATCATCATTGGGTACATATTTCAGTTTTGATCGGTTGTTGATTAGTTAAGTGGTCTTTTATGAAATAATTCGTGCTCAATATGGTGCTGCTGCGATGTGTTAGAATAAGAAACAGATTACGTGTTGTGATTGATGATGTGAATTATAATCGAAATTTATTTTGTGCATTTCCAAGATATTTACGTTTTGAAAATGCACTGTATGATGTGGAACCACATTATATAAATTTCATAAGTTCGAATAATCGTAAAAATTATTATTCTATAATTCGTAAAGATGAAATTAAAATTATAAATGGAAATTCAACAAACGAATTGAGAACTGACATTGATATATCACCACCAACGAAGATTTTTGAAGATGATGATACAACGCTGTGTGCAATTTGCATGGAACATGAAAAATTTTACATTTATGAACCTTGTGGACATTATTATGTATGTGAAGAATGTAACGATATGATTAAGAGTGATAAATTGTGTCCGATTTGTAGGAGCAGAATAGAAAATTATTTTCCTAAAAATTTATTATAATTTATTATAATGAGCTAACCCTTTCCCAGGAAATAATTATTAATTCTCAACCTATAGCCCCCCCTGGCTTCTCTGACTCGAGGAGACCCACTTACGACCAAGGAAGTGGGGATACTTGAGACAGAGTACTAGGACCATTTTTTTTCGTAGAAAAAAAAGCCAACCCCCCTTCCCCCCTTACCACGTCTCCGACCACCCTTAAAAGCCTAAAGTAGGAACCCCCTTCCCTCACATTTTTTCACATGAGAATTTCATTGGTTAATTGAAAAAATGATTTCCACTTCTCCTTTTTTTGGGGGCTTTACAAAATAAAGATCTAACTAACAAGTGTCTTATAAAATCAAAAGTGAATTCAGTTGTTCATCGCTTCTTTACCTATTCGTTTGCTTGCACTTGCATATTCGTTTTCGGTCAATTTAATTTTCAATTGTACTCCTTACAAGTACTTCGTATTTTTTCGAAATGGTGTCTACTCGTCGAAATCGCGACAGTGAATTTCTCGCCACCTCTACTCCAATTAAACACACCAGTACTCCAACTAAACCAATGCGGGTGAAAAGAAAATTGGAGTTTGAAGATGGAGGAGACGAGAAGCGCCAGAGGCTAATGATGGATCAGGAACCACTCAATTTATCGAAAATTGAATCTGTACCTTCTGTACCAGAAAGTAATCCATCATCATCAAGCGGATCTTCCACTAAAAATCTCAATGCTGCAATTGCTGTGCTTCCAAACAAACAATTTATTCCTAGAAAACGGATGACGAATATTCAAATTTTCAATTTATGCAGCAGTGGATCAAAGCAACTTCATATCGGATTAGATGTAGAAAACGAGTTCAATTGTACTATCTACTTAATGAAAAACGCACTGCCACGAAATCAAGGAATATATCTAACAATCGATGATTTTAAGGAGCTTCAACGTATCTATGGTAAATTAATTTCTGCTTACTTTTTATCCGGAAATGAATTAAAATTTAAGCCAATATGCATTAATGATAAAATATTAGTTCAATTTAAGACATTTCAAGAGAATAAAACAATCGTATTATCTGATATCTCATCAGATAATACGAAATATTTTACAGATCTTGTATATGTACAAGAAAAAGTATGGCATAAAATTAGAAATTATTCGGATTGTATTTTAGCAACTTGCGATGTGCTTAATACCACATCGAAGTCATATTGTCAAGTATATGCAGCATTACTTGATGAAATGAAAAAAAAGGAGTGCGAAGAAATCGATTTAACAGATGAAATGATTGCTAGTTTAGATCTAGATGTTAATTTAGCAAAAAAAATTTTTTTCGAGTTGAAGGTGGTATGTTTTTTTGATTTGAGAAAGGAAATGATGAAATTTTTCGAATCCAAGGGGGAAAATCAAAAGGTGAAATATTTTAAGGATAAAGGAAATGAATATAATATCGAGAGAGCACTTCAAATTTTCATGAACGATTTTGAAAAAAAAAAGAAATGAATGAATTTGAGATTGCTTGAGGAAAAAAAAAATTAGCATTAGATTTAATTTTACATAACATGTAAATTTTTTAATGTTTTTAGAAAAAATTCAAAAAAAAAAAAATATAGTATTAAGTATACTATTTAGGTTATAATTTTTTTGTGTATTTTTATAAAAACTCATTATTTTTATACTTACTGATAATTTTTCGTTCATATTTAATACTTACGGATAATTTTTCTTTCATATATATTTGATCTTTGTAATTATTATAGTTGCATTTCAAATAAATTGATGTACATACATGTTCGATTTTAGTCTTTCATTTCATTTGGTACCATTAATTTAAAAAAAAGAAAAAAAAAACACACACAGGTAAAATTTCAATATGTAATTAGATTTTTTTAACAGCGATTTAACTATTTAAAAAGAAAGTTGTCTTTGTAATTTTAAAATAATTTTCGACTTAACAATCAACCCACCAATTTCACGGATTTCTGGATCTTCTCTGAAGATGATTACGAATTTATTCTTTGCCTGCCAAGCAAAAAAAACGAAAAAAAAAATTAATCTAGGTAAGTACTGCAAAAAATTATTGATATAAAAAGAAAAAAATGTGAAAAAGGGGGGAACGTACAATTTTGATAGATGCAGGAGGTTCATGATTCGAATGATGTAGAATTGTATAGATAACTTTTGCCGAAAACAGTGAGCCACCAAGTTTCTCTCGAATTTTTTCATTTTTAAATTCGAATGTGTATTGATATAGTATTTTCTGCAAAAAAAAGAAAGAAAAAATGAATGAATACATTAATTAACATAAGACAAAATCATGAAAAGACAAAAAAAATATTAATGAAAAAAAAAATTGTGCTTACATTTTTATTTCGCATCAGTTTTAAAATTCTTCTTGGAACATCGCTAGGTTGGCGATAATTAACATTTAAACTTGGAAACTCAGGCTGCGATATGAAACAAAAAAAAAAAATGAAAAATTAATCATCACTGCAGGTAAGAGTATAATTATTCAAAGAAATAGGAAAATGTTGCTCACCAAGATTTTTTTAGAAATTTTTCCAGATTCGATCCTATATGAGGCGGTTTTAATTACCATTTTTTTCGCAGCATTTAGCCATCTCATTTCTTCATTTACACTTACAGTCTGAAAAATAAATTGAAAATAAATTATCAAGTAGGTACATGTTATTAATGAATTTAAAAAATAGCTAGGTAAGTGCATACGTACTTCGATTCTTTCTACGGATTCCATTTTTTCAACACCTTCAACACACAATTGAAACAAGCTTCTCTTTCTGTTTCAAACTAAAATTCATTTAAGGGAAAAAAATCGAAAAGAGGGTATGTACGTGATTCAAAATGAATACTGGGGGAGAAAACGAATAGGAACATAGCTCCAAAACACATCGCCTTCATAAAATTACAATTCTTGACAGATCAATGCCAATTTAAAGAAAAAAAAAAGGTTAGAATGGAGATAGGTAGGTAAGAGAGCCTATACTTCTAGTGTCGTGTATTTCTATTCCAGTGTCACATTTGTGTCAAATGACCGAACTAATAAGGTTCCCTATTTTATTGAAGGATAAATAAAACGACATAATGAGTTTTAAAAAAATTGTTTATTTTCGGATAACACTTACTTTAAAGAATACATGGTTTTAATTAATAGAATTATAAGACTTGCTTAACTAAACCATCGAATGTATTGTAAGAAAATACGTGATCGTAAATAATTATACAATGACCTTCTGTGTCAGCGGGAACATTTTCCTTACATCTAAAATCGAACCGAATATTGACTGGCCCAACTAGAGCAGTGTTCAAAGATTCATCTTGATGAGAACAATCGATAACGATCATGGGGGTTTTTGTTATAAAATCGTCGATTCCGAAATAAGGGTTGATCATGGCGGTGTTGAAATAAGATGGGTAAAATAACGAATACATGTGGTACAGTAAAGTGTTCTGCTTCTTATCGAAGTCAATAATAGGTTCTTCTTCTGGCCATGATTTGTCATTTAAATGAAGTCGAAAAGACTCAATTTTAATGTGGTCAGTGCAACTAATTCGTTTTGTATAATCATTTCGCCTTTTTGTTTGAAAAAATACCACAACATTTCTTGGTTTGAGTAGCGAATTTGTCACTTTAACTACCCAGCTTTGCATATTTGATTGAGATAAAGATGGGCATGTGAAAATATTCCAGGATCTAAATGGTAACAAAACAGTCTTATTCCCTTTAATTTTATTGAGTATGTTCAATTTTAAGGCATCGCTGGGTAAAATTTGAGGCATTTTCCAGCTAACTTCGGTTAATGTAATTGTAGGAAGGGGGGCATCAGCATCAGGAGCAACACCTCCGAGATAAAATACGTTGGAATCATCTCTAGCTCGAGTAATAACAAGTTCTTGTACTGCATGCACAATAATTCGCCTAAAATCTTTGAAAAAACCTAATACACATTCCATAGGCATAAATAATTCGAATCTACCACTCGCCACATCATAGCAATATTTGTAGGAGTCTATAAATGTAAATCCCAATGCTTCATAAAAATTTTTCGCATTTTCTGGACATGTTAAGTATGACATAAAATTTGTAATTAGTGCAGGGTTCAAGTTTCTATCAATCATTGTTCCATTAATTTCGTATGAAATGCTGCTAAAAAGAGCCATTAATCCATTATAATCAAACTTAAAGTTTGTACCAGCAATATTAGCTACTTTTCCAGTAATATAGAGAACTGAACGGCAAGGTAAAGTAATCAAGTCTTTATTTAAAATTGGAATACGAATTTCATCATTATATGAAAGGTTAGCTGGTGAGTAACATTTGTAAGTGCACTCTTTGAAATGCTTTATGGAATCATCATACTCCACCGACTCTAGAATTTGCAAATTTTCACTGTTGATCATTTTTTATTTCCGCCAGAGATGGGTTCCTAGCATAAAATTTTAAATCCGAGCGATTTTAGAAAATTCTTATTTTGTCTCGTAATTATGTTTTTTTTTTTTTCGTTTTGATGATTTTTTGACACGTTTGAATGGACAAGTGAAATTAATTCCAATTTGTCCCCCTTTTATATGTTTTTGAAATGAGCTATTTGCTGAACAATTATAGGTGAGCATTAGAAATCAAAATTTCTTTTCTCTCAAATGGAGCACAATAGTAATATAATTTTTTTTTGAAATTAATTAAATTTCCTTCTTCATCTTCAATTCGTAAAACTATATCGCTAATAGAATGGACACCCTTAGATACTGCTAAATACACAGGATTTGTAGGTTTTTCATTAATTAACGTGTGTTGGGGCGAGTTGACTGTAAATGAATGCAGCAAATGTGATAAGTTATGGTTTTTATAGGAGTTTGTCGTAATATTACAATGAATATTCATATTAAGGTGATCATAAGTCTTTGGAATTTGTATCTGATTTGGTGCCGTGAAGGTGAACATTCCAATAGTACTTAGAGTATTTAAAGCATTCGGATCATCGTAATTCAGTGGGAATCCCAACAAGGACAAAATATTATCCGACCCCCCAAAATCTAACATATATTTCGTAATTATTGTACATTTATTTGTTTTTTCATCATAAGTGAACTTGATCGCATTTTCTTCACTTTGAAAACAAGTTGAAATGTAATCGACAATTTTATCATAAGTGAATGAATTAATATCAATTCGACATGATTTCATGTAATTAGTTTTTGATACATTTCCCCTTACATCATAACCATAAGGTGGATAATGAATTTTTGTCGTACTTGAAGACCCATCTGGTTGTAAAAGAGAAACATCGATCAAATTATCATCTCCGGACACCTTTCCATCATCATAATAGAAATAATATGATTTTTGATCGATTATGCTAATATCATTCAGCACACTAAAAGAAATTAATGCAAGCTCATATTTTACATACGGTTTCAGATGAATGTGATGTAATAAGGTATTATGAATGATTGAGCTTTGACCACAAATGTGTATTCTATACGAAGTCATTTTGAAGTAATGATTTTTTTTGCTCACGCCACTCTTTTTATATAGTTATTTTCAATCTCCCAATTTTCGAATATGGATAATATTGTTTTACCAAAAATTTCAAAACAAAATGACCGCAGTTCACTTCATCAATTTTTTGATAGCCTAGTCTATTGTAATAGAGTCTATTTCCGCGAAAATAGCGAAGTAATTCTATAGGCATAGGTATATTTCCAAACGAATCGTAATAAATGACATCTATCCCCTTCTTCACAGCTGACACCCAATGACTACCAACACCAGACGATGTATCTAAATTTAAAATTATGCACTCATTTTTATGAGGTTTCTTGGGTAATTCATTTCTGCAAAAAATACCACGAAAATGTGGAATTTTTAATTTTTTAATGAACTTCAATATTTGATGACTAAATAGAGGTTTTTTGTCTGATGGTAATTTGATGTTGATTTTTTTCCGTTTCATTTTTTTTTTCGATTTTTTTTAATTCAAATACAACCCTAATCGTTTTTTATGACGATTAATGTGTAATCCGTGTCCTACTTGAGTTGGTGTACCAGAAGACATAAATTCATCACGTGCTTGTTTGATTTTTTTTGCACTGTCAACTATGCTTGTCACAGAGCCGACAATATTACCAATTTGCCTCAATGCTGAAATAATAGGTAAAAGTTTTATAGCTCCTCCTCTTGTAGGTAATGGAATCACACGCGGTGGTTTCCTCTTTACTTTAAATTTCCGAATTGCGGCGAGAGATTTTTTAGCGGCTGAATGTAGATCGTTTTTTGAACTCCCTTTTATGGCGTGTTTGGCCTTTTTTAGAATTTGGTTGAATGTTACCCCTCTCCCCGAAGTAAATTTACAAGTAGACGATCGTTTTTTACAAATTCCACTACCAATATGTTTTCTACCATTTTTTTTTCTATGTCTAGAATTTCGTTTACGTCTCCTGCGAAGTCCAGCACCTAATTTAAGTTTAGCAGTCATAGCAGTCAAAACAATTCTGGCGGCGATTTTTTCGGCTCTATCTGCGTCAGGGGATATAATTCGTGCTCTGGCAGCTTCAATCAATTGTTTATCTGCTTCGTGTCTTTTTTCAATTGATTTTTCTTGGTCATATGCGATGTCGTGAACTTTACAAGCCGAGTCCAACGGATTTATTCCTTCTTGATTTAAGGCTAAGCGCTTTTTCAATTTTGTAGCTGGCCCACAAAATCTTTTCATGAAAAAGTAAAAAAATTTAGGTTAACAAATTATTTGAAGGAAGGTGGGAGGGGGAAGAAGGCATACATACCTGTAGCCTGGTATGTGTAGCTCAAATGGGAAATGATCAATTAACCAATTAATAATACCTTTTCCAACTAAATGAGGTTTCAAATGATACTTCCTCACCATTGCTTTCAAATGAAAGAATATTTAAAAAACGAAGCATGCAGCAGTATTTATAAAAAAAAAAAAAAAAAAACTCAAATCGCGAAAATATTGCTATAAATAGGATGTCGTTGAAAAAATGAAATGTATTTATTAAAAAAATGAAGTAAAGAGCAGTTTATGATGAAAATTTTTGAACAAGGAGTAAAATTACCAGTTCAGCAATATAATTTTGAATCTGAAGAAGAGGGACGGACAACACATGGGTATCTCTTTCCAGACACAATTAGGGGGTTACTTGTAGGCCCATCCGGTTGTGGGAAAACCAATCTCATGCTCACACTTTTACATCATAAAAATGGTCTTCGATATGAAAATGTTTACATAGTTAGCAAAAGTCTTTTTCAATCAAAATATAAAAATTTGAAAAAAATTTATGATATGATACCAGAAATTGGATATTATACTTATGATTCACCTGATAAAATATGTGAACCAGAAATGTGTAAACCAAATTCTATTGTCATTTTTGATGATGTGAGCTCATCAAATGAAGCAAATCCAAAACTCCGTGCATACTTTTCTTGTTAGCAGAGAAAAATGTACGACTCGATTCTCGACTATATTTATTCCAACTAACTTACACAGCATACAGAAAAATCACCGGCGACCAGTGTACGAGTATAAAACCGATAGCTATAAAAATGCTTACTCTAGTTTCTAAGAAAAACGACAGTCCACCGTCTGGACGGATATGAGTCATACCTATTTAAAACCTAAACCTACGTTGATATGATTGAAACTTCAACATCTCTCTCCCAATCATAGCATAAAAACGAACTACATAACTAATCATTAATTAAATCTTATCAAATAACAAATACGTAGAATAAACTTATCAAAATCACTGGTCGCTTTTTAAACAATATTTTACATTCTTAATCCTAATGCTAAACGATGCTTTGAAAAACATGACGAATTTAATGGCTTAGTCAGTATATCAGCCACTTGCCTTTTTGTATCTACGTGTTCTAATACAATAGTACCCTCTTGTATAAATTGCTTGACAAAATGATATTTTACATCTATATGCTTACATCGTTTAGTTCCTTGAACATTTTTAGCAACATAAATAGCACCTTGATTATCCTCAAATAAAATAACATTGCCATTAAAATTTACGTTCAACTCAATTAATAAATTTTTCAACCAAATCAAGTCACTCACACTGGTAGCCATAGCTACGTATTCAGCCTCTGTAGTTGATGCCGTCACAATTGCCTGTTTTCTGGTAACCCATAAAACAGTATTATTAAAAACTCTCATGCAATACCCTGAAGTAGATTTTCGATCTACCGTATCTCGCGCAAAATCGGCATCTACATAACCACACAAAGTTTTTACATTTTCGTTTCTCTCATAAATCAATGACATCTCTTTTGTCCCCTTCAGATACCTCAAAACATTCGTTAAGTGCTTCCAATGAGTATCAGTTGGCATCTCTTGAACCCTACTCAATAAATTTAAAGCCACACTGATATCTGGTCTCGAAAATAACATTACGTACATCAAAGCTCCTAATAATTCGCGATATGGATTTTTTGTTCTCAACCTTTCATCAGAATTAGGCTCTAAAATTACACCTTTGTCCATTGGTACATCTTTAGGAATCACTTCACTCATACCAAACCTTACCAACACACGATCTATGTACGAAGTTTGATTTATTTTTAAAATACCTTTCTCCCTTTCATAATCAATTTTCATACCTAAAAATTCGCCTAAAGGACTACAATCAGACATTTCAAATTTTTCTTTCAAAAAAGCAATTACCTCCTTCAATATCTTCAAAATGCTACAAATCACAATAATATCATCCACATACAATAAAATGTAAATTATTACACCATTACATATTTTAATATACACACACCTATCTCCTTCTAACCTTTTGAAACCTGCCTTTCTCATCTCCTCATCAAATTTATCATTCCAACATTTTGATGACTCTTTTAATCCATAAATCGCCTTGATTAATTCACAAACCATATCCTCTCCTTCTTCCATTCCCTCAGGTTGCTCCATATACACAGGTTCCTTCAAAAAACTATTTAAATAGGCAGTTTTTACATCCATCTGCACAGCATGCATTTTCATTTGATTCAAAATTGATAAAAGTGTCCTAATCGTGGGCCCTCTTGCAACCGGAGAATACGTTTCGGTAAAATCTACATCACTCTGAGCACATCCTTTTGCCACTAATCTCGCCTTATATTTTTTTACATTTCCTAGAAAATCTAACTTCTTATCATACACCCATTTACTTGGAAGAACTCTCTTATTTTTTGGTCTTTTCACTAATCTCCAAGTTGAATTCTTTTTATGACTTTTCATTTCTTCCTTTTTCGCCTCAATCCATTTATCACGTTCAGAACTCATTTCAACATCTTTCTCAGTAATCGGAATATCATCAGCATAAGTTACAGCTGCATAAACTTGATAATCTTTAAAACGAGATGGCATACCTACATTACGTTTTGGCCTAGATTCTACTCTCTCCTCCTCTTCTTGTTCATCCCTATCGTCATCAACGCCTTGTCCATTTTCAATTCTACAAACGTCATCTAATGTCAACTCCTCTTCATCATTACTCTCTAGCACATAAGGTACACTTTTCTTCTCCTTGTTCTCTTGCTTGACATCGCTAATATTTTGTAACTCATTAAACCTTACGTTTCTACCTAAAATGACTTTTCTCTCTTTAATTTTCCATAACCTATAGGCATTTTCAGCATAACCAATAAAAATACATTTCTCACTCGTTGGATCAAATTTATTTCTCATGTGCTTTTGAACATAAGCATAAGCCACACAACCAAACATTTTTATTCTTTTATAATCAGGCTTATATCCAAACATCAATTCAATAGGTGTTTTCCCATGCTTAGTGGGACTTCTATTCATCAAATAAACTGCATTTCTCGCTGCTTCACCCCAGAAATTGCTTGGCAATTTTGATTCTAATAATAATGCCCTAGTTCGCTCAACAATAGTTCTATTTTTCCTTTCAGCCTTTGAATTTTGCTGGGGGCAAAATCCTGCTGTAGGTTCCCTTTTTACACCATTTTCTTCACAAAAATTAATCAATTTCTTTGACATATATTCGCCTCCCCTATCTGTTCTAAAAACTGCAATTTTCGGACCAAACAAAGCACTCATTCTTTTATGATAATTTATAAAAATATCACACGCCTCACTCTTTTCCTTCAATAAATAAATCTCTGTATAATTAGTATAATCGTCTATGAGAGTCATAAAATATAAATACCCATCATACGTTTCTGGCGTTGCATAACCACAAATATCACTGTGAATAATTTGAAGGGGGCGAGTAGCTCTAGGTAGGTTACCTTTGTATGGATCTTTTGTTTGCTTACTAAAAACACAATTTTCGCAAAAATCTTTGCTAAAAATCTCCGAATTCACATTTTCTGTGTTTTTCAACATTCCTTTACCAAATAATTCTTTCAGTGACTCAAAATTTAAATGAGCAAATTTTTTATGAATATTAATTGCTTCTACACTCGTTGCATTTACCTCAGCCTCAGTATCAAAAGACCCTTTCTTAAAAACGACCTCATACATCCTCCCTTTTCTTTCACCCTGACAATAGACCTTGCCAGCTCTTTTCACAATTGCCCTCTTATTTGCAAAAATTATTGAAAACCCATTATCCTCTAATCTAGATACAGACAAAAGATTGAAACGTAACCCAGGTACATACAAAACATCATTAATATTACAAGGTACATTATTATGCAACTTTACTTTTACAGTACCATACTTCAACACCGATAATTTCTGTTTATCTTTTGCCACATTTACTGTAATTGGCTCTTCAAGCTTCCTTGATGAGGTGAAGAATTTTTCATCATTGATCATATGCTCCGAACACCCTGAATCCAATAAAAATTTGATACTGTCTTCTGAAGAACTCATTAAAACCTCCGACTCCAAAATCTCAGTTGTGGTACAAAACGACACTGAAGGATCATCTTTCTTTGCACTTTGACCCGGATTTCCGTTATTTGAATCATTTACTCTCAATAAAAAATTACATTCGGATTTAAAATGACCAAAACCATGACAATGATAACATTGAATGTCCGATTTACATTCAGATTTAAAATGCCCAAATTTTCCACATTTATGACACTGAATATTATTTTTATTTCTTCCGCGAAAATTCGAACTCGAACCTCTACCACGAGTATTAAACGATTGACCATCATTACTTTGAGCACTGTTATTTACAAAATTACTCTGACGCGAATTTCCACGATTTCCACGATTTCCGCGATTTCCACGATGACCTTGATTACCACGACCACGATTTCCACGAACAAAATTATTTGAGGATGATTGAAAAGCTGCACTTTCACTTTCTACATTTCTGTCTGTTTTTGCAATTTTCTGTTCTTCATGATGGAGCAGTTTTGTTCTCACAAATTCGTAAGTCATTTTTCTAACCTCACTGGCTCCTTCTAGGGACTCAATATACCCCTCGTACGATTCTGGCAGCGTCATGAACAAGTAGCAAATTTTTTCTTCATCTGACATTTTTTTTCTTTCTTCCTCATTTTCACTTTGACTTTGGTCAGCATCAATTTTTCGAACAAGATCCTCAAATTTCACCAAATGACTTGTCAATGTATCACCTTTCATCTTCAAATTCATTAACTCCTTTCTGAGTGAAAATCTGCCAAAAGTACCTTTCTTCAAATATGTGTTGTCCAATTTTTCCAGAATTTCCTTTGACGTTTTTGCACCTTGGATGAAACATAATTGCTCATTTCCCAAAAGCTGAATAATTATTGCCTTTGCCTTTCTTTCACATTTTTCCCATTCTGATTTCTTGGCAGCATCAGTTGGACAGGCTTCTGTGAGGACATGTTCTACATTTTTGGCAGATAGGATGGCGTCTAACCGAAATTTCCAGGCATGATACTCTTTGCCTTTAAAAATCGAGTCGTTATTTAAAATTATCACTTCATCTTTAGACATTTTCACAAAAAAAATCGCGAACTTTCAACTTTTACTTTATTCACTTATTCACCATCAATTACAATTTTTACACTTCCATATAAGATCGCGACCGACACTTCTTCTGCCTGGGCCCATAACCCTGTTAGCAGAGAAAAATGTACGACTCGATTCTCGACTATATTTATTCCAACTAACTTACACAGCATACAGAAAAATCACCGGCGACCAGTGTACGAGTATAAAACCGATAGCTATAAAAATGCTTACTCTAGTTTCTAAGAAAAACGACAGTCCACCGTCTGGACGGATATGAGTCATACCTATTTAAAACCTAAACCTACGTTGATATGATTGAAACTTCAACATTTCTATGGGTCGTCATAAAAATATTTCAGTTTTTCTACTCATCCAGAGTTATAGTAGAATAAGTAAACATCTTATTCGAGATAATGCTAATTTTATAATCCTTTTCAAGCAAGATGCATTAAACACTCGGCATGTTTATGATGATCATTTAAATTCAGATTTGGATTTGAAAATTTTTTTGAAAATATGTGCATTGTGCTGGAGAAAACCTCACGGATTCTTAGTTATTGATAAAAATTCTAATATAAATAGGGGTAGACTTCGATGTTCGTTATATCATTTTATATCGTTGCAAGATGAAGACCAAAAAAAATCTGAAGGTTAAACGTCACATTAAAAAAATTTATAGACCATCTCCTTATGATAATCAAATTGTAGAGACTAAGGAATTGGTTAAATTAGCTGATGAAATTCGAGATAAGTATGATGAGTTACAAGACATAAAAATAAAAAGGGAACGGAAAATAAAAGAAGTTTTAAAACCAATCATTGAACCATTACAAGATTTGAAAAACACATTTAAATCAGCTAAAACATCAAATTTGGAGCCACATCCTGGGCAAAATGCAATTAAAATCAAAGCAGAGGGTGAAGAAAACCATAATTACAGTCATAATGAGATTGAACTGGATGACATTGACCAAGAATCTAATGATGGGCGGAATCAGTTCACAGGAAAACAAACCAATAAAAAAAAAATCAAGACCAACGTTTAAAATTGGTGCACTGAGAGATCGCAGTGGTGCATTGAGTTCCAAAAAAAAGAGCATAGGAACTTTATTTCGTGATCCTGTGTATGGCTTGAAATATAATAAAAAATATAGCTCATTTACAATAGGAAATAATCCTGTATTCATTAATGATTCTCAAATACGCATAGAGAATAAATCGTACAATAAAACAGATGGTTTAATGACTTTACTCACCACCTCTCAAAATTCCTATGATGAAATTTCAGAAAAAGATATAAATACTTATAGAGACATTTTAAATCAATCAAAAGCACATTTAAGGGCAGATGGGCGGATTAAGTGGCATAAAGGGTTAAAGTACGATTTTATTAAAAAATTGTTTTCAAATAATCAAGTAGCTGGAGGCTTATCAAATCCTAAGACAGCTTTAATGCGTCCGAGCAATAAAAAATATCAATTAGTTTATTTTAATGATTATAATGAGTTATGTGATCGTTTGCGCATTTTAATAGGAGAACGAAATTCTGGTAATACTTCAGCACAAATTTCGAATGAAATATTTTCAATTTTAGAGGAATTAACCGAAGGAGGAATAATTGCATATAATAGACAATGAATGAAGAAAAACGTGGCGTTGCAATTGAGTTACATAAACAAGCCAGACGTAACTACCTCCGACGGAGGGTAGAAATTAAAGGTCTCTATGATTTATTTGCCGCTGACCTTGTAGAAATGATACCCTATGCGGCTGAAAATGAAGAATTTAAATATATTCTCACAGTAATTAATTGTTTTTCAAAGTATGCCTGGGCTATACCCTTAAAACAAAAAACTGGCTTAGAAGTAGCGAGAGCATTAGACTCGATTTTTTCCACTTTGAAAAAACCACCAAAATTTCTGCAAACTGATCAGGGTACAGAATTTTACAATGGCGAATGTGAGAAAATATATCAAAAATATAAAATTCAGCATTATTCAAGCTATAGCATAATCAAGTCCGGTATTATTGAAAGATTTAATCGCAGCCTTCGTAATTTGATGTTTCGTGAATTTAGTATTCAAGGTACATATGAGTACTTGAGAATTCTACCAAATCTCATGAAAATTTATAATAACAGATATCATCGTACAATACAATGTGCTCCCTCTCAAGTAAATGAAAAAAATGTAGCACGAATTTTACATAATATTAGAAAGAATACTGGACCAACAAAACCAACTTCCAACATACCAAAATTTAAAGTTGGTTCAAAAGTTCGAATTAGTACTCAGAAAACAACTTTTGAACATGGATACACACCTAATTGGAGCACAGAAATTTTCACAGTATCCAAAGTACAAACAAATACCCGCCCAATTACATATGTATTGAAAGATAGTGAAGGTGCTAATCTCAAAGGAACATTTTATGCTGAAGAAATGTCCCAAACTAAATTTCCTGACATATTTTTGATTGAAAGGGTAATAGAACGAAGAGGTAATCGAGCATTTGTCAAATGGCTTGGATTTGATGAGACTAAAAACAGCTGGATTCCAGTTAGCAGTATTTTACGTAATGAATAAATTATAAAGTTCGCAAAAAAAAAAATCTGTAAACAAAAATCGAAAAATTCCCTTTGGTTTTTCTAATTTGATTGGTTAATTTTATTGATACGTTTTCAGTATAAATACAGGCGATGAGGGTTAAATTCGATATTATTATGTTGATAGTGTTCGGTCTTAGACCAAGGTGGCGATATTTTAATTTACATCAAAGTTTATTTATTTTGTTGAAATTCCTTGATTGAGCTTGATTTTTTTTTTATTTTCATTGAGTTTCACTGCATAATAAAAAATGAAGTTATTATTGAGTTCTTGCATTCCATCAAATCATCCAGTATTTTTCGTTGAAACTGGTTTAGACGTTTATGATAATTTTGAACCTGTGGTAGTAATTAGTGACGATGTTGGAAGTGAAGCAGACTTATCTCTCAAATTAAAAACAAAAGAATGGTTCAAATTCATGAGTATCCCATTTTTCCAAAAAGATCAAACGGCTCATGATGTCACAGAGGGTCCATCATATGTACCTGAATTTCCAGGTCAACGAATTGATTACATTGGAGCTTACAAAGTCATTAGTGATAATAATTCAATTCGTGTCATCTATGCCAAGGATAACGTCACTGCTATTGTAATATACCCGTCGCAGTATCAAGAAATGAAAAGCAGCCTTTTTGATCTAATTTCACTCTCGTTGGAATTTTTACAAAGATATTGGCTGTATGTAATTTACGTTTATTCCAGATTTTTAAATTTTTATGTTCAAATTCCTCCTGAAACTGAAAATCCAAAACCCATTGAACATGTGACTATAGAAGAGCTCCCCATAATTCCAAGTATGAAAATGATCTATACAGAATTAGATTTCACTGTCTGTAAAATTATTCAATCTCAATTAAGAATCTTGGCAAAAGAAAAAATATATAATACTGCTGCAGCTGTGAAGTCTACTTATTATCAAACTTGGCGTACTACTAATCACATCTTTATGTAATTTCATGCCGCCCTTCCTTTCATTGATAATTATTTATTCAATTATTGTGATTGGATTTTTTCATATCCGAAAATTTGTACAAATCAGTGAGATGAATAAAAACACTGTATTTGTAGACTTCAGTTTTTTCCGCACCGAAGATAATCAACTCATTTTAAAAGAACTAGGAACACGCGATTTGAAGGGTGAATCAGCGTTGCCAACTGTACGGAAAAATCCGTATATGTACGGATTTTCGGGATGTACGGATTCACTGTATGGATTTTAGTACGGATTTTCCAAAAGTACGGAAAAAGTACGGATTTTTTGGATTTTTGGATAAATATAGGAAAAAACGCCAATTTCTTGTGGAATTTTTCAATTTTTTAAAAAATTTTTGCTCTTACTGCGTTCGGGCAACGTTTTCCCCCTATTTTTTCCTATTTCTAGTGAGACTTACATTCAAAAGGACAAAATTTCCTTCAATTTCCTTCAAAATGTCACGATTCCTTCCTTTCCCTTTGTGAATTTTTTTTGATCCAAGTCAGGAAAATTGTTCAAGTTGGAGGAAAAATTGCTAAATTTATGGGAAAATGTTGAAATTCTGCATTTTTTGGAAACGTCCTAGATATTAATGTAAGGTTTTACATCATTTTTCTAAAAAAAAGGTCATCAGTTTTTGTACGGATTTTTTTTTAGCGTACGGATTTTTTTTTTTTGGTTTTTGTACGGAAATTCCGACTTTTTGGTTGGCAACACTGGGGTGAATTTGGATTTCATAACATTTACCTCCCGCCTTACCCTTTTGAGGCATTATCTGCTGCCCATCGTTTTACAGCTAACTGGCAAGTTCGGTATCTTGAAATGATTGGCTGGGACTCTGGCTTGCTAGAGTATAGCGAACATATTAATGCTTTGGAAAAAATTGCAATTCGCGCCAAAGATGGAAAAATATTGGTGAAAGGACATGAAAAAGCCAAATTTTTGAAAGAGAAGCTCCGAAAATATGATGTATCTGTTTTGGAAATGGAGGAAGAATTTCACACTCCTTCACTTAAAGACTTACGAAATACTTACCCTGCAATTGCAAAGCTTATTGGATGTAGTTTTAATAGTACTTGTACTCAAGTAAAATTAAATGAATGTAGTTATCATTTTCATAATTGTTGTGTTTTATCACATATTCATTTACTAATCCAGTGGTACATTGACCGCTACTTGATGATATTTTAAAGATTTTGTAAAAAAAAAAAACCAATAAAATTTTTTAAAAATTGAATATCATTCCATGTTGTTATTTTTTCCTGTAAAATAATAAAAAAAAATACTTCGTTCCATTACATTAAAAAATTTATTACAATCATATACATGTATGTACACTTTAAAAAAAACTAGATTCATCATTTGAATCAAAATCCTTACTCATCTCATAATTAACAATCATATAATGACCCCAAGGTAAAGTTTTTACACTATCCGGAATTAGATACCTTTTATCATCTATAGAACTTAATGCTATCTTATTGATTGATTTGGAGAAAATGTTATGATTTTCACTTCTGAATGTGAGCATGCGTCTTCTTATAATTGAATTGTTTTCTAAACAATTCTGAAAATCGGAAAATCCAATTTCATTTTTTACAACATTTTTTCGAATCCCTTTAATTTTTTTGGTAATTTCCCCCTCTTTCTCAAAACAGTATGATTTAGATTTTAGACCCACAAATCTGGTCATTATTTCTCCGTTGCATTCATCTTTGAATTTTCCAATTATCTTTTTATTAAGTAATGGAAAATTGAACTTATTATTCATGGGATAATCACTGGTGTCAAAGTAATCACTTAAAATAGGTTTAATATCTGAATAAAAATCTAATGTTTTTACATCATACATCAACGAATCTGTATCCGTGTATAAAAGTTCAATATTTTCTTTGTACATAGGTTTCATTACAGTATAATGAAAATTATACATCAATAATTTTGATATATCAAGTACAGAAAATCCGACAAAAATAGGTTTATTGAATAAAATTTCTATTTTATTCATTTCCACTGCCACTAAATTCTCATCAAAAATTGATGAGCTGTGGAAATTTGGTTGACTAATATAGTATTGAGCACCTTTTACGTGTGCCTTATTCTCCCAGTGAGTCAATAATTTTACGTTTTTTCTGCGTTCTGGTGATTCCAGACTTTTACCATACACAGAATTCGACATCAATTTAAAAAAGTCTTTTTCAAAAGCATTTGATGCTTGAGCACGTTTTTGTGTGTTAATTTCGATGTAAGGTTTCATCCAGGACGATTGATTAAATTTTAAAATTTTATGGATTTTTTCCAACACCAACCCATGAGCTAAACACTGTTTTAAATTTCTGTAATGAATTACATAATTTTTCTTGTGTATAACACTCGCGATTAATTTTGATTGCTTAGATTTTGAATTAGGGGGAATTATTGTTTCTGGGCAGAAAGGATAATCACTGTGGAGATCGTGTAACGTTTCAGGATAATTTAAATCAACTTCTAAAATGTAGCCCTCATCATTATCATCAGAGATTTTGCTCACATCAAAATTTTGAAAATCTTCCATCCAAGAGAAATTGCCAGAAGGTAGAGGTTCGCTTAATGCATATCCGTATAAATTATTCGCGTCCACATAAATCAAATAATTCGAAGATTTGGTCGAATCAAAAGAAGACATGTATTTATTATTCGCCGTTGCCATTCTTTTCGAACATTGGGAAAGCCCTCCTCTTATTCCTCGTTTTATAAAATGGACCATGTCGATGTCCGTAAAAAGATCTAGGGTGACTTTCGTATACTTCAACATTGCATCCCACCCAAGCCCAGGAGCAGTGTAATATTGTGCAGGATCGAGAGAGTATGTATTTAGACATACATCTCTAAAATTTTCAAAAATGTCAGCTAAAAGCAGGACATCTGTTTTTAAATATAAGTCAGAATACTCTCCCAAATTTTTACATTCAAAGGTTGCCCAAATCTGTTTAGCCCTTTCATAATCCGCATCTGAAATTCCCTCTCCCACCAATTTTGAAAAAAAATTTTCCTTTGGCGGTAATGAATCTAATTCCAATTTTTCATTACAATCAACAAATTCGTAAGGAAATACTCCCTTGATTTTTAGTAAATCGAAATGAATTGGATTTTTATAAAAATTACCTAAAATTTTGAGCTGGTCTGATGTTAAATTTTTAGCGAGAGAATCTAAGCTAGATGACATAAATCGGAAAGAATCTATAAATCGTAATTTTATAAATTCTTTCCCTACAGTTGGAACATTTTTTGAAAACGAAATATATTTTTCTTTTGTATTGGGTATGAGCTCAATTTTTGAGTCATCATACCCAATTTCCCGAATTATAAAATGAGCATCATAATTACTCAAGTTGTGAATGACAACGGGAATGAATCGAGGCCTTTGCAATAAAATATTGCATTTTTGGTGTGCACATGATCGATAATTACCCGTGTAATGATCGTGATCTCGCACCTTGACATCAAATTCTGAAAATTTTTCTCCACAAATATAGCAAGAAGATGCATTTTGAAAATCATTTTCTTCTTCAATTGTTAACGGATTCATCGGAACAGTTTCAGTCATGTAGGAGGCTACTCTTAACGTTTCTAATTGTAAATGCTCCCAAAATTTTTTTACGCATGCATCTCCTCGATATAAGAAAAAATTGCTCAAATTTTCATTAAATGAACATTTTGTATAACAACTAAAACTGAATGGGGTATGTACATTTACAAATTCAGTATAGGACGACATTGGTGAGGGAGAGCAAGATGAGAATGGTTTTTAAAAAGCCTCAAAATCAGCATAAATCACAAATGGAACCCTAAGCATTTTATGCACATTTATAAATGATAGTTTTGCTTTCTCTCCTATTGGAAGCCAAGATCGAACGTGATTACAATCAAAATTTAAATGATCCTTATATTTTCCTTCATCAAGAAACCATATTAAACACCCATCACATAAAAAACTTCTATGCTTATTAGAAGTTTGTTGAGTAGACAATAATCGACTCATATCCTTAATCAAACAATAATGACCTTTCCCCTCAGCATTTGTAAAGTAAAGTAAGTTCACATGTTTCTCTCGTTTTTGAGAAGTGAAATGAAGTGGACCTACCACTCTCCCCTTTTCCAGACCATAAACATTAACACTTATATTATTAAGTTTTTCAAAAAATTTAATATCAGTCATTTTCATTGGGAGAGACAGGCCATCAAATTTCAGGTATTGTTTATAGTCTGGATAGGTCGATGTTCTACTTTTATTCTCAGTTCCTTTTTTCGGAAATAAATATGCCATAATTGACCACGCGAAACATGCATTATCTTTATTTTGAAGATTAATGCATGCCTTTTTTTCAAGTACCCACTTTGGTAAGGGGATATAAGAATTCCCTTTTATAGGATCAAATTTGTTGAGATTAATTTCTAAAAATTTTACTTTTTGAAGAGTCCAGCCAGAGCCATTCTCTTCAAATTCTTCGGATTTCTTAATGATGGTATTAATTAAATTATTAAAAATAGTAAAAAAATCAGTACTTAGAGTAAAAATTACATTTTTCGTGTTGAAGCTTTTGACATCATGTAACTCATTTTTTTTATATTCTGCAAAAAGCTCCATATTGAATTTAATAGGATTATACATCCTCAAGACCATCGCCAACAACCTCTCAACTTCAATGTAAATATGATTAAAGTATGACTCGAGATCGTAATAAAGTATTCGCGGTGTAATTCTATAGGATATTATTCGACTCTGAAGAGCACTCCTTATCTCCTCAATTTCGAAAATATTACTTGGCACGGAAACAGGAGCTTCCCCATTTGGAAATACGGAAGGAATGCAGCAATTAGCTTTGTGTGCTAATGATTTTAAATGACCAACATACTTTCGATGATCGATATATTTATCACATTCTTGACACCATATTATCGAATTTTTTGAACTAGGTTGAGGAGGGCTGGGAAGAACAGGTGATGATGTTGATGAAGATGGAATGCATGAATTTGTGACATTTGATTGCAAATTTTCGTCTCTGCTTCTTTCATCCAAATTTTCCAACTGTCGCCGAGTATGACCGAGTACAACCGGTGATGATGATGTGGCCGCAAAATTATTTGCACATTGTGGAGCAGTATTGTCTCCCCTTCTTTCATCCAAATTTTCTGACTGTCGCCGAGTATGACTGAGTACAACCGGTGATGATGTCGTGGCCGCAAAATTATTTGCACATTGTGGAGCAGTAATTTTGATTTTTTTCCACGGTGGCTCCGAATTATTTTCTACAAGCGGTACTTGTTTTTGCGCGAAACATTTTTTTTCATGACGAATCAAACTATCCTTGCGCGTAAATGATACTTTGCACAATGTACACACGAATTCGGATTTTTTTCTATTATGAACACACTCGATGTGGCGATTTAAATTAAATAGTTTTGAAAATTTTTCACCGCATATTTCACATATTTTACTGTTATCCATTATAATTAAATGAATATCACTCACTTATGATGATGAATCAACTAACTGATTCAAAAATGAACTATTCATCAAGTACACAGAATTGATGGAAAAAATCCTAATTTGGTACAGACCGCTTCTTATCGAATCATGTTGTTGTATCCTTCTCCCTCTTCTATCCACCTCCCTCCGCCCATATTTCTTTTTCTGTATTCGTTAAGAAAAAATATGCGAGCTGGTTTCTACATTTTAAACTGCATCAAAGTAAGGTATTTTTCTCGTTCTCTCATTCCCCCCTCCACCCCCCAAAAAAATATATCCTTAACTCGACTCCTTTTCCTCAGCTTTTGGTTTCACATGCATTATATCTTGCCAATTTAAGCTCGTACACCCCTCTTGACACCCATCTAGCTCTGTTTCAAGGAGTAAATTACAATAATCGCAAACACCAAGATTTATTAATACTTTTATTCTATCTTCTCTCGCCACTGGATCTTCAGCAATTGCTCTGGCTTTCCTTTCACGCGCCTCTCTTTCTCTTACTTCAGGAGACTTTTGTAGTTCTTCTCTCATTGATTCTTGCATACTTTTGATTAAATTTTCGATTTTTTGTCGAATTTCAAACCTTTGATCGAATTCTAATTTAGATTTTTTGGGTTCGGATGCCATTTTTTCCATCAACGAAAATTTAAATAGGTACTTATCTGAACAACTGATATCAACGTACTGAGTTTTATTGTTTTTTTCGTTATTATTTATAATTTTTCGTCTCCCATCCCCTCTCACATTATTCATTCAATTTATTCCGAAAAAAAAAAACGCAACACAAATTTAAAGATGATTTGGTTAATGAGTTTACTTGTCGTGTGCTGTGCTTATGCCAGTAGTGCTGAATTAAATGTGATATTTTATGATGTTGGTGAAGTTAGCTTGCAAGATGATCTTCGTCTTCGGATTGCAAGAAGCGAATTTACACGGTGCAAGTATAAGTCAAAATTCGTAAAAATGAGGTTATACGTTATTATCAGTGCTGCCAACTGACCACCACGACTTCTTATCACTCCCATGACTTTTTAAAACATTTTCAATACACAGTGGAGGAGGGGGGATTTCTTACGTAAATATATGTATCTTTCGCTATTTAGGAATTTCTGCTGAGTCATGCCGACCGAGTGCCGCAAAAACAACACCGTCAAGTTATGGAGGACCCTTAACCTTACATTTTAAGAAAAAATTCGGAATTTTTCTATGCATAGATTCGGAGATAGAAATTTTCAAAGACAAACGTAAGCACTTTTCTACAATATTTCAATTTTGCTGACTCATCGCGATCGAGTGCCGCAATACCAACACCGTCAACTCATAGAGGACCCTTAACCTTACATTTTAAGAAAAAATTCGGAATTTTTCTATGCATAGATTCGGAGATAGAAATTTTTGAAGTTTGAGGACTTGAGTTCTTTTCCTGATAACTTTATTCATTCAATTTTTCATTTCTGTTAACTCATCGCGATCGAGTGCCGCAATACCAACCCCGCCAAGTCATAAAGGACCCTTACCCTTACATTTTAAGAAAAAATTCGGAATTTTTCTATGCATAGATTCGGAGATAGAAATTTTTGAAGTTTGAGGACTTGAGTTTTTTCCTGATAACTCTATTCATTCTATTTTTCATTTCTGCTAACTCATCGCGATCGAGTGCCGCAATACCAACACCGCCAAGTCATAGAGGACCCTTACCCTTACATTTTAAGAAAAAATTTGGAATTTTTCTATGCATAGATTCGGAGATAGAAATTTTCAAAGACAAACGTAAGCACTTTTCTACAATATTTCAATTTTGCTGACTCATCGCGATCGAGTGCCGCAATACCAACACCGTCAACTCATAGAGGACCCTTAACCTTACATTTTAAGAAAAAATTCGGAATTTTTCTATGCATAGATTCGGAGATAGAAATTTTTGAAGTTTGAGGACTTGAGTTCTTTTCCTGATAACTTTATTCATTCAATTTTTCATTTCTGTTAACTCATCGCGATCGAGTGCCGCAATACCAACCCCGCCAAGTCATAAAGGACCCTTACCCTTACATTTTAAGAAAAAATTCGGAATTTTTCTATGCATAGATTCGGAGATAGAAATTTTTGAAGTTTGAGGACTTGAGTTTTTTTCCTGATAACTCTATTCATTCGATTTTCATTTCTGCTAACTCATCGCGATCGAGTGCCGCAATACCAACACCGCCAAGTCATAGAGGACCCTTACCCTTACATTTTAAGAAAAAATTCGGAATTTTTCTATGCATAGATTCGGAGATAGAAATTTTCAAAGATGAACGTAAGCACTTTTCTACAATATTTCAATTTTGCTGACTAATCACGATCGAGTGCCGCAATACCAACACTGTTCACTCATAGAGGACCCTTGACCCTACATTTTAAGAAAAAATTTGGAATTTTTCTATGCATAGATTCGGAGATAGAAATTTTCAAAGACAAACGTAAGCACTTTTCTACAATATTTCAATTTTGCTGACTCATCGCGATCGAGTGCCGCAATACCAACACCGTCAACTCATAGAGGACCCTTAACCTTACATTTTAAGAAAAAATTCGGAATTTTTCTATGCATAGATTCGGAGATAGAAATTTTTGAAGTTTGAGGACTTGAGTTCTTTTCCTGATAACTTTATTCATTCAATTTTTCATTTCTGTTAACTCATCGCGATCGAGTGCCGCAATACCAACCCCGCCAAGTCATAAAGGACCCTTACCCTTACATTTTAAGAAAAAATTCGGAATTTTTCTATGCATAGATTCGGAGATAGAAATTTTTGAAGTTTGAGGACTTGAGTTTTTTTCCTGATAACTCTATTCATTCGATTTTTCATTTCTGCTAACTCATCGCGATCGAGTGCCGCAATACCAACACCGCCAAGTCATAGAGGACCCTTACCCTTACATTTTAAGAAAAAATTCGGAATTTTTCTATGCATAGATTCGGAGATAGAAATTTTCAAAGATGAACGTAAGCACTTTTCTACAATATTTCAATTTTGCTGACTAATCACGATCGAGTGCCGCAATACCAACACTGTTCACTCATAGAGGACCCTTGACCCTACATTTTAAGAAAAAATTTGGAATTTTTCTATGCATAGATTCGGAGATAGAAATTTTCAAAGACAAACGTAAGCACTTTTCTACAATATTTCAATTTTGCTGACTCATCGCGATCGAGTGCCGCAATACCAACACCGTCAACTCATAGAGGACCCTTAACCTTACATTTTAAGAAAAAATTCGGAATTTTTCTATGCATAGATTCGGAGATAGAAATTTTTGAAGTTTGAGGACTTGAGTTCTTTTCCTGATAACTTTATTCATTCAATTTTTCATTTCTGTTAACTCATCGCGATCGAGTGCCGCAATACCAACCCCGCCAAGTCATAAAGGACCCTTACCCTTACATTTTAAGAAAAAATTCGGAATTTTTCTATGCATAGATTCGGAGATAGAAATTTTTGAAGTTTGAGGACATGAGTTTTGTTCCTGATAACTCTATTCATTCGATTTTTCATTTCTGCTAACTCATCGCGATCGAGTGCCGCAATACCAACACCGCCAAGTCATAGAGGACCCTTACCCTTACATTTTAAGAAAAAATTCGGAATTTTTCTATGCATAGATTCGGAGATAGAAATTTTCAAAGATGAACGTAAGCACTTTTCTACAATATTTCAATTTTGCTGACTAATCACGATCGAGTGCCGTAATACCAACACTGTCAACTCATAGAGGACCCTTGACCCTACATTTTAAGAAAAAATTTGGAATTTTTCTATGCATAGAATACGAGTTAAAAATTTTCAAAGATGAACGTAAGCACTTTTCTACAATATTTCAATTTTGCTGACCCATCGCGATCGAGTGCCGCAATACCCACACCGTCAAGTCATACAGGACCCTTGACCATACATTTTAAGAAAAAATTCGGAATTTTTCTATGCATAGATTTGGAGATAGAAATTTTGAAGTTTGAGGACTTGAGTTCTTTTCCTGATAACTTTATTCATTCGATTTTTCATTTCTGCTGACTCATCGCGATCGAGTGCCGCAATACCAACACCGCAAAGTCATAAAGGACCCTTACCCTTACATTTTTAGAAAAAATTTGGAATTTTTCTATGCTTAGTTTCTGAGGAAAAAAATTTTCAAAGTTTTGAGTATTTCCAAATGTGAGTGAATTCTGCTGACTCATGCTGAGGGAGTGCCACCGAATTGATAGTGCCACCTTGTAGGGGCTGCTAAACCTTATCTTTAGACGAAATTTTCAGAATTTTTCTATGCATTGATTAAGAGATTAAAATTTCCAAAGTATTGAACTCTAGTTTCCAACTTTGTTTTTCAAATCAGCTGACTCATGCTGGGCGAGTGCCACCGAATTCATAGTGCCACCTTATAGAGGACACTAAACCTTATCTTTAGATGAAATTTTCAAAAATTTTCCATGCATGGTTTCTGAGGAAAAAATGTTCAATGATTTGAGTATGAGTGCCACCGAATTCATAGTGCCACTTTGTAGAAGACCGTAAACCTTACCTTTAAAGATAAATTTCAGAATTTTTCTATGCATAGAAATTCTCAAAGATGAAAGTAAGCATTTTTCTACAATTTTTCAATTCTGCTGACTTATCGCGATCAAGTGCCACAATATCTTCGCCGTCACGTCATAGAGGACCCTCAACCTTACCCTTTAAGAAAAATTTCAAAATTTTCTATGCATATAAGTGCGCGAAAAAATTTTTCGAAGCTGATAACTTGGAGTTTTTTGATGACAGTATTTTTCAATTTTTCAAATTCCGCCGACTCATCGTGTCCAATTGCCGCGATACCTTCACCGTCACGTCATAGAGGACACTCAACCTCACCTACTGCGGCACTCGGTCGCGATGAGTCAGCAGAGTTGAAAAATTGTAGGAAAACGCTATCTTTCATTTTTGAAAATTTCTTTCTCCGATCCTATGCATTGAAAAACGTCGAGATTTTTCTTAAAAGCTAAGGTTGGGGGTCCTCTATTACGTGGCCACATTGGTATTGCGGCACTCGAACACGAAGAGTCAGTGGAAATTGAAAAATTTGAAAAATACTGTCATAAAAAAAACTCCAAGTTATCAGCTGCAAAAAAAATTTTCTCGGACCCTATGCATAGAAAAATTTTGAAATTTTTCTTAAAATGTCAGGTTGAGGGTCCTTTATGACGTG
Source organism: Pseudococcus jackbeardsleyi (assembly GCA_038380155.1). Classification (NCBI taxonomy): domain Eukaryota; kingdom Metazoa; phylum Arthropoda; class Insecta; order Hemiptera; family Pseudococcidae; genus Pseudococcus; species Pseudococcus jackbeardsleyi. Next base: position 30,087,813 of record CM076240.1, on the reverse strand, counting down.
ACGGTGAAGGTGTTGTGGCACTCGATCGCAATGAGTCAGCAGAATTGAAAAATCATAGAAAAATGCTTACTTTCATATTTGAAAATTTCTATCTACGATCCTATGCATAGAAAAATTCTGAAAATTTCATCAAAAGGTAAGGTTGAGGGACCTCTATGACGTGACGGCGAAGATATTGTGACACTCGATCGCAATGAGTCAGCAGAATTGAAAAATTGTGAAAAAATGCTTACTTTCATCTTTGAAAATTTTAATCTACGATCCTATGCATAGAAAAATTCTGAAATTTATCTTAAAAGGTAAGGTTTACGGTCCTCTACAAAGTGGCACTATGAATTCGATGGCACTCGACTTGCATGAGTCAGCAGGATTTACTCACATTTGGACATACTGAAATCTTCAAATTCATCTTCTCGGAATCTATCCATGGAAAATTTCTGAAAATGTCGTCTAAAGATAAGGTTTAGCATCCCCTACAAGGTGGCACTATCAATTCGGTGGCACCCCCTCAGCATGAGTCAGCAGAATTCACTCACATTTGGAAATACTCAAAACTTTGAAAATTTTTTCCTCAGAAACTAAGCATAGAAAAATTCCAAATTTTTTCTTAAAATGTAAGGGTAAGGGTCCTTTATGACTTGGCGGTGTGGGTATTGCGGCACTCGATCGCGATTAGTCAGCAAAATTGAAATAATGTAGAAAAGTGCTTACATTCGTCTTCAAAAATTTCTATCTCCGAATCTATGCATAGAAAAATTCCGAATTTTTTCTTAAAATGTAAGGTTAAGGGTCCTCCATGACTTGACGGTGTTGTTTTTGCGGCACTCGATCGCGATGAGTCAGCAAAATTGAAATATCGTAGAAAAGTGCTTACTTTCGTCTTTGAAAATGTCTATCTCCGAATCTATGCATAGAAAAATTTCGAATTTTTTCTTAAAATGTAAGGTTAAGGGTCCTCCATGACTTGACGGTGTTGTTTTTGCGGCACTCGATCGCGATGAGTCAGCAAAATTGAAATATCGTAGAAAAGTGCTTACTTTCGTCTTTGAAAATTTTTATCTCCGAATCTATGCATAGAAAAATTTCGAATTTTTTCTTAAAATGTAAGGTTAAGGGTCCTCCATGACTTGACGGTGTTGTTTTTGCGGCACTCGATCGCGATGAGTCAGCAAAATTGAAATATCGTAGAAAAGTGCTTACATACGTCTTTGAAAATTTCTATCTCCGAATCTATGCATAGAAAAATTCCGAATTTTTTCTTAAAATGTAAGGGTAAGGGTCCTTTATGACTTGACGGTGTGGGTATTGCGGCACTCGATCGCGATGAGTCAGCAAAATTGAAATATTGTAGAAAAGTGCTTACGTTCATCTTTGAAAATTTTTAACTCGTAATCTATGCATAGAAAAATTCCAAATTTTTTCTTAAAATGTAGGGTCAAGGGTCCTCTATGAGTGAGCAGTGTTGGTATTGCGGCACTCGATCGCGATTAGTCAGCAAAATTGAAATATCGTAGAAAAGTGCTTACTTTCGTCTTTGAAAATATCTATCTCCGAATCTATGCATAGAAAAATTTCGAATTTTTTCTTAAAATGTAAGGTTAAGGGTCCTCCATGACTTGACGGTGTTGTTTTTGCGGCACTCGATCGCGATGAGTCAGCAAAATTGAAATATCGTAGAAAAGTGCTTACTTTCGTCTTTGAAAATTTTTATCTCCGAATCTATGCATAGAAAAATTTCGAATTTTTTCTTAAAATGTAAGGTTAAGGGTCCTCCATGACTTGACGGTGTTGTTTTTGCGGCACTCGATCGCGATGAGTCAGCAAAATTGAAATATCGTAGAAAAGTGCTTACTTTCGTCTTTGAAAATGTCTATCTCCGAATCTATGCATAGAAAAATTCCGAATTTTTTCTTAAAATGTAAGGGTAAGGGTCCTTTATGACTTGACGGTGTTGTTTTTGCGGCACTCGATCGCAATGAGTCAGCAAAATTGAAATATCGTAGAAAAGTGCTTACTTTCGTCTTTGAAAATTTCTATCTCCGAATCTATGCATAGAAAAATTCCGATTTTTTTCTTAAAATGTAAGGTTAAGGGTCCTCCATAACTTGACGGTGTTGTTTTTGCGGCACTCGGTCGGCATGACTCAGCAGAAATTCCCAAATAGCGAAAGATACATATATTTACGTAAGAAATCCCCCCTCCTCCACTGTGTATTGAAAATGTTTTAAAAAGTCATGGGAGTGATAAGAAGTCGTGGTGGTCAGTTGGCAGCACTGATAATAACGTATAACCTCATTTTTACGAATTTTGACTTATACTTGCACCGTGTAAATTCGCTTCTTGCAATCCGAAGACGAAGATCATCTTGCAAGCTAACTTCACCAACATAATATACGAAGGTCCGAAATGTATGGAAAGCGAATCTTGAATTTCTAATGTATTTTCCATCTCACTTCACTTTTAAAAAATTTTAAAAAATGAACACACCAAAAAACAACAATTTCAACGATAATATATATCAAAACTGCGTTGTTAAAATTCAAATGATCTGACAATAATCGAAATAAACCCTGTCTCATTACGTAATTCTAAACTCAGCCTGCGGCGAGGGGCGGCGGCGGCGGCGGCGGTTAGGGGAGGCGGGGGGAGAAGGGGGAGAGGTGCGCAATTGAGAATTTTAAATATCATCATCCGCGAACTGCCAAACCCTAAATAAATACACATCGAATTCGACTCCTTCAATGCAAAAAAAAAATTATCAAACACGAAAAAAACAAGAGTCGAATTCGGCTCCGCACATGTTAAAAATCCCATTGGCAACTTACAGCCCGTGTAGAGGGCGCTGTTACTGATAAGGAAAAGGTGATCGTTTTGAAATAAACATTGACGATCTTATGTGATTTTCAATTAATCGTATGAAATTTCCTTACGATGCAAGGAATATAGATATACTACGTATAATAGGTACACCGAATCAGGGGTATGTGTGCTAGTGTGAGTGAATTACGACGTCATTGGTAGTTTGCCATTTAATTTTGCCCAAGTATGCGCGGACATCGCTGCTTATGTTTGTCAACACCACGGTTGTGTGTGCTTGTAGTTGTTATGTTATTACTCACTACCAATGACGTCAGCACCCTGCACTCCTCACTCACGCGAGTGTGTATAACAACGATCCGGTGTACCTATTATACGTAGTATCTATATTCCTTGTTACGATGCAATTTGTTATCAGTTATAACATCACCTTTTCGTTAGTTCATTCAGTGGCCAACAGATGGCGACTTATTTGCTGTAAGTTGCCAATTGGGCTCCGCCGGCTCCGCCGGCTCCACCGGGTGTGACTCAGAATCGGGTACATAAGAACCCATGTAAAACTCCACCGGCTCCACAGGATTGACTCAGAAGCGGCAATTATATACTACTATTATCTCTCCAGTGACCTAATTCAGTGAAAATCAAAGATGTGAAACGAACTATCCACAGAGCCAGTGGGAGGGGTGCTGAGAAAAGGAGATAGGAAGTTGAATGAAATCTGCATTTTTAAAACAACTTTTATGGAATTTGGAATTCCAATATGTTACATTTTACGGAATAGGATTTTCTGATAAAAAAAAAACTTTTTGTAGAAATTATTGCAATTTTTCAAAATTTCTCTAGGTAAAAAAAATGGTGGGCATTAAACAAAAGATGTCTCGAAGCAAAAAATTTCCATATTGAAACGAAAGAAATTGAGTAAAAAAACTGCATTTAAATTCGAAAAAAAGAGCATTTGATGAAGGGTGTAAATTTTTAATTTTACCCCCCCCCCCCATAAAAGTCAACTTCAGTTCGTTCCGGGGGGGGGAGAAGGTATGCAACTATGCATCAGCAGGAGAAAAATGAAGTTGAATTATTGAAATGTCATGGTCATGATTAGGGAGCGGATTAATATGAAAACGCATATTTTTCTGTATCCAATAAAATTGAACATATTCAATGTACTTTTCCGTTTCACATCATTTTGAGAAGAATGAGCCCTATTTGATTTTGCATATTTTGCATATTTCACTCAAAAATACATATTTTTTACATATTTACTCTGTTTTTAGTACATATTTCCACATATTTCTCCAATTTTCGGTTTTTTAGCGCATATTTCTCAAGTCAAAATTTTCAATTTGTAATGTTTTTAGCTTTGCATCAGAGAAAGATTTTCAAAGCAGTAAAACACGACTCTATCATAGGAATTAGGAACCCGCACCAAAGTATCATTTTAGCTTTTTACGTCACTGCGCATGCATGGGCTTTTGTTTTTTTTTCTCCTCCCGTTTCTTATCAATGTTGCCGTTGGTCAATGGTCACCGGAATTATTATTTACTAGTGGGAAACCCATCCTTCGGATGGGATAGGGGTTTGCTTAATATCAAGTATGGTCCGCCTCGGGGCCCCAACCCCTGTATTTTTCAAAATTAAGATTTTTAAATTTTTTTCTACATTATAGAAAAAAAATAGAGGGAGTAAAAGTACCTAGGCTTTTACTCCCTTTATTAAAAAACCCGAGAGGTGAACGATTTTCAAAGATTTTGAATTATTTCCCATTCCCTCACTTCGCTTAGGTATTAAACCTCAAAATTCGTCAAAAATCACTTTACCTCTCTCGTAGCATAATACACTAATTTTAATATATGAAGAGACTTTCAATAATATGTGACCCGTGCACGCGTGCAGGGAAAAGGTACCTAAAGTCGGATATTTCAAAAATTAGTTTTTTGGCTTAAATGATAGGGACGACTATGACTATGAGGAACATTTTAAGACTTGGATGAGCATTTTAGGTCAATGTTTTGGTGAGATAGAGGCATTTGAAAATTAGAAAATAATGACTTTAAAAAAAAAAGAAATTGAAAAAAACACGTTTAAAGCTGCGTAGTGGTCTGAAGTGCTTGCAAATGCATTATGCAAAAAAAATTGAAAAAATCACCCATTTTTCATATGTTTTCCGACTTCAAGTACCTTCTCCCTGTAAAGGTCGCATATTTTTGTCAAAGGAAGAGACCACGCTAAAAAGGTATTGCATTTCATTGGGAGGGGGAAGAGGAGAGATTCACAATAAATTTATTGTTCAGAAATTTTTTCCGGGTACACTGAGAAAACTGAATTGTAATTTTTACTCACAGTGTAGAATGTTTTACTCAAATTATAATAACAAGTACTATATTAAATAGTATTTATCAATAAATGCAATATTTCTGAGTAAAAAATACTATATAGAATAGTAAAAATCACTATTTGTGAAAATTACTACATATATGGTTATTTTAACCACACATAAAAGTAGATTGTGCAAAATGATCGGAAAAAGTTACCACATAATATAGTACTATTTACTACTGTGTGTAGTAAATTCTGGTCACATGATTATTTGTGGAGTTATGTTTAGGGAGATGCTAGATTCCCGGAGTTTCGTGCCAAAAGAGTCGGTTGCTCAAACTTCATGATTCTTGATGTTTGATGTTTTTATTTACTGATTACGGACTTAGAAAAATTTCTACAACTTCGAATTTTTAATTTCAATTATGGTACAAGTACGAACTGAAAACTTTTGTTAATGAGTATTTAAAATGATTTAAAAATGTAAATGGCTTACTCTACAGTCTCGATGTTTATTCTTTTTTATTATTATCGTTAATCTCGCTAGAAAGGACCATGTCTACCGTTTTCAATCTCACACAATTCGAGAATGATTTAAGAACTGTGAGTTTAAATTACTATAAAAATGAAATTATAATTAATAATAATTACGAAATATCACATTATCACTCAAATATGAAAATTTTGAAAGGTTTCAAACTGTTATCAAACAGTACAGTACACAATTTTCAAATAGAGAAACTGACAGTAAGTTGTTTTCGTATTTTCTTCCTTTTCAACTTTAAATATTCTTTGTTTGAGCATAATTCCATCTCGACTGTATAAAATTTACACTCACTGTTTCAATACATATATATAATTGTCGATCGCAGAAATTTTTCTAAGTTCGACCAACAACTTGTAAAAATTTTTCTAAGTCCAGACTGAACGAAGAACGAACTGAACGATTCTTTCGAAAATGGCACGAAACTCCGGGAATCTAGCATCTCCCTTATGTTTAGCACAGTTAGTCGTTGCTAGTTATACTCCAATTTTGTGTTATTTATTTTTTTGCTTAATTGAGTGATGAGTTTCTTTAGTTAATGTTGTTAAATGTTTGAGACAAATTTAAAATATGGAAATGTACTGTGTTAGTGATTGCTTGGAAGAAGAAGATTTTGTTAATTGTATTATCAACAATGATTCAGATAAAGCAGATAAAGTACCAGTAACTTTGAATGAAACGAATGGCGCAGCTGTTGCCTCTGTAAGTAGATAAGATACACAATACCTATAATAGATGTATGTAAGGTTTCACTCATTTTTTGTGTTGACTTTGTTGGTTTTTCTCATTATTTTTAATTGAAAGAGGTTCATTCCTTGTTCCTATTTGTTTTGAAATTGATTTTAAAATAATTCTATTTCTTCCTCACGAAAATCAGTTTTCAAAAATTTATGCAATTTTTTTCAATTTTGTTTCAAATACCTATCTCTTTTTTATAGTTTAGTCTAATTTCCTCATTTTAAACCAAAATAATTTGTTTTATGGAGTGTTTTCTCCAGTGCTTGATATACTTACGTGAGTGTCATTCCAATCATTTTTTTGTGATTGTAATTTTTTTGTTTAGTTTTAAAAAATGCTGACTAAAAAGTGGCTTTAATTATTTATCCATTGTTTTTTGTGAATTAATGGTTTTTATCTGCTGTGAGTCGTGTGATTTTTTAAAAACATTTTTGTACCTATTTTTTAAAAATGGGTTCATAAGTAATTAGTTCATTCTTTAAAACGTTGGTCGTTTTTCCTTGCCTAGTATATAAGGTTTTACCTTTTTTTTGTATTTATCTTTCAATTAAAAAAGGTTCATTCTTTGTTCCTATTTGTTTTAACATAATGATTTTAGAATAATTTAATTTCTTATTCATAAAAAACAATTCATTGGAATAGAAGATGTAATTTTTTCAATTTTATTTCCAAATATTTCCATGTTTTGGTTATTTTCTTATTTCAAATTATAATAATTTACTTTATGGAGTGTTGTCTCTTGTGTTTTTGGTATCTGTACCTATACTTATGTTAGTGTTTTTAGCAATTTCAATAATTTTTTTGTATTGTAATTCATTTTTCGTATAGTTTTGAAAAATAAACTTTTTAAAAAATATTTTCAGTGTTCAATAAATTTTTGCATTTTTCACAGTTTCATGTAGTATGGGTTACTTCATGTATACTTTGTAAGATTTATGATTTTTTAAATTGTTTTTCTTTGGATAAAATTATTTTTAAAATATAATTTTGAATAGGAATTATATTTTAAAAATTTTTCTGTCCAAAGAAGAACAATTTAAAAAATAATAAATCTTACTAATTGCATGAAGTAACAAATACTACATAAACACTTAAAAATTACTATACAAAGTATAGTAAAGCTGCTCCCTTGTGGGTGTATAGAAAAAATCACCATATTTTATTGTGGTTATTACTACAGTTTAATGAATCTAAAATACCACAATGTATAGTAACTTTTACAAAAATTTATGGTAACTACTGCATTAATTTATGGTAATAATTACAATTATTTGTTGTAATTATTAACACACTATGTTTCAATTGCTACAATGGTGTTAAATGATTATTACAACAATGTATAGTAAATTCTTACATATTGAATGGAAACATTTCCAATTTATAATAGTAATTACCGCTACAATGGTCGAAGGGAGCAGGTTTACTACATGATTATTGTAATTATTACCTACAAAATTTCTCTCAGTGTATTTAACAACCCGTCTTATGAAAATGATTGCAAATGAATAATTAACCTTATTTATTTGAGCAGCGGACCCGTCCTATCCCAGTCACAACAAAATTGTTCGTTTTTATGATGCTCTGCAATTTTTTTTCCAACTTGTTTTTTCATAAGTGAGTAATTTTGAAAAAAATCTGGCCCCCAAAAATTAGATTTTCCTCTATTATAAAATTTTTCTCACCCATCGCAGTCTTACTCTCAATTTTAAAAAATATAAAAACTGTACCTTGAAACAAAAAGAACTAAAATTGTTCGTTTTTTATATTGCTTAGAAATTTTTTTCAACTTTTTTTCATAAGTGAGTAATTTTGAAAGTAATTTGGCCTCTCCTTCCTCCAGCCCCCACCAATAAAAAAAAGGGTTTGCCCTATTATAAAATTTCTCTCACCCGTCGCAGTCTTCCTGTTTCCCCCCAAAAAAATCCAAGAAATTTTGAAAGAAATTATACTGATGTGTTGTAATATGGGCAGCATTCGATATAAATTTTTTCCCAAATACATAAATAAATAATTATCTAACCCATTTTTTTGCCTTGGTATTTCCGGAATAAATCCCAGAAAAATATTCATTTATTTTTTATTGCCTTCTAATTTAGAAATATTTCATACAAAAATATGTGAAAATTAGAAAATAAAAAATAAATAAAAAAATTTCAATATATTTTTACCTATTAAACATCCTACTTATTTCCATGAAAATAAAACCCCCCGAATTAGGAATTTGGCAACCAGCAATTTTTCATGTTGAAAAACTGCCTGTGAATTGCAGACAGATGCCCCAATACTACTTTCCCCATGAAATAAAATTTCGATCTTGGATTAGCTGAGCAAACTTTCACGTTGGAACCGCTCCTTGAACGTCTTCAATTCACTGGTTTCTCGGATCTAATTCGCTCGCCGGAAAAATTTTGCAGGTTACCTGAGGGTAATTCAGGATAATAACCGTTTCGGGCGCCAAATGAAGGGATAAACTTTGACTTTAGACTTTTACATGTACAAGACAAAGTTTATTTGGAAGGTGAACTATTGCAACACTCACTGTTCAAATAATAACACGTTTGACGTGGGACGAATTACATGTATTAAAACTCGAATATCACACGCGCATTAAACGAATTACACTCTTAAAATTAATTAACTTTAAAACAATCAACGCGTATTAAATGAATTACCGTGAATTAATCGAATTATGCGAATTATCAGAATTATAAGCAGTATTGCATTATTTTGGCGTAAGCCACAAAGGAGTCCGTTTGTAATACGATTTGGTACTAACGTTCGAGCGCCGTAATTACACCGACGCTGCCGTCTAATTCGAACGCAGCTACAGTGTTGCCACTGTAGCTGTGATAGTACAGAAAGTACCACCTAGCTGGTACCGGCATCGGTCACCCCTACATTACGTCAATGTTTTGGTGAGATACAGGCATTTGAAAATTAGAAAATAATGACTTTTAAAAAAAAGAAATTGAAAAAAAAACACGTTTGAAGCTGCGTAGTGGTCTGAAATGCTTGCAAATGCATTGCAAAAAAAAATTGAAAAAATCACCCATTTTTCGTATGTTTTCCGACTTCAAGTACCCTCTCCCTGTAAAGGTCGCATATTTTTGTCAGAGGAAGAGACCACGCTAAAAAGGTATTGCATTTCATTGGGAGGGGGAAGAGGAGAGATTCACAATAAATTTACTGTTCAGAAATTTTTTCCAGGTATTTAACAACCCGTCTTATGTAAATGATTGCAAATGAATAATTAACATTATTTATTTGAGCAGCGGACCCGTCCTATCCCAGTCACAACAAAATTGTTCGTTTTCATGATGCTCTACAATTTTTTTCCAACTTGTTTTTTCATAAGTGAGTAATTTTGAAAAAAAATCTGGCCCCAAAAAATTAGGTTTTGCTCTATTATAAAATTTCTCTCACCCGTCGCAGTCTTACTCTCAATTTTAAAAAATATCAAAACTGTACCTTGAAACAAAAAGAACTACTTAAAATTGTTCGTTTTTTATATTGCTTAGAAATTTTTTTCAACTTTTTTTCATAAGTGAGTAATTTTGAAAGTAATTTGGCCTCTCCTTCCTCCCGCCCCCTCCAATAAAAAAAAGGTTCTGCCCTATTATAAAATTTCTCTCACCCGTCGCAGTCTTCCTGTTTCCCCCAAAAAAATCCAAGAAATTTTGAAAGAAATTATACTAATGTGTTGTAATACGGACAGCATTCGATATAAATTTTTTCCCAAATAAATATTAAATAATTATCTTACCTATTTTTTTGCCTTGGTATTTCGGGAATAAATCCCAGAAAAATATTCATTTATTTTTTATTGACTTCTAATTTAGAAATATTTCATGCGAAAACATGTGAAAATTAGAAAATGAAAAAAAAAAATAAAAAAATGCCAATATATTTTTACCTATTAAACATCCTACTTATTTCGATGAAAATGAAAATTCCGAATTAGGAATTTGGCAACCAGCAATTTTTCATGTTGAAAAACTGCCTTTGAATTACAGACAGATGCCCCAATACTACTTTCTCCATGAAATAAAATTTCGATCTTGGATGGAAAAAACTCAAAAATAGGGCTCAATTTGGGGCTCAAAAAGGGTCGAAAGGGCTTGAATTCAATTTTCACTACAAATTTCGGGTTTCTTGCAAAATTTTAACTCATTTTGATAGGTCGCATGCCATTTTTGGAAAAAACTCAAAAAGAGGGCCCAATTTGGGGCTCAAAAAGGGTCGAAAGGGCTTGAATTCAATTTTCACTACAAATTTCGGGTTTCTTGCAAAATTTTAACCCATTTTGATAGGTCGCATGCCATTTTTGGAAAAAACTCAAAAATAGGGCCCAATTTGGGGCTCAAAAAGGGTCGAAAGGGCTTGAATTCAATTTTCACTAAAAATTTCGGGTTTCTTGCAAAGTTTTAACCCATTTTGATAGGTCGCAACCCAAGTTTCATAATTTTTCTGAGAACTTATTCATGATGAAGGGGGGTGAAAATTACTCATTTTCTCAACTTTGAAAATTCACTATGGCTTATTATGCAAACCGTTTTCCTCGAACTTTGGCTCATTAGATGCAGAATGAATGTGGGTATACACTATACTTATTTAATTTTTTTTCGCCCTAGACCACATGTCGCATACAAAGGCATTATTGTGCCAAAAATGGTCGATTTTGGCGAAAAATCGCAATTGGGGGGCCTAGCCCTCCGCTGTGCAAGTGGCCCAAGGGTTGTAACATATATTTGGAGGCGGAGGAGTGTCTGCTATCACATTGTAAAGAAAATTTTTGCGCCCGATCAGGTTTAAAAAATGGGGAAAATGGGAGTTTTTAGGCTTTATGCCCCAGCTCCTTGTGCAAGGACAAAAATCCAAAATACACTTTTTTCATACCATGGGACCCATACCAACAATAAGCCAACTGATTTTTTTGCGCCTCAGAAAAGCACGCTGAATTCGATTTCTAGAGCACTTTTTGCCACTTTGACTGTAGACTATTACTCTCAATTTTAAAAAATATCAAAACTGTACCTTGAAACAAAAAGAACTAAAATTGTTCGTTTTTTATATTGCTTAGAATTTTTTTTCAACTTTTTTTCACAAGTGAGTAATTTTGAAAGTAATTTGGCCTCTCCTTCCTCCTGCCCCCCCCCCCTCTAATAAAAAAATAGGTTTTGCCCTATTATAAAATTTCTCTCACCCGTCGCATTCTTCCTTTTTCCCCCCCAAAAAAACCAAGAAATTTTAAAAGAAATTATACTGCTGTGTTGTAATACGGGCAGCATTCGATATAAATTTTTTCCCAAATAAATAAATAATTATCTTACCTATTTTTTTGCCTTGGTATTTCAGGAATAAATCCCAGAAAAATATTCATTTATTTTTTATTGCCTTCTAATTTAGAAATATTTCATATGAAAATATGTGAAAATTAGAAAATGAAAAATAAATAAAAAAATTCCAATATATTTTTACCTATTAAACATCCTACTTATTTCGATGAAAATGAAAACCCCCGAATTAGGAATTTGGCAACCAACAATTTTTCATGTTGAAAAACTGCCTGTGAATTACAGACAGATGCCCCAATACTACTTTCCCCATGAAATAAAATTTCGATCTTGGATTTTAGTATAATTATATATAGATAGATATAGATATAGATATAGATTAGATAGATTAGAAGATTCTCCTATTTAGAAAATATGCATCATTTTATACCCACCAGGGGTGTATTCAGTTTGGGTTTGAAATTATGTTCAACACAAATTGAAATTATGTACTACACAATTTCAAATCATCGACATGCGCAAATTCGTTCGTTTAAATTTAGAAATTACTGGTTAGCATTTTGTTTGTCCTTTGATTCCTTATGAAATAGCCATTTAATTTTAGTAAGGTGGAAAAATTATCGATCAAATCGGTCAGGAACGAATGTTTATACATAATTTCAATTTGTGTTCAACATACAGGGTGTTGAATTGAAACCCAGACGCAAAGCGGAAAAATCCCGTTTTTTCCCCTCACATTTAATTTAGATTTTGATTGTAATTGTGTAAAAAAGAACAATTTATCCTCTTTTCCTTCAAAAAATGGATGAAATAATTGAAAAACGTCATGTTTTTCATTATGAAATTTTTAAAACTACTTTTCAAATCTAAATTTTGAAAAAAATTACCTCGAGAGAAATTTTTCGCTGTTGTGTGTCTGGGTTTCAATTCAACACCCTGTAATTTCAAACCCAAACTGAATACACCCCAGCCAACTATTTTCCATAAAATCCGAATTACTGACGTCACAGTGACCACGCCCTCTTTTTCAGAGCTACGAAAAAAACGCAACTTTCAAAAAATCACTACGCGGGTCCTAATGGACCAATTTTCGAGTTTTTTTCTTCAATCTTCATCTTTTAACATCTACTTTCGATCTATCATATTTTTTTTGAAAAAAAATTTTCGTGCAACTTGTCTATTCTCAACCAGATTGCAATAATGCTCTTGCAATTAATCGAAATTGTAATTTTATTTAGGTATGTACTTACAATTATTAGATATATGCCAATCAAATAATTAAAGTTTGGGCATTTATCATTTAACAATGAGTTCTGTGTAATCAAAACTTCGTTTCAACTTTCAACTTCAAGTGACCAAGATTTGCGTGCATTTTCGATTTCGATATTGTAATGTAATAAATATCGCAATTGTGTTTTTGTTAGGCTATTCATTTCATTTACAACTTTTGCAATTTGTTTTTCGCATTATCACTTATCAGTTGATAAACGGTTAGCAGCATGACGGAGTAAAAGGACCAATCAGAGGGCTTTAATACATGCATTACACATTACCGGTTAGAGATTCGGAATATGCGATTTATTCGATGGAGATAAATCCAAACCTTACGTTATTATTAATACCGAATGGGGTAATTTCGGAGCTGATGGATCCTTGCATGATATTTTGACCGAATATGATAGAGATATTGATGAAGAATCGTTGAATCCTGGAAAACAAATGGGAGTTGGCAGGATAAATTTGATGCCCCTTTTCTCCGGTAAATTTTGGATGAGATGGTGGTGAATTACTGCATGGTGTTTTTGAAAAAAAATCAGCGATTCTTGCAGAAGAATTTTTTTGATTGCCTTTAATAGTAGCATTTGAAATTTAAAAAATATTAGATTTCATTTCAAAATTCGTCTTCGCGCTAGAAATTTTCTTTCATTGTTTCAAAGAATCAAAATTTTGAAAAAAAAACTTGTTAGGTTGGGGAAAGGAGAGTAGAAAAGGAGAACCAACTCGATGAAGTACAATATGAATCAAAATCATTATATCAAAAAAAAACAATCATTTAAAAATACTTAGATATGATTTTTTTTCTTGGCAGTTTTGTTTTAGAAGTAGGTAAAATAAAAAGTCTATGCTTTTTCGTGGTGCAAAATTTCAAATAATTTTTCGCAATAGGTATTCAATGAATTTTGTAAAACTAGAAAAAATGACATATTCTTGTGATATTTCACTCTTTTTTTGTCAATTGAGAATTTTCGGAAGGAAAATTTTATCAAATTGATGTGATTTTTTTATTCTGCAGTTGAAGTAATGAAATTAAATATACATTTGGTTTCTTTCATTGTTCGTCTTAAGATGGAGGGGCAGAGAATGAAAAAAATCACACATTCTTTTTATTTCGAGTTTATGACTCCTTTGTACAAGTTTCCCAAACACCTTGATTTTACCTGAAGAGCTATTTATCAGAGGAGAGAAAGAGAGGAGAAAGTAGTTTCCTCTTTTTTTTTTTAAGTTGATGAATTTTTAGAAATAATTTAAATAAATTATTTTCCACATATGAGACCCTGCCGGAAAGAAGGGACCCTGTGTAAAAAAAATCGATGTCTCATTTTTTTCACGTTTTTGGTTCAAATGACACCAAATCTGAACCAAAAATTGAAATAAAGACATCGATTTTTGTACACAATGTCCCTTCTTTCCAGCGAGGTCACGTAAAACTTGAAAATATTCCCGTCGGATGGTTTTTTCGATGAAATAGCTCATACCTTCCAATCCCACTTTTATCAGGAATTTGAATTTTCAAAAAAAAAGTTATCAATTTTCATTGAGAGAAAATCATTGGAAAAATGATGAGCTATGAATTCCCATAGTTAGTTCTGTTATGAGTGTTATGTTCTAATTTCCCAAAAAATGCAGAATCATAGAAAATTCATGTTCATATCTTGCATACCTATCATTTTGACGGATAAGGCGGAAAAAAATTCACGAAAATTAGATACCCATTAATTTCTTACAGTATTTCTTTTCATTAATGATTAAGTAAGTTCGAAATTCAGCTTAGGTGGCTGATAAATTTTTCAAATCGAATTGTGAATTTATACATTTTTTCTCTATGAAATTTGTCCCTAGATTCCAATTTATCTCATACATCTTTCCAATTAACTAATTTTGTTTTTTCCAAATGGAAATAAAGAAGGTAAAATTTGATTTTTTGAATTATCAAGTGATCCTGTCTTTTGGCATCTTAAAATTAATTAGTTTTCGTTGAATTTTAAAAATTTCGACAAGCTTTTTTCGAAAATTCAATCAAAAAGTGCTCAGTAAAAAAAGATTATTTGTAAAAAAAAATTTTAAAAAAAAGATTCAATGCTCTTATTTCAAAATGCAGTTGAAACCAGTGAAATAGAGAAATTTTGAAAAATTTAATTGGCTGAACAAAAAAAAATAAATAAAAAAAAGAAAAGTGAAAAAATTGGAAAAACTGAAAAATTTCAGTATTGAAAAGATAATGTAGTTAGCAATAAGTATTTGATGCAGAACTTGTAATTTGAAAATTTTGATACTTATCGATCAAACTTATCAGACACCTTGGAAATTTACAGCGTATTCCATAAATCATCCACCAAACTCATTTCTGAGATGAACATGTTGCCGACCTTGAAAATTTAAGGGAGAAATGCTGCTTTTAAGAAAATCACGTTGAAATTTTCTCAGTCATGGGAATAGATGGTACTTTGAAAAACGATCAAATTATCATTTCGTTGCTTATTGCCTGACTTTAAAAATTGAAGGAGCTACAATTGAAAAATTTACTAATTTAGTTCGTTTAGAACTGAAGAATTTTTGTACTGTGGACTTTTTCCCAAATATCAAAAATAAAAGGCCTAGGCTCGTTCAAAATTGAGAAAATTTGAAAATTTTTTAAAGCCCGTTTATTTTGAGTAACCTGTAGTCCCTTTATTTTCAATGTTGGGTGAAAAGTCTTCAAAACAATTTTTTCAGTTTTTGACGTACTACCATTCTCTTAGGTGTTTTATTTTTTTTAGATTTTTTTGAATAATTTTTTTGGTGGCCTCTTCAATTTTAAACTTTGATAAAAAGTTGTAGAATGGAATGAAAATTTGTTCCTTTTTTCAAAGTACTTACTACACATCCTCACGATTTAAAATTTTTTAAAACGTTTTATTGCTAGAAGTAGAATTTGCTCCTTCAATTTTCAATAAGTTCGTCTCAAATTTTTTAATGGTGCTCAATCATAACAAAAAAAAAGTTTGGTGGACGATTCGAGGAACTCCCTGGGTGATCCATTCACACCTCAATTTCTGGATAAAATACTCATCAATTTCTTATTTTATTTTACAGATTTGAAAAGATCATCAGTGGAATGTACATGGGAGAAATTGTAAGGTTAATGCTGGTGAAATTCACCAAACAAAAGTTACTCTTTAACGGACAAGGATCTGAAAAATTAAGCACGAAGGGATCGTTCCTTACGAAATACGTTTCCGATATCGAAAAGCAAGCTGAAATCGTCATTTCAAGTACCTAATTAATTGGCACTTGGCAGTCGATTAATTGGTTTTTAATACTAATAATTCGATTCCAGCGACGTAGCCGATTCGCACACGAAATGTCGCGAAGTATTCGCCGAATTAGATTTAAGCCACGGTTCGGACCAGAACTGCGTAAACGTTAGGTATATTTGCGAAATAGTCTCGAGGCGAGCTGCCCATCTCGTATCCGCCGGCGCTGCCGCATTAATCAATAAAATGGATTTCAATTCGGTTACCATCGGTGTAGATGGCTCGGTATACAGGTTCCATCCACAATTCCATCATCTAATGGTCGAAAAAATCAGCCAAATGATCAGACCCAATGTGAAAGTAAGTAAATTGTGAAATTTTCGACATTGCGGAAATACAATATCCAAATTCAAGGGCATATCCGGCGTCCGTGAATTATCGTTTTTTCGTGCGCATTCGCCTAAAATTTTTCCCTTTTTTTGCAGTTCGACATTATGTTGTCGGAAGACGGTAGCGGTAGAGGAGCTGCCCTTGTAGCAGCGGTGGCGAGTCGTTGAGATTACCTATGCGCTTTATTGTCCTCTCCATTGTAATATGTATACTATCCATACAGTGAGACTAACTCCAGGCTAGGATTTAAATCCGCGGACAAATAGAGGAAATTCGGTATGCAACGTTGCCACCCTACACCTCATGCTTATCACTCACCAGTTATCAAAAAAACAAAAGCAATGCAAATATGTAAGAAAATAATTAAATATCTATTGCTGTGCTGAAACGATACGTTAACTTAAATTGAAATGGTTAATAATCATCTAACGTAAGTAAGTTCAAATCCAGAGAACATAAATTTTGAAGCTATGATTGCCAATCGTGTAACCTGAAATGCCGAATGCTGAAAATGCTAAATGGGTAAATGCTTCACAAAACGCGGACTAAGGACCCACAATCATTTGGAAATTTTACGATTCAATTATTCTTATTCAAAATAAAATCGAGTGTTCTCTGAATTTGGACTTACTTACATGATTTCATTGATTTGTCGTATTAGGTCTCTTCAAATTCGTTTTAAAACTACATCGACCTCAGAATCAGATGAATTCATCTGATTCTGAGGTCGATGTATTACTCTTCGAAACGAAATAACGAATAAAGAGCATTCAGTGTTCCAGAAGGTGTAGTTATCTAACTTATTTTAGTTCAAGTTTCCAAATGCCCATTCGATGGATTTATTAAGCCTAAACAATTTAAAGTTTTTACAAATGTTTTACTAACTGTGTTGATAAAAACTTCTGCAATGCCATATGTCCTTCATTTGCGTTATCCGAAGAGTAATACAAATACATCATCCTCAAATGAGGACAGATTCTTTCTTCAACGAGTTAGTAATTAGCCAAAAAGTGAAAACATTGAAAAAATGGAAGTTTCTACGTGAATAGAAGACCAGAATTACGTGTAAAAAATCGCATAATAGCATCAACGCCTCAACGGCTTCCAATAATAACTGATGTGTTGATTTTTATTTTCGATAAGTACATATAATTTGATGCGTTTGATAAATAATATCAACCAATTCT
This sequence comes from Pseudococcus jackbeardsleyi, assembly GCA_038380155.1. Classification (NCBI taxonomy): domain Eukaryota; kingdom Metazoa; phylum Arthropoda; class Insecta; order Hemiptera; family Pseudococcidae; genus Pseudococcus; species Pseudococcus jackbeardsleyi. Next base: position 30,070,013 of record CM076240.1, on the reverse strand, counting down.
ATTTATGCCAAAAGGATCTTTTTAAGTGAATTTTCTTATTAAAACAGTCGATGTTTATTGATAGAGTGTGGCAACGTTGCATACCGAATTTCCTCTATTTGTCCGCGGATTTAAATCCTAACTATGCGCGAGTTTCTGCTCGAGAGCTGTTTTCGCCTGAGTATTTATTTTACACTTATACGTTAAATTTTTATGATAAAATTGAATTTTTTTTTTCATTTTTTTTTTTAGTCACTAAAATATAGTCGATATTTTTCGCGTTTAAATGATTATATTTTTGAACAATAATAATTTAAACATACGCTGTTACCATAACGCGGAGGATATTCATGAAATAATTTTTAAAGGCCTTCATTTTTCTTTTCTTTTTTCTAATTTATTTATTTTCGATGAAATGAATAGTGTAGATACGTTAACTTTTATTTTTTTATTTTATTTTTGTAGCGTTTGTATATAGTTTTTATTTAGTTACCATGCTGTGATGATGTATTTGGAAAATATACGAATTGTCTTTAAAAATATAGGTACGTTTTATTTGTATGTAATACAACGTTGTTTATTGTGAAAGCCTAATAAATTGTGTATTTGTTGAACGTTTGGAGATTAATTCGTAGTGTGTCGGGGTTGCCAAGAAAATAATTATGTGGTGAACTGATTTCCAGAATATCAGTTCTTGCTGCAGATATTTTTTATACCTATTGCGAAATAATTTGATTTTAAATTTAAATTTTCTTCAAGATTACTTTGGCCTCTTTGGTGTTTTTCTTTTATGCGAATGATTTGATTACAAAAGTGATGACTGAAATTTGAATTTAAAAATTTACCAGAGTCGTAAATTATTGTGATTTTTTAAAAAATGAAATGAAACCCTAACAAAATATCATAAACCTTCAATTTTTTGTAAATAAGTGCACATTTAATACGATCAATTTTTTTTTTGATCGGTTTTGACTACGATTTTTAAAAACTATTTAAATCAAATAAAATTAGTAACTATTGAAACCAAAAAGCATGATTTTTTCCGAAAGAATCGAGAGATTTTTACAATTAATTTTTGATAATTTTACTCCTGAAATGAGTGAAATAAATAATAGGTACCTATACCTATTTAATGGTGGTCCACAAGCTCAAAAGGTCTTAGCAGAAGGACAAATTCATCTCTGTTTTGAAAATTAATCAGCCTGTTCCTAGTTATTTTTGATGAATTTGATTGGCAATTAATACATAATGCAAAAAAAATATTTTCTGTCAAAATTTTATTTCTTCAAGATCATGAATTTTTTCTGTTCACAAAGAAGAGGTTGTTTGTAGTTTATTTGCCGTTTTTAGTCCGCCTTCATTTTTCCCCAGTATGCAACCGTTTTTGCTCACGTTGTGTAGTCGCGCGCAACGTTATCACGTGACCCCCCCTATAGGTTTTTAGAAACTCTACGTATTCGGCGTTCTCGCCACGTACCTACGTACAGTATTGTTATCTCTTGCCATGAATGTTGAAACGTAATATTTTCGCGATGTATTTATGCAATATTTTTCTAGTATTTATTATTTGGACTCCGGATAATTTTTGTAATGTGTTTTTTTAATATTTAATACAGTCCACTTTTTTTGATAGAATACATGTGTTTTATTTACTCACTATCTCCACAAACATTTTGGTCCTGCTGAGCCGGATACCGAATTCCAGCCATACTTGTGAGTAAATTTACCATGTTATGCTTGTTAAACTGTGCTCTCAAAACGTAGCTGTTTTTTCCTGCCGATTTTGATGCTTTTGCTGTCCGTTTGGATCTTTTTGAGAATTTCTACCAGAAAAACAGATAATATTTTCGAATCAGACCAGTGTATGTTCCTGTCAGAAAACGATTTTGTCTTTGGATTACGAATTCGTGTTCAGAAAACGATCTTGTGTTCAGAAAACGATCCTGTGCTCAGAAAACGATTGTATGCTCAGAAAACGATCTCCTGCTCAGAAAATTGTTTCTAATCAGATATTTGATTTCGTTCCTGCCAATTGAACCTGTTGTTGATGTCCTCATGGGATTATTCGAGAATTTGAACCTGATTGTCAGACCAGAAAACGAGACCAGATTTAACCTGCGATTTTTGTAAGTATTGTTTGTTTTACACCTCTCCACCATGGCTGAGGTATTCGATTTCGATAGAACCGCCAGATACATGAAATGGACCATTGGAAAAACAGCCAAGGCTTTGACCACCGCGGTATCCAAGCCTGTATCAAAAACCAATGTGTCTGAGGTCCGTTACCTCCTTGATGAGCTCACCAAAGATTATGAGACATTCAAGAATGAATTTCGTGTGGCAATGTGCTCTATCAACACTGAAACAGATGAGGATTACAAAACAGAAGAGGACTCCCTCATAGCCGATATGGAGGAGATTCAGAAAACCGCTCAGCCTTGTATCCTCAAAGCAAAGTTGTACATTTCCGAGTATGAGGAATTGAATCGAGAGCCAAGTCAGAACGCATCCATTTTGAACTCCAGTACCTCCGAGGTTGGAGTAAAGCTGCCAAAAATCAACCTACCAGATTTTCATGGAAAAGAGGAAGATTTTTTGGAATTCGCTGCCATTTTTGAGAGTATGGTTCACCGAGAGCCTAATATCAAAAAAGTTCAGAAACTTGTTTTCCTCAAGGGTGCCTGCAAAGATCAAGCTCATACTGATATCAAGGATATTCCCTTAACAGAAAAAGGGTATGATGATGCTTGGAAACTCATCAATCAGAACTACAGAAACATGAAAGTTATAATCCGACGCCATTTTGATACTTTGTTCTCAATCCAGAGAATAAAAAACGTTGCTGAGATTCCTGAGTTGTATGCCTCAGTGAATAAATCCCTCAAAGGTCTCCACGCCTGTGGTGTTGAAACAGAACCATGGGACTTGGTTATTTCTTATCTGGTATCCGAAAAGCTGGATGAGACAACTTTTGAAGAATTCGAGAAAACGCTAACCACAAACGCTGCTTTTCCAAGTTGGACCTCGCTGAAAACCTTTTTAGAAAATCGCTGCCATATTACCAAACGAAAATCAGATAAATCAGAAAAATCGATCTCATCTAATCGCCCTGCTGCCACTCAACGTTCCAGTGGTTCTAATCGTGTGAATCAAACGCCTAAACGCTCAAATCCACCTGCTGCTCAGACTCCGCTGGTCGCTGCTACAACTACTCATGCTGAAAAATCGAACTCGAGTACCAAAGGCAAACCAATGTGCCATATTTGCTCACATTATCATTTGTTGATTGAATGTGATGAATTCAAAGAAAAATCGCCTAAACAACGTTATGAAGCTCTGAAATCCAAGCCTATATGCAGAAATTGTTTCAAAAGCAACCATAAAGCTACAGAATGCAGACGAGAACCGAATTGCAAAAAATGCAAATTACCTCATCATACTTTGCTCCATTTTGAGGAGGAAAAATCGACGCCTACCGAAGAGGCGAAGCCTACCGATACCAAAGCTGCTTCTGTATCCTGTGTTTCTCAGAGCATCAGTTCGAATTCAAAATCGTCGCTTTTATCAGTCAGAAAACCAGTTCAATTGTTGCCAACTGCTGTGGTAAATTTCAAATCTGGAAACAAAACTGGAGAAATGCGCGTTCTGCTCGACAGCTGTTCTCAAATCAACCTTGTTACTGCATCGTTTGTTAATCGTTTCAATATAAACACACACGAAAGCCAATTTGTCCAGAAAGTTGCTGGTGTAAACGAAATCGAATCTGTTTGTAATCGTATTGTAAACCTGAAGCTCAGATCACGAACCAAGAATTTCAAATATGAGACATCGTTCAACGTAATCAATTCCAAACTACCCTACAGTGTACGAGACATTGAAATGGGTACTCTATCGCCGGAATTGAGCAAATATAACCTTGCGGATCCCGCCTATCGCGAAGAAACTGTAAATATCACAGAAATCGATGCTCTACTCGGTATTGAAGCCTACGATCTCATCGTTAGTGGCGAACGCGTCAGAATTGGTTCTGCGTGTCTACGTAATACCACATTTGGATGGACTCTGTCATCTACTCTGCATGCTGATGCGAAACAGAAAAATACAAACTCGTCCTGCTGTTGCTTGTCGATTGATCGCATTGATAATCGTTTGAAGCGGTTCTGGGAAACCGAAGAAATTCCAGCCGCTACCTCGAATACAACCGAAACAGAAATGTGTGATGCTCATTTTGAGAAAACGTATACCCGAGCTGCTGATGGCAAATTCATCGTACGCCTACCGTTCAAAAAGGACCCAACCTGTATCACAAACAACTACGATCAAGCTTTAGCTCATTATACTCGATCTCAGAAACGCCTAACCAAGGAGGTCGCTAAAATGTACTCAGAATTTATGCAAGAATACATCGATATGGGTCATATGACACGTGTACCGGCAGATGATACAAGACCACGATACTTTATTCCACATCATGCTGTTTTGAAGCCATCCAGTACCACAACTAAACTGCGAACCGTATTCAATGCATCCTCTCCAACGCGTTCAGGCCTATCTCTAAACGATATACTCATGCTTGGTCCCGTGCTTCAGCCTGAACTGTTCGATATCTTGTTGAGATTCCGTACCTATCGTTACCGTGTGACCGGCGATGTCAGTAAAATGTTTCGCTGTGTTTGGGTTCATATTCTGGACAGAATTTATCAATCAATCATTTGGAATTACGAGATATACGAACTAAACACTGTCACTTATGGCACTACTCCTGCATCATATCAAGCTACCAAATGCTTGCAGATTTTGGCCAAAGAAATCACAGAAACAGATCCCGATGTTGCTGAAATCATACTCGAATGCATTTACATGGATGACTCGTTGATGGGTGCCAATACCATTGAGGAACTGAAACGATTACGTAAACGACTCCATGATACGTTAGCTAGTGCTGGATTTATACTTCGAAAATACCAGTCAAATTCGACTGAAGTTCTGGAATCCATTGAACCAGAATTAATCGAAACGTCTATGACCAAGAACTTTGGAGGAGACGATTCTCTCTCAGTTTTGGGATTGTCTTGGGCACCAGCTAGCGATACTCTTCAACCTAAAGCTGATTTAAACGTTACTTTTGATGTTGTTACCAAACGCTGTATGTTATCAAAGATTTCGAAGATTTTTGATCCACTGGGACTTGCGTCTCCAGTTATTATTCGAGGCAAGCTCATGCTCCAACGTCTCTGGAAACTAGGCCTAGATTGGGATACCCCTGTGCCTACCAATGTCGCAGATGAATTTCATGCCTATATCAAGGATTTGAACGAATTGAAACGCTTTTCTTGCAATTGCTACGTTGGAAGCGGAGATTCTGCTCGCCTAATCGGTTTTTGTGATGCCTCAGAACAAGCTTACTGCGCTGCTGTTTACGTTCTAACCAATGAAAACAACCAGTACAAATGTGAATTGTATTGTGCCAAAACTCGAGTCGCACCTGTGAAATCGTTAACCATACCTCAACTTGAATTGCAAGGCGCCGTGCTACTTGCTGAATTAGTTGAGCGGACTCGCAAGCAGATCAAGGTACCGAACGAGTCAATCCATCTTTACTCAGACTCAACCATTGTGTTATCGTGGCTTGCGAGACCTCCCACTGATTGGAAGATTTTTGTCAGAAATCGTGTTGCAAAAATCACTTCGAATTTTGGTGCTGAGTTTTGGAACCATGTGGGATCGAAAGAAAACCCTGCAGACCTTGCTACACGAGGAATTTCTACAAATGACCTCGTTGAATCTTCGTTATGGAAACACGGTCCCAAATTCTTGTTTGGTGACTCAATTACGAGACAAAACTATGAGATCAATGATCAATGCAACTCATACCTATCAAAACCAAAATCCACTGTCATGATTGCTACAGAAACGCTGAATGATCAGAAATTAATCGAATCATACTCATCGTATATTGCTTTGTTACGTGTATTCGCTACTGCTAAAGCCATCGCTGTCAGATTACGAGAAAAATTGAAAGAACCTATTAAGCTGAAATCCTGTGATCTTCAATTCGCTGAAACTTATCTGATACGCATTACTCAACAGACCACGTTTGCTGAAGATTATCAACGCCTGATCAATAAACGCAAAATTTGTAAACGCAGTAGATTACGTACGTTGACGCCCTTCATTGATTCAGATGGAATTATTCGTTCTCAAACCAGACTTCAGAATGCGAAGATGTCATACAACCGCAAAAATCCGATCATTTTGCCTGCAAACTGTCATTTTACAAGAATTATGTTACGATATCTGCATGAACGATACTTCCACGCCAATCTACCGTTCCTGTTATCCCATTTGTCAACGAGATTCATTTTTATTGGTGGAATTTCAAGATCGATCAAAACTGCGATTCGTCAATGTGTTACTTGCTGTCGATACTCTGCTCAAACAAAACCTCAACAGATGGGTGATCTTCCCATAGATCGAGTTGACCCACAACCACCATTTCAAACTGTTGGAATCGACTTCACTGGCGCTTTCAACATCAAATGCGACCACCACAGAACTACGAAATATGGGAAATCTTATGCAGCAATTTTTGTTTGCTTTGTTACGCGAGCCATCCACATTGAAGTTGTTCCTTCTCTATCAACCGAAGCCTTCTTGGAATCGTTAAAATGCTTTGTTTCTCGTCGTGGTAAACCGAATACCATCTACTCAGATAATGGCACAAATTTCCGTGGTGCCGAACGATACCTAAATTTACGAGACGATGATATTTCAAAATACGCTGCTGAGAATACGATCAACTGGAAATTTAACCCTCCATATACGCCACACCGAGGTGGAATATGGGAATCGGCGGTTAAAAGTGCTAAACGATTCCTGCCTCTGGTCACCAAGGATCAGAATTTCAGCCAAACAAAACTCCGTGTATTTTTAACCGAGATCGAAGCTATTTTGAACTCTCGCCCGCTCGTGTATTCCAAGACCGAAGATCCAACTTCCGAAGTGCTAACGCCAGGCCATTTTCTCATTGGTCGAAATCTCACCGCTGTTCCTGAGCCCTCAAAACGGGCTAAAGCTACACTCTCGGATCAGTACAATGCTAACAGAAAACGAATACGAGACTTCTGGAATGTATGGTCGGTCGATTATATTAACCAGCTCCGTTGCCGCACCAAATGGCTAAACCCTCAACCGAACCCAGTACCTGGTGAAATTGTGATCTACAAGGAAGCGAACACCGAACCGTGCAAATGGCCTCTTGCCAGGATTGCCAGATGCATCCCTGATGCCAAAAACCTTGTCAGAACTATCGAGATCCAGGTCAATAACCAACGTCGAATTGTGCCAACTAACCACATCGTGCAGTTGCCGACGAAGTGATAATTCCAAGTTACGAGATATTTTTTTGTTATTTAAATGTCGTGATTATTTATTCTTTTATTGTATTTTTTATGCGTTATTTATGCTTTATTTATTCATTATTCGTTATTTATTTATTATTCACATTTATTTAATCGTTATCTTTTGGTTCTGACCACTGTCAGCGCCGGGAGAATGTTTGTAGTTTATTTGCCGTTTTTAGTCCGCCTTCATTTTTCCCCAGTATGCAACCGTTTTTGCTCACGTTGTGTAGTCGCGCGCAACGTTATCACGTGACCCCCCCTATAGGTTTTTAGAAACTCTACGTATTCGGCGTTCTCGCCACGTACCTACGTACAGTATTGTTATCTCTTGCCATGAATGTTGAAACGTAATATTTTCGCGATGTATTTATGCAATATTTTTCTAGTATTTATTATTTGGACTCCGGATAATTTTTGTAATGTGTTTTTTTAATATTTAATACAGTCCACTTTTTTTGATAGAATACATGTGTTTTATTTACTCACTATCTCCACAAACAGAGGTATTTCACCTAAAAGAAAAATTTTGTGCCAAAACAAAAATGAGTTGAATTAAATATCTGGGTATATCTGAGGCAGCAACTTGGATTCTTCATGATTTTAATGTGTTGAAAAATTTTTATTCTGTCGTTTTCCAAACAAACGACAGTAAACGACGCATCCAAAGTACCTAAAAATGATCGTTTTTAGGTGTTTTTCAAAAATAAAAAAGATTAGAGGTCAAACCATGAGTTCAGAATTTTGAAAGATTTTCGCTAATTTCAGGAACTGAATTTCTGACTGCAGAATTTGAAAATTTCATCTGTTCAACGAAAAAAGGCTGGAATTTGGTACATATTTTTTTTTTACCTTTTGTATCAGTTGGAATTAAATTCAAGTCGTTTAGGAACCTTAAGGAAATTTTGGCTTTTTCAACATTAGGGAAACCGAGTGGAGTGAGGGCGAAGCTTTGGAAAAATTGAATCTTTTAATCTCTAAAAAAGGCGTTTTTCACGAAAATTCTTGACTTCAACAGAATCCAGACACCCCCCCCTCCCCCCCCCTTGAACACGTATCTGAGATGACCGATAAAAACTTAATTTTCAAGATTCGAAACTGCCAGTTCAAATTTAGGTAGGTACCAATATTTTTTGACTAAAAATTTTTCTGAAAAAATTCAATATTATAGGAAAGGTAAGGTACGAAAATTAATTGAATTTACAGTAAATATTTTTCCATTTAAATTTTTTTGTGATTTTTAAATTTCATCAAAATTGCACAATTTCTTTAAAAAAATTTCACTTTTTTCCCAATTTGTGGGAAAATTTCAGAAGTTTAAACTATCGAAACCTCTTCCAATCGATTCAGAAAGTTGGAAAAAAAGATGTACATATTCTCTTTGCATATCTTTTTTTGTTGATTAGATCGAATTTTCATAATTTTAAGAAGGATGAAGAAATTTTAAAATGTTAAAGATTCGCCATAATTTGCGCAATGAACTTTAGCATCTGAGATTTCGAGTAGGGGTTATTATCAAAATGAAAGTTAATTTATTTTCGTTTTGACTAAAAAAATTTTCTCAGTGAAAATTTTTATTCATTACGTTTTTGTGACCTTGAAGATTTTTCTTCTTTGTCAAAATTTTTGAATGGGTACTCATAATTTTTTTCTTCTTTTTTTTAAAAAGGAACTGTTTTCATTATCAAAATTTTCACTCTAATTTTTCTTCTTCTTCACAAATGTTTTGATTTTGAGTAAGATTTACCCACAAAGTACCTATAATTTTTCAAATCTGAGTTTTTTCTATTTGAAAAAAATTACGAGTAAAAATTTTGAATGTGAAGAAAAAAATTCCACCTTGGGGGAAAATTACACAGAAATTTTAACAGGGAAGAAATAAATTTTCAAGATTATTTTTGTCCGCATAGAAAAAAGCTATGAATAAAAATTTTGACATAGGTAATGCAAAAAAAGGATACTTATGGTAAAAAATTTAATGGAAAATTCTGATAGGGGACTTGAAATTTTAGGTATATGCGAGAAGACATCATGAGAAATTTTTAATGCTGGGTAAACCCTCTCCAAAACTCACATGAGGATCTCAACTCTCAAGGAAGTCGGGGAGGGGTAATGTCTCATTTTTTGTTACTGTTTGGTGTAATTTACATAAGACTGAATCCAGCTGAGTTCAAAAATTTCATTCCATCCATTTGAATTCCTCTTCAGGGAGATGAAAAATGAATTCATTCATGACGTAAAAACATTTTCAAAAAATTAAACTCTTGAATTACGAATTCATGTAATTATTAAATTCAAATACAAATGATAAAAAATTCCATTAAATTTTGATAAACTAGACATTCAATAAAATTATTCTTTTTTGCAAGCTACCGCTAAAGCTGCCCTTCGACCACTTCCATCTTCAGAAAGTACTAAATCGAACTGAAATAATAAAAGTATAGAATTAGATACATTCGAACATATTAATCATAAATTGGAATCGCAAGCACTAATATTAATGTTATCACTTGTATATTTGGATTAATCATGCATTTGATTTTCTCTTTGATCATTTCTGGGTATTTCAAATGATTCCTGTAGAATCCACCGTCGATACCAACTGTCAAAGGCGTTACCGACATTTTATTTATTAAAGTCGCGATTGCTGCTGATAAGAGGTGAGCTGATCGTTTACAAATCGTATTTGAAAAATATCGAACATTTACGCAGTCTTGGACCGAGACTAGTTCGCAGTCTAAGCCTTCGAATAAATTCATTGTCTTACGTAGATCGGGATCGTCACTGTTGATTAAAATACTCTCAAAGAAACAAACAATTGAGAAAATGATCGAGTGAATCATGGAAAATCTTACTTTTCAATACTGTACATAAATTCGGGTAAAAAAGATCCTTTATTTTTTATTTTTTCAACGGTTTGGCCACCGAATAGGTATTTCATTTCGATATACCTTTTATTATAGCTAAACGAATCAATTCGCAGACATACATGACGCTGATCATTTTTTCGAAGCTGGAATAAAATTTCTTAATTAAAATTTTCATGGGTGAAAGATCATTTTTGGGCAAAATCAATCGGATAAAGATGACAAAACTGCACAATTTACTCCTTCGAAGATAATTTTTCACAATACAGTGAAACCTGTAATTCGAATAATTTCATGATGTCGCTACTCAAACCGCTGAATGTCATTTCGACTTTTTTTTTCACAGTTCAGAATATTCACGTCATTTTCAAAAAAAGTTTAGATTTTTTCCAAAGAAGTTTTCTAAATAATTTTTTCCTCGTAATTTTTTCAATTCCTAATCTTTTTCCTAGAATTTTCCCGACTGAAATTTTTTTATGATGGTAGTGGACTGTATAAATAATATTTTAGAGAGATGATTTCAGTTTGCTAGTTTGAACACATATATTGAGATTTATCAAGTACATCTTACATATAACTTAATTAAAATGCTTAGTAAAATTAATGTCGAGGGTAGATGGTATTTTCTCAAGTTATTTACCATAAACTCCCCCTATTCGAATAAATTCGAATATTAATTATTTAGTCATATGTAGTCAGTTTTACAGAATATAAGGACTGATTTTTTGAAGGTCATTTAAAATATGGCGATTTATAATTTTATCGCTCATTCATTCATTTTTTTTTTTTTTTTTTTTTTGATTTATTATTTTATAATTGCAATTATTGTATTTGATTTGACTGGTACCAGAACATTTTTTTTTGCTACTTACCTATCACAAGTTATGACCTTTTCATTTTCTATTCTTTTTTATTCTTTGGTTAGTTGATAGGTAAGTAAATTAATTTTGAAATTGATCTTTGAATTTGTCCTTTAGATGTTTGTAAACTGACTAGTCGAATTTTATTATCCTTTCCTTGATGTACTTCTGTTATTCTTCCTAATGGCCATGTTAAGGGAGGTTGATTAAGTTCTTTAATTAACCCGATATCTCCGATCTCTAAATTCTTAGAATTCACTTGCCATTTATTTCTTTGTTGCAATGTATGCAAATATGTGGACGACCAGTTTTTCCAAAATTGTTGAACCCTTTTTTGAATTTGTTGCGAGTAGGCTAATCTGGATTCGGGTTTATTTGAATAATCTATTTCAGGTAAAGCTATTATTGATCGTCCTATTAAGAAATGTGCTGGTATAAGAATTTCAAGATCATCAGGATTGTTGGTTATGGGTGATAAAGGTCTAGAATTGAGAATGGCTTCAATTTGGGTAAGCAACGTGTAAAATTCTTCGAAATTGTAATGTGAATCATATGTAACAACTCGTAAATGTCTTTTTATGCATTTTATGTTACTTTCCCATAAACCTCCCCAATGTGGAGCATATGGAGGTGAGAAATGCCATTCAATATTCTGGCTTTGTACAAAACTTATAATTTTGTCTGTATTTTCCTTAATGAATTCTTTAAAGTTTTTATCAACCCTATTGGCAAGGGAACCGCTATAAAAACCGCACTGCGGCAAATTTAGACTTTCGTAAAAAAAAACGCAGTGCACTGCGGTTTTTTTTACGGATTTAATGGCGTTTTTTACTGCGGTTATTTCAGCTTAAAACCGATAAAAATCGCTTAGCGTTTTTAAAGCGTTTTTCTCAGTGTAATGTACCCCTTGAAGGGGGTTTCTCAGCATAATGCACTCCTATAGGAGTGCATTATGCTAAGAAACCCCCTATATAGGGCCTATAGGGGCTTTAAAAACGCTAAGCGATTTTTATCGGTTTTAAGCTGAAATAACCGCAGTAAAAAACGCCATTAAATCCGTAAAAAAAAACGCAGTGCACTGCGGTTTTTTTACGAAAGTCTAAATTTGCCGCAGTGCGGTTTTTATAGCGGTTCCCTTGCCAATAGGGAAGTATAGGTTTGGCACCTACAAAGGTTCTTCCGTTATCCGAATACATTTCTTTAGGTTTTCCCCTACGAAAAATAAAACGGTGAAGAGCACTAATAAAGGCCTGCGATGATAAGTTGACAATTAATTCTAAATGAATAGCCTAAGTTGCGAAGCATATAAATATGGCTATGTATGATTTAAATACAATACGATTTTTCTTTTTACCGCAACTTGTGATATTAACTGGGCCTATATAATCTACACCAGTTGTTGAGAAGGGATAACTAGGAATTATTCTTGATTTTGGTAGATTTGCCATGATTTGTTCTTGAGTTTTCCCTTTTAATCGGATACATTTCACACATTTTCTAATGCAATTTTGAACTGCATCATGTAATCGAGGAATCCAAAAATGGTTTCTTATTATTGAGCTTAATAAATGTGAATTGGCGTGTAAATATTTTATATGATTGTCTTGAATGATCAGTTTGGTTAATGCATGATGCCTATCGAGGATCATGGGATGTTTTTGATCATAGGATAACAATGATTCTTCTAAACGTCCACCAACTCTAAGTATGTGCTGTTCATCAAGGAATGGATTTAAATTCCTTATTGAACTATTTTTTGATACAGCACTTGATGATGTTAAAGCTTTTATTTCTGTAGAAAAGGATTCCTTTTGTGCATTTTTTACAAGAATTATCAAGGCATTTCTAAGTTCAAACATTTTTAAAGAACCAGTTATTATAGGGCCATTACCTCCATTTCTTCTACTAACTTTAGCATTGATACAAAATCTTATCATATATGCCATTATCCTAATTAATTGAGAAAAGTTGGAAAATCTAGAGAAAATTGGATTTGTAGTAATGGTAATTCCAATGAAGTTCTTTACCTTTCGAATTCCTAATTGTGTGCTATTAGCTGAAGGCGAGAATTTTATATCTTTTGGCCAGGCTTGATTATAAGATGACAACCAATCGGGTCCTTTCCACCATAAGGTAGAATTTAATAAATCTTCTGGATATAAACCTCTTGAAATGATATCTGCGGGATTATCTTTAGAACTAATATGATCCCAATGATAGTTTTTTGTGAGATTTTGAATTTTTTGTACCCGATTAGCTTCATACACTTCTAATTTATAGCTTGGGGTATGTATCCAATATAAGGCTATTTCGGAGTCGGACCATAATCTAATTGTACTGATACTGATATTATATAATGCTTTATGGACATAATCCATTAGTTCTGAAAGAATTAATGCTGCATTTAATTCAAGACGTGGGATAGATTGTCTTTTTAATGGTGCGACTCTTGATTTGGACATTAAAATATTTACATTTACGTTTCCTTCTTCATCAATTGATCTCATATAAATTGCTGCGCCATATGCTTCTTCCGAAGCATCGGCAAATCCATGTAACTCGTAAAGAATTTGATTATTACAAGAGAATAAATATCGAGGTATACGTAAATTTTTCAATAATGATATTTGAGATGATAAATTATTCCATTTTGAAAGAATATTTGTTGGGAGAGTTTCATCCCAATTTAATTTTTTATCATCAATTGTAATTGTCCAAACTAATTGCATCAACAATTTAGCAGTGGTAATTACAGGACCAATTAGTCCTAATGGATCATAAATTGTTGATATTTTTGAAAGAAGTTGCCTTTTTGTCATTATTTTATTGCCTTCATCTTTAGAAATTTTTATAAAGATTTGATCTTCTTTGTGAGCCAATGAGTACCTAAAGTGGTTATTCCAGTTCTCCCCAACGAGAGTACTTTCTGTAACTCTCGTTGATTCTCTGGAATAATTTCAAGTAATTGTGGATGGTTTGCGGACCATTTGCATAAAGGAAATCCTGCACTTTTAGTAAGTTCTATTAGTTGTTTAATTATTATAAGTGCTTCGTTAATTGTATCAGCTCCAGCGAGAAGATCATCTATGTATGTATTCTTTTTTAAGATGGGGCTAGCTTTAGGATATCTTTCTTGTTCATCATCAGCTAATTTATTGAGGCACCTAGTAGCTTGGTATGGAGAGGAAGTGACTCCAAAGGTTACAGTTTGTAACGCATAGGTTTTTAAAGTGTCCAATGGAGACTTTCTCCATAAAATCAATTGAAAAAGGGTGTGAGCTTGAATTACCCTAATTTGACGATACATTTTTGTAATATCTGCTGTGAAAACATATTTATATGTTCGAAATCTTAATAATATGGCAATAAGTTCGGATTGAACAACTGGACCAGCCATAAGTATGTCATTGAGAGATTTACCATTTGATGCTTTCATGCTTGCATCAAATACACATCGTAGTTTAGTTGATGTCGAATCTTCTTTAAATACAGCATGATGAGGAATGTAATATGATGGTTGATTCTCAGAGACAGTTACTTCTCTCATATGATCCATTGTTATGTATTCCTCAAGACATGCAGTATACATTTCTCTTAATTTTTCGTTTTGTTGTAATTTTCTTTCTAAATAGTAAAATCTTTTTAATGCAAGATTTCGAGAATTGCCTAATGTATTGGGATTTTCTTTGAAAGGAAGGTGAACAATGAATCTACCATCAGGTAATCGTTGGGTTGTATTTACGAATATTTGTTCACACATCCGTTCTTCTTCGGACCATAGTCGTTTTTCTACGGTCCCATTCTCCATGTCCCAGAATTTTTCCAGCAGGTTACATATTTGGAGATTATCGTTATAAGTTAGAGAACAGATTCCTTGCGAAATATTAGTATTTATTTGTCCTGTTATTATCCATCCTAGTCTAGTATCTCTTAGTCTTGGTAGATTTTTATGTAATATAAGTTTATTGTTTCCTAATATTTCCCAAAAAATATTTGATCCAATTAGGATGTCAATGTTTGAGGGAATATTAAAAGTAGGATCAGCTAATTTTATATTTTTTGGTATATTCCAATTTTCAATTGGGAAATGGTTATTTGGGATAAAATCTACTATTTTATCTATTACCAGACATTGAAGTGTTGTTTTAAATGAAGAATGGATTGAATTTATCACAGCAGAAGTAATACTCATGAGTTTTTGTACATAGGTTCCTCCTATGCCTTGTATATCATGGTTTTGTGTATATGATTCTGGTAATTGTAATTTGGATTGTAACCTTTCGGTTATAAAATTAAATTGGCTACCAGAATCGAGTAATGCTTTGACTTTGATTTGTCCAATTCGAACTGTTGCTGTTGCTAATACTTAGAGAACCTAATATATTTAGGGCTCCAAAAGTTTGTAGGACAAGGATTGGGAAGGAGTTAGGAAGATAAGATTCAGAAGTATTTATTTTTGATGTCTTACTTTTAGGTTGATCATCAACATCCATTTGAGGTGATTCCTTTTCGTTTAATTGTACTGCAGATGACGGACGATCACAATGTATTAATGTATTGTGTTGTCGATGGCAGATGCGGCACGTAAATTTGGAACATGATGTATTACATTTTCGACGCAAACAACGGGCGCATATTCTTTGCTTCCTCACGAAGGTGTTTCTAGCATTTGGTTGCAGTTTGAGAAATTGCTCGCATTCGTGGATAAAATGTCCCACACTCTTTTTACAATATAGACAATACTTCGAAGCATTTCCCAAAGGTTTTGCCATAACAGTTGCTGTCACTCCTCGTTTTTGGATAATTTTAGTTGTGCTCGAAGTTGCTCGTTCATTTGCACTTGCTCGACCATCCATGAATTCGAGGAATTCGTTAAACGTGTAAAATCTACGATTTGATGACAGTTCTTTTTCCCAATCATTCCGTAAGTCCAGAGTGGTTTTTTGCAGGAACCAGGAGATGAGAATTTGTGAGACAGGATCGAAGTTTGGGTCATTTTGATGTTCTTGAATAATGGATTGTAAAGCGGCGTAGTTTTGTTGATAATGCCCGACGAGTTCTCGTAGTGTAGTTCCTTTATTCTCGAGTGAAGGATATTATTTTCGGAAATGGACAAGTTTTTGACCAGATCGAGGGCATTACCTTTTAGTAGACTCATGAGGTAACTATGCTTTTTTACCTTTTTATATCTTTTTTCGTGGATGTTAATTGTATATAGATTTCTGAATGTAATCCAATCTGCCATATTTCCGTCGAATTCAGGAATACTCAATTCCGGTAATCGTATGTCGTCGGTGTCGAGATCATGTTGGGTCGATTTTAATTCACTACGTCGTTGCAGAAGCATATTTCTTGTTTGACGGTAGATTCGGAGAAATTCCGTTCTTTCATCGACGATTTCGGTAATTTCTTCTTCGTAAGCTTCGAGTTCAGCATTTTGAGATTCTTTTTCAAACCGATTTTTTAGATCGTATAAATCATCAATTTCTGCATCGATGATTTCGACTGCGGCTAATTCTTCGTTGCTTACCTCGGCGAATCGTTTTAAATCTCGTAGTATTATTGTCGACGATCGGGTATTGTTTCTGGAATCACCGATAGAGTTTGTATCAATTTCCAGTTCATCATGTTGTACATTGTTGTTGGGTATCACATCAGTATCCATTGATACTGATCGTTCACGTTCTTGGCTTGGTTCAGACATTTTTTAAATAGATCCGGCTCAGAGGACCAAAAATGGTAGTGGACTGTATAAATAATATTTTAGAGAGATGATTTCAGTTTGCTAGTTTGAACACATAAAATGAGATTTATCAAGTACATCTTACATATAACTTAATTAAAATGCTTAGTAAAATTAATGTCGAGGGTGGATGGTATTTTCTTAAGTTATTTACCATATGATGTTTTCCACGACATAATTTTTTTCTGTAATAATTTTTCCACAATTAAATTTTTTTCTAGTAACGTCCTCAACTAAAAAGTTTCTGATGGAATTTTCACCACTGAAATTCTTTTCTGAAAAATTTTTCACTGTTGAACTTTCATCTTTTTTTCAAAAAAATGATTGGTCATAAAAATGTTTATGAAAAAAATTCGAGCTGAAAAAATATTGATAAAAAAATTTGAACGTGGAAATGTCGGAGGGGAGGATTTATGCCCGGCTACTGGGTACCTTCCCTCACGAACATAAGATAGGTTACGCTTCAATACGTAGGTATCCCTTAAAGAGATCGAATTAACACTTGAGTACCCAAAGGTCAATAAGAAACACAATCACGCTTCACAATATGTATTGCATTGTAATACCACAGTTTACACTACACCATTAACGAAATAACACATGAACTGACTTACGTACAGCCGAAATACAATACAACTATACCAGACATAGGTACTGGCCTGACGTCTTGGAATAGCTCCGAGAGCTCACGCCCAGTGTTACCACCTAGGCGGAGCAGGCATTCCCTCTGTGACATATGCCCCTTCACCCCTTACCAAAGGTCAGGCGAACCTACCAGAGGAAAGAGGTGAATAGAACATACTTCTCACAGGAGGAAGGTACCGCACCACCCAGAGGTATGCCACTGTCACCACTCTTTCGGGTGGTGTGGTTACCTGGGCTAAGCCTCGAAGCACCCTGAGCTTTTGTGGGGTCTCTGTGACATAGTTGTATAGCTTTTATCCCTAACAAAAAAAAATAAATTTAGAGAAACTAGCCTATCTTAATTTTTACGCCTGAAACAGAAAACAAAAACAAAAACACAGGCAAAAAATGTAAAATAGAGAGACACAGAGACAAAAAATGCAATACAAAGAAAAAACAAAGGTGGCAAAAACGCCTAAAAATCACAAAAAATATTACAGAATGCCTTATGGGCGAAAAAATTACAACCATTTGATTAAATAAATAAAAAGAAAAATACTAAAAAATAAATTCTTACATAATAATCGTTGTATCCGGAAGTCGGTCGTCGTTTCCTTCACGGGGATTTAGCGTCCGTGTCAAACAAAATCAAAAAATCAACCTCAGCAATCTCCGACCATCATCAGGTATCGGCCTTAAGCGGAGAGCAATTAGTAAAGAAGATACTGTTTGTATTTTAAATAAATATGACTAGAATAACTAAGTAACCTAATTAACCTAATTTTACTTGTTCCAGGTGGTGAATTGGCGAGTCCATCCAAGTCCATTTGGTCCATCCATGGTCAAAAATTCTTGATGTTCCAGTTTTTCAGCAGGTAACATGTTCTAAGTGATATTTGAAAGCTTTTGAAAATTTAAAACATGATAACTAATCACTTTTTTTGTATCTTGATCTTTTGTTGCAGATGGCAATGTTGGATTTTCAGAAATACGACTAGCTTTTGTAAAAAAGGAACCAAAGGTCCACTCAGCACAAAAAATTCAGTCCTCTTGAAAAAAGATACCAGCACAAAAAAAAATTCAGGTCATTTTTTAAATTTTTAACATTGGAAAACCCAAGTACTTTTCCCTAGATGAAAACTGGAAAAAACTAATTCGAATTCTTTCCCATTTCTGCTTCTTTTCAGATTTGGTAACACTGAGATTCCTCCGAGTACCTTTTTTCTCCTAAAAGCTGAGAGTGCAAACTAAGCTGGCATGGCGACCATTTAGAAGCAAACCGCTTAAATTTGAAGCAAAGCACTCAGAAAACGGAAACCAGGTTCGAATTCGTTTCGAAAATATAATACACAACACTGTACTGGGTAAAAACCTGATTTGCAAAGAATAAAATTGAAAAATAATCAATCAATTCGACTGATTTCAAATACAAAATCCGCGAAAATGAACAGAGTCAAATTTCGCCTGCAACCAGACACAGAACAATCACTTGACCAAGACAGACGCTAAAGCAGAGCTGTGTATGGTGCTCAGTGGTTAAGGTCAAAAAATAGGCCGGAAAAATGACAGCCCAAAATCACAGAATATCCATAAAGACAGTAAGTCGTATCTGAAAATAAAGAATCCAAATTTTAACTGACTATTTCGAACTTTGAAAAAAAGCTTTTGAGTAATTTTTCCATTTTTTTATTTTTTATAGGTTGGAAAAAAATTTTCCAGTTCAAGATCCTGAGAATTTTCTATTTTATGACACAGGTGGAAGCAGTAAATGTGAAGTGACCATTTATTCCGGTACTTTCTTACACACCTTTCGTCAGATAAAATTTTCTAAAATTTTGGAACTTAACCGAACTGGTAAGCCATCATATCGAAAATCAAAAAATGTTATAAAAATTTCGAATTTTTTCAGCTTTTGGAAATTACTCTTTAAAATTCATTCAGCGTATAGATTCGAAATTTTCTTTCTTTTGCAGACCAAGATCCAAACGTGTACCTTTTGCTGTATGGATCAAGACAGGACCAGCTTTTTGTATTCGAAAAATTAGCAGTATTTTAAGGTAAAGAACAAATTGTTTTTGTTTTTCACTAAATAAGCATTTCAAGAAAACAATTCTTTTCTATTGTAAAATGCGCTAAAAATAAATTGCCAGAGTCATAAAGCACATAAGAACAAGTAATTTGAAACAGTTGAGAAGTACCTATCTGTCGGAGACTGCTTGGGTGGGTAACATTGAGATGTAGTTTTTATCTCTTTAAAGCATCGAATTTTAAAATTATTCAACTACCCAGCACCTTTTTAAACATTTGGAGATTTGAGGGGCTTGGTTCCAAAACTCACTTTTGCCATCAAGGTACTTCCCTGTAAGCATTTTGTGATAACCTATATCACAGTGATATCATTCTGCGACTATTTTGAGATATCACAGAATGATGTCTCTGTGATATGGTTGTGATATCACATCAAGAGTAGTAATATCACCTTCAAGTCAACCCAAAATATCATAGTGATATTTTTTATTGGTGTCACCAAAATATAAATTGGTGAAATTACAGTGATATTATCCAGTTAAAAGGAAATAAAGATCAGTGATTGGTGAAACTTTACTTTCTGAAATTCACAGGTGCATGGAGGCAAGTAATGTGTAGAAATTCAAACAAATTGAATTTTATTGTGATGAATATCTTTCACTCTTCTCTAGTTTAGTTGATCATATTTTTTCATTATGAAAAATCTCAAATGTGTTTGAGATTTTCAGAAATTTCTGAAAATCGTAATTGAATTATGATTGTTTGATAATTTAGATTTGAACAGTATAGTATATGATCCAATTCCAAGTTTAGTGTTTTACCTTAAATCTTAATATTGATATCATATTCAAATCAACTGAAAATAAAGAAAACATGACACCACCAACAATTCTGAAATGGAGTATTTCAACTGTGTGGTAGTATATAGCACCATCAATTTTCATTTCAAAGGAATTCAGGTAATCTTATTTTCTTCAACTCTGGGTATTTGTTTTGTCTAAATCAACATTGATCCATTATATTCTATTCATAATTTTTGTTGAAGGCTTACAAGACTGACTACTTCATCATTGAAAGTATGTAGGAGATTTAGCAAAATGCAACATGCTTCAAAGTTCAAAGTTAACCATGCATTGTTATCTATTATCATCAATAAATTTAAATTCAAAGTTAACCTACATGCAACACAGGTAAATTATTGTTTTTGAATAAAGTCTCTCATTATTTTGTACTTTTGGTTCTCTATCAGCATCTTTATTTTACAGATTAATCAACCTGAGAGTAAATGCAATATTGAAGTTATTTAATGAACAATAAGGAAGAGTGAAAGATGTTTCTCATGATCTCAAAAATCAAGGATCACGCTAGTGACCCACCCCGCCCTACAACGTCAAAAACGTAAATGAAACGTCGGAACTGCGTGACACTTATAATTCTCTGAGTACTTCGCACACAATTTCCGTGATTTTTTTGAAATTTGCAATTGATTTTTTTCGAGAATGACTGAATGAATTTTAAAAATGTTTACGGCAAATTTATTCATTTTTCAAGTCCTTTCTTTTAAATCTAAAATGAAATTGATACCTTAATTATATGCGGAGATATGAATTTCGTTTTTTGTTGAAAAACTCTTGTTTTGGCAGTTAGTTAAGCAAAGTTGAGAAAAATTGGTTGGGCCAAAATTTTTGAAATTTTGGATAGGGGTATTATTCATCCATGCGGAGATACTGACGGAGCCGGATTTTTGAAATTTTGAAAATTTCCCCTTCACCCCCCCATTTGGGGGCTCAAAAATTTTCAAAATCAAAAACTGGCCCCGTTATCTGATTTTGTGGTTAAAAATACATATTTTTTCGAAAATTCCAATTCAATCGAGTCATATTTCTTTATTCTAGAGCTTTTCAAAGTTTTTTTTGGAAAATGGCCCGAAAATCTCAATTTTCAAACTTCAAATGAATAAAAATGGTTGATAGTTGAACGTTGAGAATAAGAAAAGCGATTGAAGACATGTATGAACTATACATGTACAAAGTTTGGTTTTGATTGATGCTTTCAAAAACTCTGTAGCCCTGGCTAGAGGTTGTATGAAAAAGTACAGTGAAAGTTTTCGTAAATCAAAGTTTTTCAATTCAATTTCAGTGTTACCAGTTGTCGAATTGAAAATGTACATGTTTGTACTGTTGATAATATAGTGTTGGCATTTAAACAACTTCCACCAGCGATCCCTAAAGTACCACTTTCCGGCCATCTGATTGGCCATTTGAACGTCTCATCACCTTCAACTCCTCCCCCAAACATTTGTGATAAGGACTTTGACGAAATAATATCAGGGATGGTGGCCCGAACCGAACCCGGAACCCGGAAAAACCCGATAATTTTGGTCGGACCCGAACCGAACCGGAACCCGAACCCAAAAAAATGGAACCTGAACCCGAACCCGAAACCCGAACCCGAAAAACTTCGAACCCGAACCCTGAACCCGAACCCGAATCGGATGATTAATCGGGTTTTTTCAGGTTTTTGGGCAAATTACACCTCCACCTTCATATACATCGTTTTGTTTCATCTTTTCGATCGATGTTTAATACATTTCAGTTAAATAAAAATCAGAAATAAACTTTTTTCATTTCAAATTATTAAAAAAAGAAGAATCCGAACCCGAACCGAACCCGGAAGATCCCGATTCTGGGCCCGATGGTCCGAACCCGAACCGAACCCGGAACTGAAAAACCCTGAACCTGAAACCCGAACCCTGAACCCGAACCCGAACCCTCTGGCCCTCGAACCCTGAACCCCGAACCCGGAACATATGGATCCGGGCCGCCATCCCTGAATAATATCGTAGATACAATAATTTTACGCTGGAAATTTTTTATTAATTTCATTTCACCACTCCATCGTTAGCAATGCAATAATTAGCATAACATAAAACGATCGAAATGCCGGTAAGTCTTGGGTAAGTCAGTAAAAATGAAAGCCCCACACCAAATATTTGGTTCATTTCAAATGCTAAAATAAGTCTTTTACGAATGCTTGTCTGTTGTCAACCAGAAAAGAAAACCGATACACATAAAGGTAACCAAAAATTAATGCGGTAGATTTCAATTCGCAAATCAAATTAATACAACGGAAAGTGATGTTCGCCTTCAGCTAGAAAGCAGGAATAAAACGAATAAAATTACCTATGGTTACCTTTATGTGTGTTGGTTTTCTAGTTGACAAGCATTCGTTAAGACTTATTTTTGCATTTGAAATTAACCAAATATTTGGGGCTTTCTTTTTTATTTTTACTGACTTACCGGCATTTCGATCGTTTTATGTTATGCTAATTATTGCATTGCTAACGATGGAGTGGTGAAATGAAATAAATAAAAATTTTCCAGCGTAAAATTAAAATTGTATCTACGATATTATTTCGCGGATTATTTCGTCCAAGTCCTTCTCAATCTCAAGTTCTCACTTTTCAGTTATCACAAAATGTTTTGGAAGGAGTTGAAGGTGATGCGGCGTTCAAAGGACCAATCAGATGGCCGCAAAGTGATGCTTTAGGGATCGCTGGTGGAAGTTGTTTAAATGCATAGTGTTGATAATAACAAGGTTCAAGTGATGATAATTGAAATTTGTTATTGAATGAATAATAAATTAATTAATTAATCTCTGAAAGAAAAAACATCATCTCACTATCCATCGGAATTGATCAACTGAATAATTGACATCGGTGAAGAAGTTCCTGTACACATCCTAAAGAGTATAGTTGTTGTTGAGAACTAAAAAATTATTCAATTTTACTCCTAAAATGAAATCTTTCTCAATTTTTCAGACTCGAAATGAAACATTTGTCAATTTTTAAAGGGGCTCATCGATCTCAGCCATTTTTCTATTAATTTTAAGTACCTACTGAATTCAAACGTAACTAGGTAATTTTTTTGTGTGAAAATGAGAATTTGATTTGAAAAGCAGCACTTTGGGTATATTTTCTATTTAGACCATTGCTAATTATTCTGAAAATTTACAAGGTAACTTACAAAAAAGTCGTACTGAACATTTTGACCATTTCTCATCTTGGAGACGATAAAGCTTTTAAAAAATTCTATACTTTGGTATATGTAGTTGAAAAATTTTGATGGTATAAAAAAATTAAAATCTAGTTCTTCAGAAAAAAAATAACAAAAACGACGTCGATTTTCTTTATTTTTCTCATTTTTCTTTCATTCGTGTAAAAAAATTGAAACAAAATTATAAAAAATCATTGAAACTTCAAACATTGATGCAATACACATTGATTAGGTAGCAATGATAAATTGATAAAATGAAAAATGTTTAAGAATTTTTAAGAATAAATACGTAAATATAGCCATTTATATCTGAATAACACGTTTTGATTGGTTGAATCATCTTTTTAGATTTGGCAACATGGTATTCAAAGCAATAAGCATGCGAAATTAAGGAATGTTTTAAAATACGACTTTTAAGGAAGCTCTTAGCAAAGTTCTCCTGAGGAGAGTTTCAAAATACCAAACCATTCCTTAAAATAAGGTGTAAGGTATATTTTAACATTCGATCCATAGACTTATAAATAAAATCGGTTTGTCTATTTCGCATCAAGAGAAACCCCACCATTTCATTGTGTGGTGCCTTCAGCAACTTTTCCATTTCTATCATTCTCTTTCAAAATTTTTTCCAAAACTCAACTTTTGTTTTTTCTTAAGCTCTCAATATTTTGAAGTCGATTATTCACCTTACCTACTCAAAAATTTTTCAGTCAAGTTTTTGGAGCTGATAAATGTCTCGTCAAAAAATTGAAGTTAATAAAAAATTGAGATTGAATTTAAAAAATTGAGTTATAAATAATTAATGAAAAAAATTTAAGCTGGAAAATTGAACTTGAAGAAATGTTGAAGAAATTTGGAATTGAAATAAATCATGAAGCTGATGAAATTTTTTGGAAAAATTTGTAGCTAAAAAAGTTTTTGTTACAATTTTGAAAAACATTGAAAAATTTTTTGGAATCAATAGAGATGTTGGTCGGAAAAAATTAACAAAAAACAGTAAATTTGAAGAAATGTTGAAAAAATTGAAGATCTAAAAAGTTGATGTTAATAATAATATGTAGTCAGAAAAATTTGGGGTTAGGAAGGTGTTGATGTTGAGAAAATTTTATACTATGGTTAAAAATGTCGAAAATATTACAAACTCAAAAAAGTTCTTATTTTGTGTTGGATAAGAGAAATGAAAAATGTGCTGCATTGACAAAAATTATCCATCACATGAGTATTTAACTCAAGTTTTCATTGACACTAAAATAGAATTTATGTGTACAATAATTGACGACGTACAAAAAACAACTGATATCCGCAAAAAAATCTCTGAAAAAGAATGAGTCCCCGCCCTCTTGGGAGCATTAGTTTGCGGCCAAAGCCTGTGCCAGTAAAGTTTATCTACGAATGATACCTAGGTATCACATTTGAATATTTTCAATGTCACCGGATAAGTATTTCGATAATAAAATTTTATGATATCAAGGTAAAATCCGCCCCAAGAAACATCCTTCCATTTCAGCTTACAACAATGAATTGTCCTTGCAAGATATAAGCTCTATTAAATTATCAGAAATTCTTATTCAAAGCTTCGACTTGCATTATAGAGGTAAAAAATTTCAAATTCAGTTGTAATTTTCAAAAGTTTTCGAAAAAATTGTGGGGCGGACAGATAACCCAAATGTTTCTACATACTCAGGAGTATTTCAGAGATGAAGGTATCAGGAAGCGAACCCATTCTTTGAGGCCTAATATGGTTGTCATCTGTCCGCCCCACAATTTTTTCGAAAACTTTTGAAAATTACAACTGAATTTGAAATTTTTTACCTCTATAATGCAAGTCGAAGCTTTGAATAAGAATTTCTGATAATTTAATAGAGCTTATATCTTGCAAGGACAATTCATTGTTGTAAGCTGAAATGGAAGGATGTTTCTTGGGGCGGATTTTACCTTGATATCATAAAATTTTATTATCGAAATACTTATCCGGTGACATTGAAAATATTCAAATGTGATACCTAGGTATCATTCGTAGATAAACTTTACTGGCACAGGCTTTGGCCGCAAACTAATGCTCCCAAGAGGGCGGGGGCTCATTCTTTTTCAGAGATTTTTTTGCGGATAATTACAATCCTGTGATAATAAATTAGGTTAAAATAATAATGTTAGTACCAAAACTGAATGTAGTTTTAAATTGACATTTTATTCATCATGTAACATGCCTGTGATATATAATTACATTGTTTGAATAAAAATCAAAACATTACTCCAGTTATTATTTTTTTTAATAATTTAAATAAAATAGAAAAAATCCAAAATATCATTCAGCAATAAAAAAGTGACATCGACCAGATATTACTGGGAAAAATTCTGGTGATATCACCAGGGATATCACCTCAACATTCTGGTGGTATCACCAAACAAGTCACCAGGATGTCAGCCTGACTAAATGTCTGGGAACATTTAATATCACAGCGAAGTCGCAGTGATACCACTTAGTGATATCACCAATTACAATGTGATATCTCTGTGATATCATGGTGATATTACAATGCTTACCGGGAATTTTTGAGAAAACCACGAAAAACGATTTCAAGGTGCGCGTTTTGGGTTTCGATGCCAAAAATGGTCTAGATTGATGAAGTTGGTGTATATGAAGAGGCCTATGTGAAAAAAATCCAAAAGTAGTCGGCCATTGTGCTTTAAAGTTACAATTGCATATGGCAAAAGTGAGTTTTGATTCCAACTCATGATTTTTGCAAATTTTCATTACATTACGACGTTTAAAATTTGTTTTCATGACCTACGAACAAGTTTTTACCCTAAAGGTAGTAGTGATACGTTTTGTAGAAAGGGACCTAAGAGGTTTTTTCCCCTCTTTTTGAAACACAGTCCAGTACGGAAATCGTCAAAGAAGGAAAAAAAAATCTCCTAGGTCCCTTTCTACGGACCGCATCACTAATCTCTGAATCTAGCGCTTTCACTGCGGCTTTTTTCTCTTCATAATATCATTCGTTTTTGCCGGTTAGAAATACATTTAAAAACAGTTGGCATCAAAACTCACTTTTGCCATTGGCAAAAGTGAGTTTTGGAACTGAAGTCACTTTTCGATCGCGGATTCTCGCGGAATCGAGGCATTAACGTGAAAACGGAGACTGTAGGGTTGTAGAGCGTGAGAAACTGTATCCGAATCCGCAATAAAAACGAAAATGATTTTTGTGGCAAAAGTGAGTTTTGGAACTAAGCCCCTCATTTTGAAACTAAAATACATCTCCGAATATCGAATTAAAATTTTTCAGAGCATTTGAACTTAGATTTTTAATTGAATTGCCAATTTCAGCCAAATCTTTTAAAATATTTTCTGTATTGGCAATTTTGTCATCTTCAGCCTGATTTTTAGCATTTGATGGGTTTTCACCTATATCAGGCTGGGTGCGGGTATTCAGGTCCTTACCTAGCTCTTGATAGTTCAACCTATCAATAATTGAGCTAGAGTTTGATGCATTTTCAATTACGTTTTTGACGTTAGGTAGGTCGTTACCTACTTGTTCGTCTAAACTTGGTTGAATTGCATTATTTTCTAAATTTTTACCTAGCTCTTGGTAATTCAAAGAATGTAATGAGCTAGTAAATGGTAAATTTTCAGCCGGATTTTCGACATTGGGTAGGTTGATACCTACTTGACTGTCAGAATTGGGCTGAATTTCGATATTTTCATCTAGCTTTTGATTGTTTGGTTGACCATCAGAGCTAGTTAATGGGTTTTCGACATGTTTTAATGAATTCTCATCAAACCCCATGTCAATAATTACATAATCTGGTTTTTTATTTACACATTTGGGTACATTTTTTCCATCTTTTGACTGTTTGAAAAACTTTTTTACATCCAATGCTCTGTGCTTGTTATCAGAATTGACTCTGTTTAGATCGAAAATTATTTCCACAGGCACTAGTGAAAATTCGTGTACGAATTTTAGCATAGCTAATTCTAAAGGAATTTTCTTTTTCTTATTCGACTGAATTTCTTTAACAGGGGTTCCAAATTCTTTCTTGATTTTAAATTCGAAAGGATTTGTTCTAGTGCCCCTTTTTACGAGATAAGCTTTTGCTTTTTCTTCAAAATCGAAATATTTTTCTCCAGTCAAATGGAAAATGTCCCAATCGAGTTGTTGAAGGTCAGGTTTGGGTTTTTTAGGTTTTTTGACTTTAGGGTCAGCTTTTGGTTTATTTTTGCTGCCCTTTGGTCTACCTCTACCTCGTTTTGCCGGTACACCAGGTGGTGGGTTTCCATCCTGAGTTGGTGGTGTAGGTGGAGGAGGGGGTGGGAGAGCTTTGACAACGATGGTCGATTTTCTAGTGCGATCAATGGTAGTTTTAGGTGGTGCTTGCGTAATTTTGATTTTATCCTTTTTCACACCTGATCCAGATGGTCCCGGGTTGAAAGTTGGATCATCTTCATCATCTAAATATTCGATATTTGAGTCAATTTGAGAACTTTGTGGAATATCAGAATTTTCTTGTTCTCTGATTCTGTTTCGATTTTCGACTCTTTGAGCTTTCAATTCTTTTTTCTGCTCTTCAGACAGTGCCATTGATGCTTTTGTATACACATCGTCATCTATATTGTCCTCATCCTCTTCCTCTTGCAAATCAAGAAATTCACGAATTTTTTGTTCTAAAGTCTTCCTATTTATTAACGACTGAAAACATATGTTATTCTTGAATTTTTCTTGTTGTGCTTTAGACATAAATAGGGTAATTTGTCTGATATTGACGACTTTTCCTAAGTCATTAGGATTTTCAGACGCCGCTACCAGATAACAATTATGATCTCGCTTTTCTCTTACCCAATAGGTCCAGTTCATTTTGCAAACAGCTTTTGGGAGACACCTTTGTCCTTTTTAGACTGGCGATGCTGAGTCAGCAAAATTAAATCGCCTTCTTGGAAAGGTTTTGGGTCTCCAAATTTCTTATTGAAAGCATATTCTTCATTCATTCACTGAATTTTTCTTTTTTTGTGAATAAAGCTTTCAATTACCTGTTTGTCTGTCATTTCTTCGATTTTTAAATTGACATCGATCTGTTTGTATACAGACTTTTTGGCTAAGATATCAGCGAGAATATTGGTAAATTCATCTCCATAACCATAATGATGATGTATTTCATAAGCTTAGAATCTGGTCATGAGCTCTAGAATTTCTTTGAATAGCTTTGTGTGGATCACAGGTTTTTTAGCTAAATTTTTCCACCCATTCGCCATCCAAATTTTTGATGTATGGTTAATCGCAGCTTCGGCATATTTTGTGTCGGTGAAAATTCTGACTTTTTTGATCTCATTGAAGTCTAGAACTTCTAAAGCCGTCTTTATAGCCATCAACTCTGCCAGATTATTAGTATTTGGATATAGAGGGTGACTAATTCGTTCTGAGATGCTTTTTCCAGAATCTGATCGAAAACATATTCCTATGCCTGCTTTAGCATCTGGATTTCCGTTTCCAGCGCAAGCTCCATCTGCAGTCACTCTCCCATACCCATCTTTATCATAAGAAATTTCATTTTCCTTCAACTTTTCTTCCAAGAGTTTTTCTCTAGTAGTTGAGGAAAATTCTAACTTTTTCGACCATTCTTTGAGTTCCCTGAGGGCCTCTCTAAAATCGAAACTGGCCGTTTTTGATGGTAAATTATCTATTAAATCATCTGCAATGCCCCATGCGTCATTTGGCTTGAATTTGAAGTTCGTTGGAGTATTGTTAATTTCTTTTTCTATCTGCCCAATGTACTGATCCCAATCATAGTGTTTTTTCTTGTGGTCTTGCTTTGTATTTAGGCGTACTCTGATCCTCTCAGCAGTGGGTTTCATCGTTCTTTCAACCAAGCTGCTGCAGGGATTATAAACTGTTGAGTGCCCTTCTCTTATACTGTGTTTAAATAAGAGTTTTCTCCACTCTGTGCACGTAAACTGCTTACCGTTGTCAGTAATGACTTTTCCGACTTTTACACCTTTAGACTTAATATCCATGATTACTTCATTCATGGCTTTTGCAACTGGTGTCATTTTAATCGATTTTGTTGGTTTTAGCCATACTCTTGATGTGAAACATCTTTTGCGACTACAACAAATTTTGGTGCCCCTTTTCGATTTACAACGGGTCCGAATAGGTCAACGGAGAGAACATCTCCAATCGCGTATGACTCGATCTGGCCGTATTCCAGGATTTTGTGGTATCCATAGAATTTATTTGCCTTGCAGTTTAGGCATCCAGAGGTGATTTCTTTGATGTAACTTAAAGCATTTGGGTAAAAATAGATTCTATTAAAAATAACCTCCAACTTATTCACGCCAAGATGACCATAGAGGTCATGCAGATAGTCGATACCTAGTGTTATAAAACAGAATATTGGGCATGCACGGCACCGCTACTCCATTTTTCAGTTTTCTACATAACTTTTCATTACCTTCATCATCGATTTTGATCTTAAATTTCCTGGCCTTAGCAGCTTGGCGATTTTTTAGCTTTTTATTGAAAGCTGGAACTGAGGTTTTTAGGATTAACATTATCGCTTGGATGTTTTTATCCTCTTTTTGATGGATATGTATATTCTCCAAGTGATCCATTAATGTGTTCGTCATAGCTTCTGTGAAATTAAGTTCATAAGGCTGAGTTGATGTTCTACTCTGACGTCTGACCTTTTTGAGGTATGACGGTTGGATATTTGGTGTATGTCAGTTCTGGTGCCTGTAGTTTATATAGGCTCGGCTGTTGTTTAATATCGTATTTTATATCAAAGCCGTTTAACCTCGCAATCCAAGCTGCTGGCTTTCTGTGAGTAAGTGCCAGGCTTTCACACTCTTTAACGAAGGGTTTGAGGTCTTTTCTCACGTGAATGGTGCTACCAAGCAGCCAAATACCAAGCTTTTTGAATATAGTCATGAGATTATACATTTCTCAATCCAAGATGGTAAAATTCTTTTGGTGTGGCTTGAAGTAATCTCCGGTGTACATAACTACAGGGATGGCGGCCCGGATCCATATGTTCCGGGTTCGGGGTTCAGGGTTCGAGGGCCAGAGGGTTCGGGTTCGGGTTCGGGTTCAGGGTTTGGGTTTCAGGTTCAGGGTTTTTCAGTTCCGGGTTCGGTTCGGGTTCGGACCATCGGGCCCAGAATCGGGATCTTCCGGGTTCGGTTCGGGTTCGGATTCTTCTTTTTTTAATAATTTGAAATGAAAAAAGTTTATTTCTGATTTTTATTTAACTGAAATGTATTAAACATCGATCGAAAAGATGAAACAAAACGATGTATATGAAGGTGGAGGTGTAATTTGCCCAAAAACCTGAAAAACCCCGATTAATGATCCGATTCGGGTTCGGGTTCAGGGTTCGGGTTCGATGTTTTTTGGGTTCGGGTTCCGGTTCGGTTCGGGTCCGACTAAAATTATCGGGTTTTTCCGGGTTTTGGGTTCCAGGTTCGGTTTGGGCCACCATCCCTGCATAACTATGCGTTTTTCACCGTCGATTATCTGGTATATTGCACCATTCATACAGTCTAATGTTGGCATCGTATCCATGTAGATGTCATGACCGCTTTGGGGTGGCATGATTTTGAAATCCGCGCGATACGCTTGGCTGAGCAACTGAAAAGCTTTATCTTGAGCTTCTCCCCACTTAAATTCAACCTTGTTAGAAGTTAAAGCATACAGATCTTTGGTGATTTGTTGGTACTGAGGGATGAATTTTGCATACAATCCCGTCAGACCAATCAGAGCTAGAATTTCTTTGCCATTTTCCAGCGAAAATTTTCCATTTTTGGTTTGCTTTTGGACAAATGCATCGAATTTTTCGATTTTCTTATTTTGCTTACCAATCTGAGCTTTGGCAAGAGTGTAACCAAGATGATCTGTTGATTTTTGAAACAGCTCAGTCTTTCGTGCATTTAGTTTCAGCCCAGATTCTCTGATTTTCATGAGCACGAATACCAATAATGAAAGCATCTCTTCGAACGTTTTTGCTCTGAGAAGAACATCATCCACATATTTCAGAATTCCCTTTCTACCAGGGCTGGTGGAACACTACGTCATTTTGTTCTGTTCAGAACAGGAACAAATCATTGAGCGAATTGTTTTGTTCTGTTCTGGTTTTGTTCCAGTTATTTTTACGCTTTCTGTTCTGTTCTGTTCCGTTCCGTTGTTTATTTCGTTTTGCTCAGTTCAGTTCTGTTCTGTTCATCTGTTCTACTCTATTTTGTCCTGTTCCGTTCCATTCTGTTCTGTTCTGTTCTGTGTTTTGTTCGGTTCCATGAACTTTAAAAAAAAATCTGTAAATTGATGTTTCTCGTGCTTTAATTGAATGTAATTGTCAATCAATCTCAATTTTAATGATTATCTGAGGTTGAAGTGCGAAAAAAACGCTGCCTTTTGTACCCTCTTCCTCGTCCCTCTTGATGAAATCAATTACCTATATTTTTTTGATGAAAATTTTGGAAATCATTAAAATAAAATGAACATGAAAAAATACTTTTTCAGTTTTTTTGGACATAGGAAAACAAATATAATTGAAAATTTAAAAAAAACATGAACAAAACAAAGCGTTTTGTTCTGTTCAGAACAGAACAAAACAATTTCATTTTTGTAGTGTTCCGCTCTGAACAGAACAAAATATATTGAGATTCGTTCTGTTCTGTTCTGTTCTGTTCTGTTCTGTTCTGTTCCGGTTCATTTCTTGGAGAATTATTTTGTTCCGTTCCGTTTATTGTTCCGAACAGAACAGAAATTTTAGTGTTCTTTTCTGTTCATTTTGTTCTGTTCTGTTCCGTTCCACCAGCCCTGCTTTCTACTCGGTATTACTTTGTTTATCATTCTAATGAATTCTCCAGCTGAAACATCTAGTTCCATATGGTAATCTGGTAAATTCATAGACTTGGCCTTCAAATTGAAATGCTGTATATTTCATTGACTCAGGGTGTAAAGCTCTGTTCAAAAAACCCTGCACAAAATCCAATGTTGAAAAAATTTCATCATCCTCTCCATCAAAAATGACATATTCAAGTGGAGGAGGTTCTACGTAATTTGGCAGTAATTTCGCATTCAATTCATCAGATGCCAATGTCCATCTGATTGAGCCATCTTTTTTCTCAACCGGACATGAAGTATTTATATATGGAGAATCTGATAGTCGAACTATCCCTAGAGCCAGCATAATTTGTAAAGCTTTAAGCATAGCTTCTAGTTCTTTTCTAGGAGGTTTATACTTTTCTCCTCTCCAGAGTTCATCTTTTTCAGCTTCATCTCTGAATTTGAACACTGTTTGTTCTCCAGTATATAATCCTGGGAATATACTAAAGCAATCTGAAAATGTGAGTATCAATTCTTCAGCAAATTTCAAGCGTTCTGGAGAAGTCCAGTTATATCCTGCTATTACTTAAACCCAGGCCTTCCATTTTTCTGCAAAAATTTCTGGACCTGTATCTCTGATATCTTCTGGGTCTAAAGTAATGTTAACTTTAGCAGGGCTATATTTTTGAGTATAAAATATAGTTTCTTCTCTAAATTCTGGCACTACTCCGATTTTTGCAATCATTGTTTGGCAATAATATTGCTCTGGTGTTAAAAAATCTAAAACAGCAGGTTCTTCACCTTCGATATAAGAACAGTATGCCTTTCTTTCTTTAATCATAGGTTGGACACATAGTTGCTCCATTGATACTCTACCCAAAATTGAAACTGGGTTTGAAGAATCAATAATGTAGAAAGGTACTCTTAAATCTACATGTTTAAATTTAACATTAAAAACTGCTAAATACAGTTTTGATTTTACAATCGTATTATCTGCTAATTTGAATAATGCACTTCTAGGAATACTTATGAATTGTATTTTATTTTTAGGTACCACATCTAAAAATCTGTTCAAAGTCAACTGGGAAATAACATTTGGACATGCCCCAGTATCCAACTGTACTGTCATAATTTTTCCAGATACATCCAGGGGAATAACGCAAGTAGCTTCATCTGTATGCTCCGAAATTATCTGAGCTGACACCATTGGATCAATCTTTTGACTTTTTAGATTGGTGTTTTCAAGAGCGTGAACTCCTTCTAAAGTGGTTACGTCCGGTTCTTGAAAAATTTGTGCATTTATTGGATTATCTGTATCCAAATTAACTATATCAACGAGTTTTACTGGCTGTAAATCTAATTTCAACTCATTAGTTGTTTTAATAACATTGGACGAATTTTGACAATTTTCTTTGTCAATTTCATTCGTTTTTTCAATAGTTTTATTCACTTTTGAGCCTACGATTTTTGGCTCTAGGGATGGCGATACTGTATCGATATTTTGGTGGATCGATATTTTTGGGCCGATCCAGGCTGATATTGGATCGATATTTTTGCTTCGATATTTCAATGGGATCGATATTTTTTGCTCAGTATCGAAACCCGATATTTTTGTTCTCGTGGTCCCTGAAATTGGCTAAAAATTATGGATTTTTAAAAACAAAATCATATTAATTCTGCAACTTTGTGTTCTTGTCTCAAAAATACAGTTTTTCTTAGTTTTTAATAAAGTAATCAATTTTCCTATGTAAATTTTGGTGTAGATTTTGTTGAATTTGCTCTAATAGGAAGGAAAGAAAAAAATTAATATCGAATATCGATATTTGCGGTATCGATATTTTTGCCACCGATATTTCATGGATCGATATTTTTCATCCGATCCATATCGATACCAAGTATCGATACTCAAGTAAAATATCGCCATCCCTATTTGGCTCTGAGATTTTAACCTTTTTGTTTGGAATCTGAGTATTTTTACTTGACTCTGAAGCACTTTTGACAGCTTCATTATACAGAGACTCAAACATAACTTCTTCGGGATCTGGTATGGTTTTCTTAAAAACTCTACTGGCACGTTCGAGAAGTCTATCTTTCAACTGAGGACATACTTTCACTGCTTTTGATTCGAGAAACTGCTTTAACGCCGACTCAGGATCATCCTTTTGGAATTTGAATTTTACTTCCACAGTATTTTCGTCTAAAATATCATCCTCTGTCATCCAATTGAACACAGCCTTTAACTTTCCTTTAGCTCTAGGAGGATGGATTTGTTTTTTGAAAATCCAATTTTCCAAGTTTTTTAACAGCTTTTTTAGTAGGATGGTTCTCATAGAATAAGCTAAATACCATTTTTCTGTGAAACCAGAATAGTAAAAACGATGGTTCAAAGGTGTAACTTTGCCTTTATCCTCTATCAGTCTTAGTTGTTTACCATGTCTAGGCACTTCAACTGTTTTAGTTTTTAAAGCTTCTAGAGAAGGTTTGAAAAAATAGGAAATTCTGTCATCTGATGCAAAATTTGCAAACATTCTTCGAAAATTATAATATCTATTAGCAGAGACACCTTTTTCATATGGTCTTTTTGGTTTTACTATAGGAAAGACGAGTATGATTTCCTTCATCTGCTTTTTCACTAGTAGGTGATTGATAACTCTCACCAGTTTCTCCTCAATGACATCATAAGGTAACATTGAGTAGTTTAGTTCAAAAGTAGCGAAACTGAGAATAGCTTTTTGTTTTTGGAAATGGTCTACTTTTTCCAATTCTTGTAGAAGTTCATCAGCAGATATTTGTTCTCTCAAATAAGGTGGACATTTAAAATCTTTGTCGTCTTTGTGCAGATATTTCTCAATCATGTAAGCAATTGAGTCCCCAATCAAAAGAAAATCATCCAAGTCGGATGTGTCAATAGAAGATCCCTTCGCTTCTTTAGCTAGTTCGTCAAGTTCTAGTTTAAAGATTGCTCCTCCTCTGAGCCGTCACTCACTGTGACTTTTGGATTAGGAGAGGGGGGTCTATTAACATCAGGAATATCTTTCAAACTTGCATTAAAAGCTTGATTTTCTGTCTCATTCTGTGGCACAAAAACATTGTGAACTGGGATAGCTTTTGCCCCAGTGCCACCCATTTTGGCAGCAGTAAAATTCGGTTTTATAGGTTGACTTGCTGCTGGGATCGCCTTTTGAGGCGTATTAACCGGAGCTTTTTGGGTAAATTTGGCGGTCGGATCATAGAGCTTTTAATTTTGGATCTGGTTGGATACTTGAACTGGTGTTTGAGTTTTTTCAACCACTTTTGGGGTTGGCTTTTTAGCCCCAATCGTACCTCGTTTTACGTTATAGTCACGAGTATCCTTTTTGATTTCTTCTAACTTGGCTAAGCACCATTTCTCATCTGACTTATCTTTCCATGAAAATTTATTGGACATGCTCTCTGGCATTTTTTCATATGCTGTCTCAATAATGTCCATCATGTTAGGGTTTCTTAGCTTTGATAAAGTAAACAACCATTTTCCCAGAACTTCAGCGAAGTCAGCAGCAGTGGACGCATTGATGTCCATATCTCTGAAATTCTGCATGGCTTCGTTCTGAACAGGACAGCTCCAGAACTTATCGATCAATTTATCTCTTAAGACCTCATAATTCGATTCGCCAAATTTATTTCCTTTCCACTCCTTTCCTTCGTCAGAAGTTAATAACTGAAGGAGTAGATTGCAGCGGTGGTTGCCATAAACGCCGGCTGAGTTCATGTATGCTTCAAATTTGTTGAGAAACCAGTACACATGGTACTTCTCCGCTTCTCCAAACTCTACTCCGGCATTCTTCAATGCCTCTGCACTGAGGGGTTAATTTGGTTTAATCTCAGTTCGACCCGCCTTTATTGCAGGCTGGCCGACGCCTTCCTCCTTGAGCTTCTCAATTTCATTTCTATGCTCAATCTGGGTTTGCAGTAAGTGTATATTAGAGCTTGCCAGAGTATCTTGTTTTTTACTCAAAGTTTTATGGATCGAATCCATTTTCTCGTTTTGGGAAATAAAATTATCAACCATTGTATCAGATAATTGATCAATAATTTTATTGGTCTCAATTTGGTATTTGTGAGCATCATGGCCAACCACATATGTGACCTTCCAAGAAAAAACCGACCTTCTGTCCGAAAAAAAATTGAAAAAAAAAAGTGTCCCAATCAATCCAAAACCATGATTATCATTTGTTTTGGATTGATTGGGACACTTTTTTTTTTCATTTTTTTTTCGGACAGAAGGTCGGTTTTTTCCTGGAAGGTCACATATGTCTCACGCCTGATATTTTGAATATCTAGGGAATTTTTCTCAATAGCTTTGGCATGTACATTAAACTGCTTAGTCAGCTCTAATAAATGAGTTGACGCAGCCTTTGCCTCAGCTAATCTCAGTGCATTTTGGTTTTCCAAATCGCCCACTCTTTCACTCACTCTATTTATGTGAGTATTTGCCCAAGCTCGAGTATCCTCAAAAGCTTTACCTGTATTAGTCCCTGCTGTAACTGTCGTTGCAATAGGTACAAAGCCTCTAGCGCTGTTATGTAGGGACGCTCCTCTAGGGATTTGCACTTGAATCTCCCTTTCTTGGAGTTTGGGTACCTGAGTAATCTGGTATTTTATCTCAGGGAAGAAAAATCCAGCTTCTTGGATCTTTTTACCCGCGACATCAGGAGGAATGTACTCACTCACAGGTCTAGTCCTCGGGGGGTCTTTTAATCGTCCAAGTAATTGGCTCAAAACTGATCTCCTCACTTTGAGGTATCTCACCTTGAGTAGCTTCAGGTTGTTGTACCTGAGGTATTTGATAGTCATAATTCGGTGGTGGTTTACTCATATCAGGTATTTGAACATTTGAGTTAATTTCCTCTGAGCTTTTAGTTTGAGTTTTTGACTCAAAATGCACATTTGAGGGAATTACTCTCTATTCTCGACCTCCAGGGTCCGACATGTACATATTGTATCTGTTTCTCCCTGTTTTCGTTGAGGGAGGTTGCTCTGAGGTTGAGTCTTTGTTTACCTTGATATTTTTAATTTTTTGGTAAACTGACTCATCTTCTGAGTTTGAAAATTCCTCAGAGTCTTCAGATTTGTCAAAATCGATAAGGTCCCTCTCCTCACCATGTAACTGGTAGGGTTGGGTGGGAGGGCAAATTTTCTCAGCCTCCTTAATCCCTTCTTGTATTTTAAGGTAGGCTTTCTTCTTTTGCTCAAACATTTGAGCATCTAACTGAGCCTTTTTTAAGGTTTCCTCAGCCTCGAGTCGTGCTTTTTGAATCCTAGATTCTTCTTCAAGCATAGCTCTTTCACTTTCCTCCATTGTCCTGAGTAGTTTCTGAGCCTCAGCCAGATCTCTGACCTCTTTTTCCTTTGCCAGATCCTTACGCCTCAGCTCTTCTTGGCGCTGGCGTTTTTCTTTTTTCTCTTGGATTCTCTTGTACCTCTCCATCTTATCCTCCATTGCTTTCTTTTTCTTTAAAGCATCTAGTTCCTCTTTACTTTTTACTCTTTCTTCTTTCAGAGTTTTAGCTTTTTGAGAAGACTGAGTTTTTTGAGGAATTTGTTCATTGATCAGAGGATTTTGGGTATTTGAGGTACCTCTGATACCATTCGCAGCCTCATCTATGGCTGATTTGAAACAGTCAGAGTTTGAGAGATTGAGGATCGCCTCATCTGAGATCTGTTTGATTTTTTCATCAGTTTCTTCATCTGATATGATTACATTATCAGTATCAATAAATAGAGGATTAGCATTTGGAAACTGAGGTATCAGAGGATCATTCATCTCAATTTTTATCTCAGGATGTGGAGGGTTTTTATTTTCCGCTCCTGAGCCTGCCTTTTCACCATTATCATTCACCATATTGGTTGTGTTGAAAAAATCGTGATGGATTTCGTATTTAAAATCAGTAGGTATTTTTATACTACCTATCTGATTACCTTTTTCAAATCTTTTCGAAATGAAAAATCCTAATGCTGATTCTGGTAAAAAATTAGCATTTGGCAGGACACATTGAACTTGTGCTTTCTTTATCTGCCGACGAATTTATTGCAACATTACGAAGATTTATAGGTCGAAGAGGCCGACCTGCGGAAATTTATTCAGATAATGGTACAAATTTTGTCGCCTCAAACCACATTTTGATTAAAAAACTTGGCGAATTTTTACAATTTAATGAACTCAAAAATCAAATTTCCTCTTATTTAACTCCTAAAGAAATCACTTGGCATTTTATTCCCCCACGTTCTCCTCACTTCGGTGGTTTATGGGAATCTAATATCAAATCACTAAAACTCCAGATGCGCAAGGTTATTGGAGACGTCAAGCTTACTCAAAGTGAAATGGAAACCCTCCTTATCCAAATCGAAGGAATTCTTAATTCTCGCCCTTTAAATGCTGTATCTGATGACCCTAACAATATGGAATGTATTACTCCAGGTCATTTTTTAACTGGTTCTGGGCTATTAAATGTACCAGAAAAATTGTCTGAACAAGAAAAAACTCCACGAGATCGCTGGCATTTAGTTCAGCAACTTTTATTTCAAATTTGGAAGCGATGGCAAAATGAATATGTTGCCACCCTCCAGCGAAGGCAAAAATGGACTGATGCAGAGGTGGCAGCCTCTGTGTTGCACGTGTTGCCACGGCAACACGGCGAAAGTCTGTGGCAACACGGCAAAAATCTGTTGCAACACGCGAAATATGTAAAATCTTTGAGAACACGTAGATAACTATCGATAATTATCGATAACAAGAAATTTTGAAAAAGGCTATTTTTCAAGTTTTCATGTGTATTTATTCCAAAATTTTCGCCCTCGCTTTGCTCGGGTTATGGCATATTTTATATTTTTTCAAACAGTCTTTCCTAATAAGGGTCAAAAACTGCCGTTGACCCAAAATTGGTCAAAATGATTCCAAAAGGTTACTTATGGTCTAAAAACATCCCAAAAATTTTTTGGCCCTCTACCCCCTCCCCTTTCGGGATTATCGCACTTTTAATGTCGAAAATTCAACACGCGATATTTCTGGAAGGGGTGGTTAATAAAATGTGTACTTTCCAGAGATTATACATCTTGCTGGGTAGTACGAATGAGAATTTTTTGAAAATTTTCGGTTCACATTTTCCCAAATTTTTTCACTTTGAAATTTTCAAAAAATTAAAAAAAATTGAGGGGTAAGTACATGGCTGGAAATTTTTTAATATTTCCGCCAGGTCGTTATGCATCACATATATTTTTTTTTGGATTCTGAAATTGGGTGCAACATGGTCAAAAAAATCAAAACCAAAAAAAACGTGATTTTTTACTACTTTTTTACAGTAAGAAGCAAGGTATCCCTACTCAAAGTAAAATTTTGAGTCAAATCGCCATAAATTAAAAGTACACCATAAAAAAATTCCATTTCCAAAATTTTAAGCGCTGAAGTGCATTTCTTCAATTTTAGCGAATTTTTGAAATTCCAAAATATATTTGATTTGATCAACGAAAAAAGCTGAAATTCAATAACACCCTATTTCAGACCTGCCAAATCGATTGTAGGCGTTTTCGAGACATTTCAGGGCAACCAGAAAATTTTAACGATTTTCCAGCTCTGAAGAAAAGCTCATGAAAATGGCCCTTTCAATTGATTCAGAATTTTAAAAAAAAATGTATCTACAACTACAGACAATCAGCTTTTTGCCTTGTCGTGTGAGCACGGGCCAGCAAGATGTATAATCTCTGAAAATTATACATTTTTTTAACCACCCACAGATATCGCGTGTTGAAATTTCGACATTAAAAGTACAATAATTCCGAAAGGGCCACGGTAGGGGGTCAAACAATTTTTTGGGATGTTTTTACACCATAAGTTACCTTTTGGGCCCATTTTGACCGATTTTGGGTCAAGGGCCATTTTTGACCCTTATTAGGAAAGGCTCTTTTACTCAATTCTGAACGATTGAAATTGCAAAATTCACCATTGAAAAATTGTAAAAGTGGTGGGGTGTTGGGGGGGGGGGGGTGCGAAGCGACCTCTTATAGGGATTAGATATTCTTGTCAGTTCTTGGCAACACGCCGGTAAAATCTAGGCTGCCACCGCTGGACTGATGCCAAGAAAAACGTTAAAATCGGAGATCTCGTTTTACTCAGTAATCCTACAAATATGCCAGGAAACTGGTCTCTTGGCAGAATAATCGCAACATATCCAGGAAAGGATAATGTAGTTCGAGTAGTAGATGTTAAAACGAACTCTGGTATTTATAAAAGAGCTGTAAATAAGATGGTAATTTTGCCTTAGCTTTCGATAATAGATATCCTATATAGTTTACTCATATTTAGCATTAGTTTAAAAAAAAAAAAAACAATTTCGTTGAGGCGATGCCTCAAGGCGGGGAGGATGTTAAACACGGCATCACTGTTTCTCCCTCCCGTTGCTAATAACCTAACTATAGTTTCTGTACGTTCGTATGTTCATTGTACTTTTAGTGTGAAAATATACGTTTCCGAATGAGCATGATTCTATCCGCACCAGTTATAAAAGTTCGAAGTTACACTATACATTGA
This sequence comes from Pseudococcus jackbeardsleyi, assembly GCA_038380155.1. NCBI lineage: Eukaryota > Metazoa > Arthropoda > Insecta > Hemiptera > Pseudococcidae > Pseudococcus > Pseudococcus jackbeardsleyi. The sequence goes on along the minus strand of CM076240.1, from coordinate 30,029,084 downwards.
AGAAGGCAACTCGAAATTTTGAGGGAGAATAGAATATGGGTGTTTGAGGTAGGTAAGGTAAAATGATCTAAGTTGAATTCTCTCCAAGATTGAATAGATTTTGAAAGTTGTGCTAGTACCTATAAAGTATAACTGATCGAAAGTTATTCAAGTTCGAAGTTACAAAAGTAGGGGGTTTGTTTTTGTAAAAATTATGCATCATTGTATTTTTTGTAATATAACTTTGAACAGATTAAAATTTTGAACTCAAACTTCCATTTTTTATTTTTTATATCAAGTCGAAAAAGACTAAACTTGGTAGGTATGAAAAAAGTAAAAAAACACCACACTACACGTTACACTACACTACACGTTACACCACACTACACGTTACACCACAAATTGGTGTGTTTTAGAGTGATAAATTTGATGGCTCACGGTTTGCACCAGGGCAAAGTAACCGCTAGTGTTTTCACAATCAATTTTAAGATGAAGGGTGAAGAAAAGTACTTTGAAAGCCACAAATTAGTGTGTTGGTGAATTTCGATACTTAGAATCGAAATTTAGACATTAGAATTGAAACAAAACAGCACAAAATTTTTTGTCGACTTCCCGATCAGCGCGGTGGCAATTTTTTTTTACCAACTTTGGAAATTCGTTGGAAAAAAATGGCGGATTTTTGCCATTTTTTTGCCAAAAGTTCACTTTCATCAGGTGGCAGTTTTATTACCAACATTGGCAATTAATGTTGTCAATAAAACTGCCAATAGAGGCAATTTGTTGGTAAATTATTAATTTGGAATGAAATTGCCAACAAATAGGGTTGGTGCAAAAAAAATAGATTTGGCTGAAATTGAAATATGTTATAGAATACACAATTATAACTTCAACAGAACAAACCGCATCCAAATCGGTCCATTAGGACCAAAGATATTGACCATTGAATTCTGCAGATTGAGCGGGTCGCGAAAAAAAATCGCAACGCGCGTTACATCGTTGTGACGTCAGTTCCTCGGATTAAAACGGGAACGAAACAGCTGTCGCGTTAAATTACATTATGATTTTTCGATAATTTAATACTTGATCGTGATTTATTGTTAATTTTTCAATACATACTTTATAATTTATTTTACCATGGTTAAAGAATATTTAAAAAATGTATCAGTTGGAGTTATTTAAAGCTATACAAGAGTCAAAATTACTTATCCTTATTTTCCAACGGCACTTTGGGTGCTCGGCTCGGTTCGGTCACTTTCGTGTGACTTGTGTTTTTTACGTGATTACGCGAGCCTGTTTTATACGGATGATTTTTTTTTTCAAAGTCCACATTCCGACGTTTTTTTAACTTCAAAATTTTTCTTGACAAGGTCTGAAATCTGAATTTTTTTCAACTTTTAAATAATATTTCTTTTTCTTGACGAGGTCTAAATTTTTTACGAATTTTTTTTTCAACTTCAAAAATCAAAATTTTTCTTGACGTGGTTGATTTTTTTTTCAACTTCGAAATTTTTCTTAACGAAGTCGAAATTTTTTTCAACTTCAAATTTTTTGACTTGTTCTAAATACTTTACCAAACTTCAATTGAAAAGGGACTTAAGTGTAACTTTGTTTACAAAACAATAAAGTCTCTTTTCTCATATACAGTTTTTTGACTTATACCATCTGTATTTCTTCACTTTCTTGACTTATATACCCTTTGTACGAATTATGATTCAGTTGAAAAAAAAATTCGTAAAAATTTAGACTTCGTCAAGAAATCTTATTTAGAAGTTGAAAAAAATTCAGACCTCGTCAAGAAATTTTGATTTTTGAAGTTGAAAAAAAAATTCGTAAAAAATTTAAACCTCGTCAAGAAAAAGAAATATTATTTAAAAGTTGAAAAAAATTCAGAGATCGTCAAGAAAAATTTTGAAGTTGAAAAAAAACGTCGGAATGTGGACTTTGAAAAAAAATCATCCGTAAAACAGGCTCACGTCTTTGATTATATAACATGGATTGCTAGTTCATATCAGGTGTTTTGAAGAGGAAAAAAGAAAAGACCGAATTGCGAAGCGCATGCGTGAATCGTTGAAATTGTGTTTGAATTGAAGTTGAAGTCACAAAGTTGATTAATTACTTACAAAAGAATCCCAAAAACGTTGCAATTCGACTGATTTTTGTATGTTTACCACCAGCTCACTTTGAATAAATGAAACTTCAATCAAAAATTACTGATAAATCGCAAATTTGAACATTTTCTATCATTTGGAATTTTAAAATTTTTATACTGAGAGTAAACAAAAAATTTTCCAGCCACTAATATGTCCCATTACAAGCCAAATTATCCAATCAAATTACGAGAATTTTGTATAGAAAACAATAAAATTTTCAAAGATTTTCAAGCATGCGCACAAAATTTTGATCTTTTCTTTTTTCCGCTTCAAAAAACACTTCTTTTTACACAGCAACTGGCTATCCATGTAATATATAAAATCAATGGCTCACGTAATCACGTAAAAAACGCAAGACCCACGAAAGTGACCGAACCGAGCCGAGCACCCAAAGTGCCGTTGGAAAATAAGGATAAGTGTCAAAATTCACAGGATGTAGGCCATTTTCATAGAGATATTTTTTTATATCAATTCAAACGAGAAATGAAGTTGGGTTTTCAAATTTCGTTCTTTTTTTTGTTAAATAACCCCAGTATTTTCATCTTAACCCTGGAAAGGGCGTGGGGGGGGGGTGGGTAAACCTTGTAATTTTCAAGGAGTACCTATTTTAGGAATGGATCAAAAGAAACATTTTTATGTCGTTGTGAATTTGTTTTTTGAACTATTACAGGGCTCGGAAGATAGCTTCATTTCCACAGCTTCATTCTCACAAACATAACAAAGTTCACACAGAGCAGTACAAATGAGCAATAGAACAAGGAATATAAAATTGAAAAAAAAAATTAATAATAGTTTAAGTATTTAATTATCTGATTCAACACACATACTGAATTGATATCTATTAGGTACAAAATGAATTGATTTCTTTTCTGTATTAATGAAATGAAAAAATATTTCACAATATTTTTCAAAGTTGGGAAAGACCATACTCAAAAAAAATACAAATGACTAACTGAGGTTTTGAGTTGGCTGAGATGTTCCTCAGACCCTACTCTATCACCTCAGATATTGTTCACTCGCGCACTCCGATTTGAATGCTCACATCTGAGGTGAGTATTTCGAGATTTGAATTTTTTCCAAGTTTTCAAATATTTAAAAAATTCTCAAAAAAATTACAAACGACTAACTGGGGTTTTGAGTTGGCTGAGATGTTCCTCAGACCCTACTCTATCACCTCAGATATTGTTCACTCGCGCACTCCGATTTGAATGCTCAGAGGAGAGGGCGATTTCTCAAACTTGGAATTTTTTCCAAGTTTTTCAAATATTCAAAAAATTCTCAAAAATAATACAAACGACTAACTGGGGTTTTGAGTTGGCTGAGATGTTCCTCAGGCCCTACTCTATCACCTCAGATATTGTTCACTCGCGCACTCCGATTTGAATGCTCACATCTGAGGTGAGTATTTCGAGATTTGAATTTTTTCCAAGTTTTCAAATATTTAAAAAATTCTCAAAAAAATTACAAACGACTAACTGGAGTTTTGAGTTGGCTGAGATGTTCCTCAGACCCTACTCTATCACCTCAGATATTGTTCACTCGCGCACTCCGATTTGAATGCTCAGAGGAGAGGGCGATTTCTCAAACTTGGAATTTTTTCCAAGTTTTTCAAATATTCAAAAAATTCTCAAAAATAATACAAACGACTAACTGGGGTTTTGAGTTGGCTGAGATGTTCCTCAGGCCCTACTCTATCACCTCAGATATTGTTCACTCGCGCACTCTGATTTGAATGCTCAGAGGAGAGGGCGATTTCTCAAACTTGGAATTTTTTCCAAGTTTTTCAAATATTTAAAAAATTCTCAAAAATAATACAAACGACTAACTGGGGTTTTGAGTTGGCTGAGATGTTCCTCAGACCCTACTCTATCACCTCAGATATTGTTCACTCGCGCACTCCGATTTGAATGCTCAGAGGAGAGGGCGATTTCTCAAACTTGGAATTTTTTCCAAGTTTTTCAAATATTTAAAAAATTCTCAAAAATAATACGAACGACTAACTGGGGTTTTGAGTTGGCTGAGATGTTTCTCAGGCCAAACTCTATCACCTCAGATATTGTTCACTCGCGCACTCCGATTTGAATGCTCAGAGGAGAGGGCGATTTCTCAAACTTGGAATTTTTTCCAAGTTTTTCAAATATTCAAAAAATTCTCAAAAATAATACAAACGACTAACTGGGGTTTTGAGTTGGCTGAGATGTTCCTCAGACCCTACTCTATCACCTCAGATATTGTTCACTCGCGCACTCCGATTTGAATGCTCACATCTGAGGTGAGTATTTCGAGATTTGAATTTTTTCCAAGTTTTCAAATATTTAAAAAATTCTCAAAAAAATTACAAACGACTAACTGGAGTTTTGAGTTGGCTGAGATGTTCCTCAGACCCTACTCTATCACCTCAGATATTGTTCACTCGCGCACTCTGATTTGAATGCTCAGAGGAGAGGGCGATTTCTCAAACTTGGAATTTTTTCCAAGTTTTTCAAATATTTAAAAAATTCTCAAAAATAATACAAACGACTAACTGGGGTTTTGAGTTGGCTGAGATGTTCCTCAGGCCCTACTCTATCACCTCAGATATTGTTCACTCGCGCACTCCGATTTGAATGCTCACATCTGAGGTGAGTATTTCGAGATTTGAATGTTTTCCAAGTTTTCAAATATTTAAAAAATTCTCAAACAAAGTACAAACGACTAACTGGAGTTTTGAGTTGGCTGAGATGTTCCTCAGACCCTACTCTATCACCTCAGATATTGTTCACTCGCGCACTCCGATTTGAATGCTCAGAGGAGAGGGCGATTTCTCAAACTTGGAATTTTTTCTAAGTAGGTAATTATTAAGAATGTAAAATTGAAAAAAAAGTGGAAAAAACAAAATTCAAGTTTGGAATGATTTTATTGATAAACAAATTTGTAATTCGAGATTGGGTACAATATTTTGGACTTAGATCGTTGAACTCTGGTTTATGGTGTGGTCCTGGGATAAAATTTCATTTCATTTCCTGTTTGACTGAGCCACTCTATCGCCTCAGATTTGCCACATTCACCCACTCTGGTTAGTTTGCTTTCCGGATTTTTCTGAAAAAAAAAAAAAAAATTATTAAGGGTTCGTTACTTTTCTTTCCTCCAAGTTGAGTTCATAATATTTTTGCAGGTTTCCACGCCACCCAATGAGGTACTGCTTCAGCGCGTTTTTTTATAGTGGTTCCCCACTGGTGAATGGGTATGCTTTCATTGCTTTTGTATGTACATATCACATAATAACATGATTCTTTTGACCTTTCTCATCCTAAAGTTAATTGATCGTAAATTTTTCAACTTATGACAACCAATTTAGTATGTTGGAAAAAATTCAAATCTCAAAATACTTACCTCAGCTATGAGCATTCAAATCGGAGTGCGCGAGTGAACAATATCTGAGGTGATAGAGCAGGGTCTGAGGAACATCTCAGCCAACTCAAAACCCCAGTTAGTCGTTTGTATTATTTTTGAGAATTTTTTAAATATTTGAAAAACTTGGAAAAAAATTCCAAGTTTGAGAAATCGCCCTCTCCTCTGAGCAATAAAATCGGAGTGCGCGGGTGGACAATATCTGAGGTGATAGAGTAGGGTCTGAGGAACATCTCAGCCAACTCAAAACCCCAGTTAGTCGTTTGTATTATTTTTGAGAATTTTTTAAATATTAGAAAAACTTGGAAAAAATTCCAAGTTTGAGAAATCGCCCTCTCCTCTGAGCATTCAAATCGGAGTGCGCGAGTGAACAATATCTGAGGTGATAGAGTAGGGTCTGAGGAACATCTCAGCCAACTCAAAACCCCAGTTAGTCGTTTGTAATATTTTTGAGAATTTTTTAAATATTTGAAAAACTTGGTAAAAATTCAAATCTCAAAATACTTACCTCAGCTGTGAGAATTCAAATCGGAGTGCGCGAGTGAACAATATCTGAGGTGATAGAGTGGGGTCTGAGGAACATCTCAGCCAACTCAAAACCCCAGTTAGTCGTTTGTATTATTTTTGAGAATTTTTTAAATATTTGAAAAACTTGGAAAAAATTCCAAGTTTGAGAAATCGCCCTCTCCTCTGAGCAATAAAATCGGAGTGCGCGAGTGGACAATATCTGAGGTGATAGAGTAGGGTCTGAGGAACATCTCAGCCAACTCTAAACCCCAGTTAGTCGTTTGTATCTTTCTTGAGAATTTTTAGAACATTTGAAAAACTTAGAATAAATCTGAAATTGAAGTTTCAAATACTCACCTCAGCTGTGAGCAAACTAATCGGAGTGCGCGATTGTGATCTATCTCAGATCATAGAGTAGGGTCTGAGGAACACTCTAAACCATTCAAACCTCTACAGTTTTTTTGGATAATTTTTTAAAATTTGAAAACATTGAAAAAATTACAAGTTGAAATTATTCACCTTTTAAAACATTTTTTCATAGGAAAGAACTGTAATGTTATCCAGGATTATTAATGTTCAGCCTTATATAATCATTATAATCAAGATGTTTTCCAAAAAGTTTTCTCATTTTTGTTGCACTGTGGCATCACTTTGCTCAGTTTTGCTGTTTGGTGTGAATTTTGGAAATGATGCAGAAATGATGCTATGGAAATGAAGCTAACTTCACGCACGTTGTTTTAAGATGTTTTCAAACTTAAAAATTGTTTTTACCTCAACATTACGTCATTTCTTTCAATTTTTATTATTTCACATTTTCTCATAATTGGAGATTTTTTCCTTCTAAAAAGTCAATTGTAATGAAGTCAAAAAAATTTAATAATTTGTCAATTACCAAAGCATTCAAGAGCAAAAACGAAGTAATTGTTCAAAAAGCAAATTCACAACTGCATAAAAAATTTTCTTTCGATCCATTCTTAAAATAGGTACTCTTTTACCTCAACATTACGTCGCGTCATTTTTTTTCAATTTTTATTATTCCACATTTTCTCATCCTTGGAGATTTTTTTTCTTCTAAAAATTCACAAAATGGCAATGAAGTCAGAATCACCAATCAAAACCAATCGTATAGAAGCTTAGTTTGAACTTTTGAAGTTACATTTTAAAACCTAAAAGTTTGTGGAATTCGGTGAAACATTTGTCAATTTTTGAAGGGGCTCGTCGATCTTGTCCATTTTTCTACTCGTATATAAAGTACTGAATTCAAATGTAATTTTTTTGTGTGAAAATGAGAATTTGCTTTGATAAGTAGCACTTTGGGTATATTTTCTATTTAGACCATTGCTGGTTAGTGTGAAAATTTACAAAGTAACTTACAAAAAAGTCGTAAGGAACATTTTGACCATTTCTCATCTTGGAGGCGATAACGCTTTTAAAAAATTCTATATACTTTGGTACAGTTGAAAAATGTTGATGGTATGAAAAAATTAAAATCTAGTTTTTCAGGAAAAAATTAACAAATGACGTCGATTTTCTTTATTTTTCTCATTTTTCTTTCATTCATGTAAAAAAATTGAAACAAAATTAAAAAATCATTGAAACTTCCGAGAAACTTCAAACACTGATGCAATACACATTGATTAGGTAGCAACGATAATGAAAAATGTTTATGAATTTTTAAGAACAAATACGTAAATATAGCCATTTATATCTGAATAACACGTTTTGATTGGTTGAATCATCTTTTTAGATTTGGCAACATGGTATTCAAAGCAATAAGCATGCAAAATTAAGGAAAGTTTTAAAATACGACTTTTAAGGAAGCCCTTAGCGAAGTTCTCTTAAGGAAAGTTTCAAAATACCAAACCATTCCTTAAAATAAGGTATCCTTACGTTTTAAGGTTTACTTAAGGTATGTTTTAACATTCGACCCTAGGTTTGCGACGCTGATACGAGGAACTGACGTCACAGGGCATAATTTCGTTGAGGCGTTCGTTTTTCGAACGAGTTCAAAAATCGGAACTTTAAAATTTTTTTTTCTCGGGTTCTACTCAACCGATTTGAGTGCGGTTTGCTTTATTCAATTTATAATTGCGTATTTTATAACATATATCAATTTCAGCCAAATCTAATTTTTTTGCACCAACCCTATTGTCAACTATCATTGATTATTAGAACTTGTTTTGATGGCCAGTTGTTTGATTCATGATTTAGAAATATTTGGTCGCCTATTTTAGAAAATTCTACTCTGCTTCACGAAATGAGTAGGAAAATAAAATTTTTCATGGTTTATGGCTATGTTTAATCTCTAAATTTTTAAAAGCTTTGAGTTTACTTCAAAAAAACTTGAATGACGTTTTTGACTTTTAGAAATTCGTTAAAAATCTATCGAATATGAAAAAATGAAAGAAAAAAAATGACTTCAATGTGCTTATGTAACTAGGAAGCAAGGACGTACTATAATATGGACTGCTAATTCAAATCGAGGGATTTGAAACAGCATATATAGGTGCAGTTTTTTCTAAATTGAGTGCGCATGCTCGAGATCTCTTGTTTATCACCGAAAGTTATTTGTTCAGTGGCCAAAGGTTTTTCTGTATTATGGTAACTCAAGGTATATCACCATTAAAAATACATATCAATTCAATGTAGTGAAAGTAATTTCAAGACAACTCTGATTGAAAAAATCATCTATTCATGAAATTATTCCCTATTTCTAATAAAAAATACCTATTTTGTAATATTGAGAATAATAACACAAATTATGCAATGTTTTTGGTGTTGTATATTTCCATTCCTGTGGAAATGTACCTCGAATTTTCAAAGTAAATAAATAATACACAGCCGCCAAACAGAAATTGTTCATACCATTCGCATTCGGATTTCCCGATATCCAAAAAGTGCACCTATATATCGAGCTTCAAAACAACGCTCATTTTTAACATTGGATTAGCAGTCCATATTATAGTACGTCCTTGCTAGGAAGGTAATTTTGTAGAAACTCAGAATAATGGCAAATTGTTGGTTAGCAATGCCAAAAATAATATCAATTTGTAAAGATTGAAAGTGATTAGAAGAAAAAAAATTGATAATACATATATTTTTAAAGGTTTCACAATAAAATAATTGATGAATTTTATGTATTTACTAGTGGGAAACCCATCCTTCGGATGGGATAGGGGTTTACATAATATCAATTAGTATGGTCCGCCTCGGGGCCCCAATCCCTGTATTTTTCAAAATTATGATTTTTTAATTTTTTTCTACATTATAAAAAAAACTCGAGAGGTGAACGATTTTCAAAGATTTTGAATTATTTCCCATTCCCTCGCTTTGCTTAGGAATTAAACCTCAAAATTCGTCAAAAATCACTTTACCTCTCTCGTAGCATAATACACTAATTTTAATATGAAGAGACTTTCAATTATATGTGACCCGTGCAGGGAAAAGGTACCTAAAGTCGGATATTTCAAAAATTAGTTTTTTGGCTTAAATGATAGGGAAGACTATGAGGAACATTTTAAGACTTGGATGAGCATTTTAGGTCAATGTTTTGGTGAGATAGAAGCATTTGAAAATTAGAAAATAATGAATTTCAAAAAAAAGAAATTGAAAATAACACGTTTAAAGCTGCGTAGTGGTCTGAAGTGCTTGCAAATGCATATGCAAAAAAAAAATTGAAAAAAATCACCCATTTATGTTTCCGACTTCAAGTACCCTCTCCCTGTAAAGGTCGCATATTTTTGTCAAAAGAAGAGACCACGCTAAAAAGGTATTGCATTTCATTGGGAGGGGGAAGAGGGGAGATTCACAATAAATTTACTGTTCAGAAATTTTTTCTAGGTATTTAACAACCCGTCTCATGTAAATGATCGCAAATGAATAATTAACCTTATTTATTTGAGCAACAGACCCGTCCCATCCCGATCACAACAAAATTGTTCGTTTTTATGATGCTCTGCAATTTTTTTCCAACTTGTTTGTTCATAAGTGAGTAAATTTGAAAGTAATCTGGCCCAAAAAAATTAGGTTTTGCTCTATTATAAAATTTCTCTCACCCGTCGCAGTCTTACTCTCAATTTTAAAAAATATCAAACTGTACCTTGAAACAAAAAGAACTAAAATTGTTTGTTTTTTATATTGCTTAGAAATTTTTTTTAACTTTTTTTCATAAGTGAGTAATTTTGAAAGTAATTTGGCCTCTCCTTCCTCCTGCCCCCCTCCAATAAAAAAATAGGTTTTGCCCTATTATAAAAGTTCTCTCACCCGTCGCAGTCTTCTCCCCCCCCCCCCAAAAAAAAAAAATCCAAGAAATTTTGAAAGAAATTATACTGATGTGTTGTAATACGGGCAGCATTCGATATAAATTTTTCCCCAAATAAATAAATAATTATCGAAAAATATTCATTTATTTTTTATTGCCTTCTAATTTAGAAATATTTCATGCGAAAACATGTGAAAATTGGACAATGAAAAAAAAAATTAAAAAATGCCAATATATTTTTACCTATTAAACATCCTACTTATTTCGATGAAAATGAAAACCCCGAATTAGGAATTTGGCAACCAACAATTTTTCATGTTGAAAAACTGCCTGTGAATTACAGACAGATGCCCCAATACTACTTTCCCCATGAAATAAAATTTCGATCTTGGATTTTAGCAAGGAACTAGTGGGAAACCCATCCTTCGGATGGGATAGGGGTTTGCTTAATATCAAGTATGGTCCGCCTCGGGGCCCCAACCCCTGTATTTTTCAAAATTAAGATTTTTTAATTTTTTTCTACATTATAGAAAAAAATAGAGGGAGTAAAAGTACCTAGACTTTTACTCCGTTTATTAAAAAACCCGAGAGGTGAACGATTTTCAAAGATTTTGAATTATTTCCCATTCCCTCATTTCGCTTAGGTATTAAACCTCAATATTCGTCAAAAATCACTTTACCTCTCTCGTAGCATAATACACTAATTTTAATATGAAGAGACTTTCAATTATATGTGACCCGTGCAGGGAAAAGGTACGTAAAGTCGGATATTTCAAAAATTAGTTTTTTGGCTTAAATGATAGGGACGACTATGAGGAACATTTTAAGACTTGGATGAGCATTTTAGGTCAATGTTTTGGTGAAATAGAGGCATTTGAAAATTAGAAAATAATGACTTTTAAAAAAAAGAAATTGAAAAAAACACGTTTAAAGCTACGTAGTGGTCTGAAGTGCTTGCAAATGCATTATGCAAAAAAAATTGAAAAATCACCCATTTTTCATATGTTTTCCGACTTCAAGTACCCTCTCCCTGTAAAGGTCGCATATTTTTGTCAAAGGAAGAGACCACGCTAAAAAGGTATTGCATTTCATTGGGAGGGGGAAGAGGAGTGATTCACAATAAATTTATTGTTCAGAAATTTTTTCCGGGTATTTAACAACCCGTCTTATGAAAATGATTTGCAAATGAATAATTAATCTTATTTATTTGAGCAGCGGACCCGTCCTATCCCAGTCACAACAAAATCTTTGATTATATAACATGGATTGCTAGTTCATATCAGGTGTTTTGAAGAGGAAAAAAGAAAAGACCGAATTGCGAAGCGCATGCGTGAATCGTTGAAATTGTGTTTGAATTGAAGTTGAAGTCACAAAGTTGATTAATTACTTACAAAAGAATCCCAAAAACGTTGCAATTCGACTGATTTTTGTATGTTTACCACCAGCTCACTTTGAATAAATGAAACTTCAATCAAAAATTACTGATAAATCGCAAATTTGAACATTTTCTATCATTTGGAATTTTAAAATTTTTATACTGAGAGTAAACAAAAAATTTTCTAGCCACTAATATGTCCCATTACAAGCCAAATTATCCAATCAAATTACGAGAATTTTGTATCGAAAACAATAAAATTTTCAAAGATTTTCAAGCATGCGCACAAAATTTTGATCTTTTCTTTTTTCCACTTCAAAAAACACTTCTTTTTATACAGCAACTGGCTATCCATGTAATATATAAAATCAATGAACAAAATTGTTCGTTTTTATGATGCTCTGCAATTTTTTTTCCAACTTGTTTTTTCATAAGTGAGTAATTTTGAAAAAAATCTGGCCCCAAAAAATTAGGTTTTCCTCTATTATAAAATTTTTCTCACCCGTCGCAGTCTTACTCTCAATTTTAAAAAATATCAAAACTGTACCTTGAAATAAAAAGAACTAAAATTGTTCGTTTTTTATATTGCTTAGAAATTTTTTTCAACTTTTTTTCATAAGTGAGTAATTTTGAAAGTAATTTGGCCTCTCCTTTCTCCCGCCCCCACCAATAAAAAAATGGTTTTGCCCTATTATAAAATTTCTCTCACCCGTCGCAGTCTTCCTGTTTCCCCCAAAAAAATCCAAGAAATTTTGAAAGAAATTATACTGATGTGTTGTAATACGGGCAGCATTCGATATAAATTTTTTCCCAAATACATAAATAAATTATTATCTAACCCATTTTTTTTGCCTTGGTATTTCCGGAATAAATCCCAGAAAAATATTCATTTATTTTTTATTGCCTTCTAATTTAGAAATATTTCATATGAAAATATGTGAAAATTAGAAAATGAAAAATAAATAAAAAAATTCCAATATATTTTTACCTATTAAACATCCTACTTATTTCGATGAAAATGAAAACCCCCGAATTAGGAATTTGGCAACCAGCAATTTTTCATGTTGAAAAACTGCCTGTGAATTGCAGACAGATGCCACAATAGGGAGAAAAAGTGTTACGTCATAGTCACGTGATTTTCACATGTTATCACACTTGTACCTGTTTGTGTACATCTTCAAAAGGGGGTTCCGCGAAAAAATTAACACGTATTCTTATGGAAGCCCGTTGGTTTTTCTCATTTTTCTCATTTTTGATGAGTGATTTTTTTTTGTTCTTTATAATTTTGACTATTTGGACAACTTGACTCATCAAAATTGCCAAAACCAAAATAATTCAACACATCAAAAATGAGAAAAATGATTAAAACAGGATGACTCCCATAAGAATCAATGTTAATTTTTTCGCGGAACCCCCTTTTGAAAAAGTACACAAACTGGTACATGACCGATATTTGCATTTGTAGTAGTGTGATGACGTCAAGACTTTTTCTCCCTATACTACTTTCCCCATGAAATAAAATTTCGATCTTGGATTTTAGTATTTTGATGATATAGATATACTACGTATAATAGGTACACCGGATCGTTGTTATACACACTTGCGTGAGTGAGGAGTGCAGGGTGCTGACGTCATTGGTAGTGAGTAACAACGTAACAACTACAAGCACACACACCGGTGGTGTTGACAAAAATAAACAGCGATGTCCGCGCATACTTGGGCAAAATTAAATGGCAAACTACCAATGACGTCGTAATTCACTCACACAAGCACACACACTCCTGATTCGGTGTACCTATTATACGTAGTATATCTATATCATTGATTTTATATATTACATGGATAGCCAGTTGCTGTGTAAAAAGAAGTGTTTTTTGAAGCGGAAAAAAGAAAAGATCAAAATTTTGTGCGCATGCTTGAAAATCTTTGAAAATTTTATTGTTTTCGATACAAAATTCTCGTAATTTGATTGGATAATTTGACTTGCAATGGGACATATTAGTGGCTGGAAAATTTTTTGTTTACTCTCAGTATAAAAATTTTAAAATTCCAAATGATAGAGAATGTTCAAATTTGCGATTCATCAGTAATTTTTGATTGAAGTTTCATTTATTCAAAGTGAGCTGGTGGTAAACATACAAAAATCAGTCGAATTGCAACGTTTTTGGGATTCTTTTGTAAGTAATTATCAACTTTGTGACTTCAACTTCAATTCAAACACAATTTCAACGATTCGCGCATGCGCTTCGCAATTCGGTCTTTTCTTTTTTCCTCTTCAAAACACCTGATATGAACTAGCAATCCATGTTATATAATCAAAGATCTATATTCCTTGGATTTTAGTATAATTAGATTATAAAGAGATAGAAGGATCTAAATAATCAGCGAGACATGGTATGTAGATAGGATCAATTTTTTAAATTCATTCATAAATATTAAACTTGCAGTTTTTTGATATTTTAATTTAAATCAAGAAAGACTGCGATGGGTGATAGAAATTCTATGATAGTGCAAAACCTTTTTCGGGGGGAGGTGAAATTTTGATTTTTTTTTTAGCTAGGTATCTATAAGTATTACTCGCATATGATGAAAAAGAAAAATAAAAAGTGAAAGGTGTTATAATATCAATTAGGAAAACTAATTAGTTGGTCTGTATGCCCATAAAAAAAACTGCCATCAATGGTAAAAAGCTGACAGAATCTCCGCCAATGAAATCGCTTCATTTAAAATTGCCATTGTTGGCAGTTTGTTGGTAAAAAGAAGTTTCCAACTATTTACCAACAAACTGCCAACAATGGCAATTTTAAATCCGGCGTTTTCATTGGTGGAGATTTTGCCAACTTTCTGCCATTAGTTCACTTCTCGCTGTTGGCAATTTTATTGCCACCGAGCGCTGATCGGGTTGTGTTATTTTTGCACAAAGAAATCGCTAAATAAAGAAACTAACATCTTATTCGTATTTCGGGAGTCAAAATGCCCAGCGTTGAATATTCTTTCTGCAATCATTTTGGACAAATTTTCAAAATTCATTTTTTCACAAGGATTTTTTTAGTGGATATCAGTCGTGGAAAATCAATGAAAAAAATAATTTTGAGAATTTTAAGAGGGTGCTCTACGTATTGCGGGAATTAATTCTGGTCTATCTTCAACTTATAAGGCGCAATGTGAATTTTCGTGTTTTTTTGGATTTTAAACGGCTAAAATGATGAAACAATGAATGAATATGATTTTAGAATGTAGAAAGAAGAAAATAACAGCATTTGCAAGTTTCAATTGTCATTATAATTATTTTTATTCAACTTAGAAGAAATGTCAGATTTGATGACGGTTTTTACAGGAATTCTCAGAGACTACTGAATCAAATTTGTTGAAATTTTAATATGTTGTATAAAATAGCATTTCTGACAGGCTGACAGAGCCCTTTTTTCGATTTTCTAAAAAAAAAAAATTAAAATTGAAATATTTTTCAAAATTTTGAAAAAAATGAAAAAAGGGCTCTGTCAGCCTGTTAGAAATGCTTTTTTACACCACATATCCAAATTTCATCAAATTTGATTCAACAGTCCCCGAAAAATCGTGTAAAAACCGTCATCAAATCTGACATTTCTTCTAAGTTGAATAAAAATAATTATAATGACAATTGAAATTTGCAAATGCTTTTATTTTCTTCTTTCTACGTTCTAAAATCATATTCATTCATTGTTTCATCATTTTACCTCATTACAATCCAAAAAAACCGCAAATTCAAAACGTAATTTTCGCCTTACAAATTTCATTTGTATGCAACCCACAATACGTAGAGCACCCTCTTAACGATATGATTATATCGTTCAAATTCTCAAAATTGATAAGCATTTTTCTCTCCATCGGTGGAGAGAAAAATGTTTATCAAGATACGTGAGATTTTTGACTAAAATTATTGCTCAAATGAGGTTCATTTTCTCATTTGGTGTTTTTTTCTCGTTGTTTGAATCGAGCGACTCAGATAAACGAACCGAAAAAGAGAAGCAGAATTCGTGTTCTACGATTTAAATTATTTTTCCTACCTCAATTTGAGTGAACATTTGAATAAAAAATTCCAACAATTACAAATTTTCTCATATATATTGAATAGATAGGTACCCAAAAATTTAAGCTGTCATAGTATTCTTTAAAGCAAAATCAGCAAAAAAAAAAAAAGTGAAAAAATTTTCCCTCGTAATCTCCAACTCATCAAGTAGTTCAACTTCAAATAGAGCCAAAAAACTTCAATTCATCTCCACCAGAATTTAAGCTCAATTTTTTTAAACTTTTACTAAAAAAAAATTGCTGTGTAAGAAAAATTAAATGGACTTTGAATAATACTTGAAAAAAATCTGACTCTCTTACAGATATGTGCCAGGAAACCTCTATCCCCCCCCGTCTTCCCCACTAAATCAAGAATTTGTTGAAAAAATGTTTTTTGGGGAGGTATTGAAAATTCCATTTATGAAAGAAGTTTTGATGCGACTGCGACCATGTAAAAAAGGCTGATTTTTTTTTCTCCCTTCCCTTCTTGTATTTTTATAATTTCCATTCCATACCTACCCTTTTCTTACTTTTTCCAAAAAAGCTTTCGACACCACTTTCTGGATGGTATTTAAGATCAAAGGGATTAAATTCAAATTAGGCATCTCAAAAAATTAAGAAAGTTTAGACTCCCTCTCCATGAGAAATTTTTGGCTATGCCACTGGACTCTTCAATTCATTTTAAGCTTCAAATTCAAAAAAAAAAAATACATAAGGTAACATACCAGTTTTGGATCAGGCTACCAATTACGGATCATTTTTTTGAGGCGCTCTACGTCGTTCCGAAATGGTCACCAAGGATTGATACCAACGTAATCGTGTAGTCTGAAGTCTTACCTTTCAGAAAATATGTAAACTTTGCATTTTTCGTGTTATCAAACCGCTTGTAGATTCATTTGAAAAAAGTGAGTCACATTTTTAGTTGAAATTTCGTATTTTTTGCAATGGCGATTGTTAAAAAGTGTAATTAGAGTTATTGATATTTAGTTTTTGATGCGGTTGCTGATTATTTCATGTTCAGGGAAGTACTATCGACACATTTTTCGCGTGATCAACCCGTTTTGCGAATTTTGAGTGTCATTTGCCAAGCATCGAAGAAAACGTAAATTGGCACCAAAAAAGTTGGATTTCTTCACCAAAATTGTCTGTTCCGAGATTTTCGTCGTGTTTTTATATATTGGGTGATTAACATTATTAAATCCGCGCAATGAAATTCCAAAGTGAAAGTGATCCGTAATTGGTTTGATCCATAATTGGTAGAAAAATTTTCAATTTTCAATTGCGGATCAAAATTTTCCTACCAATTACGGATCGATCCACAATTGGTAGTTTTTCAACTTCGGTTTTTTAACAATTTTTTGATGAAAATCTTTGATGGCCATCTTTGTAATGTTAAAAATACAGTCAGAGTGAAAAAAAATTGCATAACTTAAATTTTATTTGATGATCCGTAATTGGTAGAACCCCCTAAAAAGGCGTATTTTTCTGGGTCCCTTCAAGCCTGCTTGAAATCGTTTTTTTCGAAATTCAACCGCGCTAGTTTGTAGAAGAGAGGTCAACGTTTATTTTTTAAAAAAAATCACCAAAATTGGTTCATAAATAACGTCAGGGCATGAATTTAAGAAAAAGTGATCCAAAACTGGTATGTTACCTTACATGTTTTTTTTTCTCAAAAATGCGCGTACAATTGTCTATGCTGAAAATTTTTCTCATTAAAAATATAGTTGCTTTCGACGAAAAAAAAAATCGTAATAAAAAATTCACAGCTTTCTCGATTTTCCTTTAAAAAATATGGAATTTAAAAAAATGTAGCTTTTCTAGGCAACACGAAAATTTCCAAATATTCCTGATATCTGAAATAAAATTCAGAACCTCCTAAACTCATTTTTAGCCTCAAATCTGAGGAAAATTGTTAAAAAATATAACGAAGTATCCCCCTCACTCCATCGTATTTTTAAAATTATGTAGCGTTGCATGATGTGTAATTTTTTTACCCCCTGCCCCCTCATAAAATAAAATTCCCATCCATCTTCATTCACTTTTTTTTTCACAAATCTATTTTTACCGTTGAAAAATCAAACAGCTGCGCATAAAGTTGGATATTTTCCGAGTAACAAATATTGTTCACTTTTTTGTTGGAAAATGTTATCATTTTGATGTACAGGGACTCAGGGACGAGCCAAGGTCATCAAAAAATTCACTAAAATCAGATATCGGTAAATTTTAGATATAAAGTCCACATGGAGGATCAATATAAAAAAAAAAATCACTAGAGCAAAATTTGTGAACAATCAGATGGGGGAGAACGTTTGTTCAATTTTTTAAATCGATTTCTGTTATTTCGGTAGGAAGGTATAATTGTCGATAAATCATTTTTCCACGATTGTTTTACAAAAATTAACATTTTTCAAAAACTGGATACGTACAGTAGGGTGGAGTGAAAAAAAAACATTTCTTGGATTTCGATCAAATTTGGTGGGGTGGTTTACTTTGAGTGGGAGACCTCCCAAAAAAAATTTGAGCCCCCAAGGGACAAGTGGAGGGGAGCAGGGGGTGCTCAAAGTGCACCTCCTTTTAAAAAAAACGCTGTTTTTTGTGTTTTTCTAGTCAAAAAAAATTGCGTGAGAGGCTGTCGTAGCACTTTAAAGTTGCGATTTGAGTTTCTACGTCTCCCTGAACCATCGCCATCCTTCTCCGATCAAAACTCAGAGCGCTACCAGGGGGTTGAAAAGTTGCGGATTGCAATATTTCAATGATACGAAATTTTCGCGAAGCTGAAATGATTTTTTTTCGTCGGGGAATTGAACGAAAATTTTTTTAAAACACTAAAAATAAATATTGAAGAAAAAATTTGAAAATTTTACACACCAGTGCAGCCAAAAGTGAATCGTAAAATTCCGAAATACGGAATTTAGGTATATCTTTAAATTGATCATTTTTTCGCCGAAAAATATTATGTATCTTTTTTTTCAATCACCAAAAATATAGGTATTTTGGATTTTTTTGAAAAATTTTGTATGTCAGTGCAGCCAGTGACCAAATGTGACCTGCGACACTGGAATTTACGCCGATCAAGAATTAAATTTTTTATCATTAGTAAATTCCATACAATCGCACGTCACAATTTGTAACTGGCTGCACTGACATACAAAATTTTTCAAAAAAATTTTTTTGGTGATTGAAAAAAAAGATACATACTTAATATTTTTCGGCGAAAAAATGATCAATTTAAAGATATACCTAAATTCCGTATTTCGGAATTTTACGATTCGCTGTTGGCTGCACTGGTGTATAAAATTTTCAAATTTTTTCTTCAATATTTATTTTAGTGTTTTAAAAAATTTTCGTTCAATTCCCGACGAAAAAAATCATTTCAGCTTCGCGAAAATTTCGTATCATTGAAATATTGCAATCCGCAACTTTTCAACCCCTGGTAGCGCTCTGTGTTTTGATCGGAGAAGGATGGCAATGGTTCAGGGAGACGTAGAAACTCAAATCGCAACTTTAAAGTGCTACGACAGCCTCTCACGCAATTTTTTTTGACTAGAAAAACACAAAAAACAGCGTTTTTTTCAAAAGGAGGTGCACTTTGAGCACCCCTGCTCCCCTCCACTTGTCCCTTGGGGCTCAAATTTTTGGGAGGTCTCCCACTCAAAGTAAACCACCCCACCAAATTTGGTCGAAATCCAAGATATGTTTTTTTTTTCACTCCACCCTAACGTATGTAGAATTTTAAAGTATATTTTTTTGAATTTGCATTCCCAAATCAATTCATTATGTTGTTATTCAACATCGATATAAATGTAAAAATGAGAGCACCGAATATTCATCGAACGTGGAGAATTTCGAGTCATTTTCAATGGGTATGATTTATCGTTACAACAAAAAAAGGGGAATCCACGACAAAAATAGGAGGTTTGAACGACAGAAAATTGAAACCCAACGGCCATGAAAAATACACGACAGAAAAATTCCTCGAACGACTAAAAAATATATTGTACATAAGAAAAACACGATTAACGACAAATAAAAATTCGCACGACAGTATAATGACCTCAAACGACAACAACTTGAGCGGCACTCACGACAAAGCAGTATTTTTGAACGACAATTTTTTTTTTACAATCTAATGCACATTTCTAGATGAAAAAATTGAAACATCATTGCAGAAAAATGACCAATAATTTAAAATTTAACCCCTCCCACATTTTTTCTCAAATTCTTAGCCCCTCTCTAAATAAATTTCTGGGGGCGCCTATATACCTGTTAGATTGATTTAGAGTATAATTTTTCGTGATTTTTAAATTCGAGTTGAAATCTACTGAGGTACCTTTTGCATTTTTTATTTTTCACATAATTTTTCGCAAAAAATAAGTATGAATTCAAATTAGAAGTACTAGGTGACGAATTTTGAAAAATTGAGCTTTAATCGATTGAACGGGTCATTAGCAGTGGCGTTGGAAAGTGGGGTACAAGCGATGCATTGCGCCCCCAAAAAAATTCTGACTGGGGTGCAAAGTATCATTTGCATCTCACAGAGGCGGTTCGAGCATAAACTTTTAGGGGGTAATGATGTTCAAAAATGCCGACTAAAAAATTCAAAATTGCGGAGTAAGAATTCTGAAATTTGAAATTTTTTGTTGCAACAGATTATCTTCGAAGATTATAGTTTTAATGTGAATAGAAGGTAAATAAATTTGGCCCGAGCGAAGCGAGGGAGAAACTTTTGAGCGAAATATTTTCTTCAATTTCAAGTCCAATAAAACAATGTTATAAAATGATTATCTAACATGACAACATGAGTAAAAAAACCGGCCATTTGTACCTACTTAAAAAATGTTCAAAAAGAAAAACGATATAAGGCCGAGCGTAGCGAGGCCAAAGCTTTTGAAAAATTTAAATTTTAGACTTCAAAAATGAGTTTTGATGAGAAAAAATCTGATAAAACAAGTTGAAATAATTTTGAAGAAAAATATCATTTTTGTTGACTTTGGGTTGCGTTCAGGATGGATTGTGTATACACAAAAATGACGTCATTTTTGTGTATAAACATACAAAAAAATTCAGAGGATGTGCGAATTCATTCCTTTCAAAAATAAAAATTTAAAAACTGATGGTTAGCAAAGTACCCTTTTTGCCTTGAATTTACATTGAATGATTGCAGTTTTATTTTCTTTGCATGTTTTTATCACTATTTTTCCGGATCTAAATCTTTCAGGAACGAAAACAATCTGATTGGTTAATTTTTATATACACCTAAAAATGACGTCATTTTTGTGTATACACAATCCATCCTGAACGCAACCTTGGATTGTTTCAAAAGTATGAAAGAAAAAAATCAATGAGGCCGAGCGTAGCGAGGCCAAAATTTTTGGAAAATATCGGTTTGGAAAGTAAATAATTTTGAAGTTGGATTGTATTTTATGAAAGAGGACTACAAACTTGTGGAAAGGCTCAATTTTTTATTGATTATGCTGCAAAATTTCTACAACTTTTTCAATTTGCTGACATTTCTGAGATTTTGCCGACTCACCTTATATTTCCAAAATTTTGCCGATTTTGCCGACTGAAAATCTGTCTGGGGGGGTATTATACCCCCCATACCCCCCATCGCGCCGCCCTTGGCATCTCCCCAATCAGATCAGAGAAGGATTTATTTAAGGCAAAAGTGCGATAAACGCACATAAGGTTTCCATATTTCATAGAATAAGGTAATTTCAAATTAATTTCAGTTATAAAATTGGAAAATTTTGAATTCAAAGTTGGCAAAATTGAGCAAAATGAACTTCACCTGTATTGTCGTTCAAACACTCATTTCTGACGGGGAGCAAATTGTCGTAATTCATTAACAAATCTAGTCGTGATGACAACGCATTTTGTCGTTTGAAATTACTGTCGTTGAACGAATTAAATTGTCGTTCATACCTCCTCTTTCTGTCGTTATGCTTGCCTGTCGTTCAAACCTCCTTTTTTGTCTTAAGATTATATATTTCCCATTTTCAATTAAACTTCCGGACATAACGATACCACTCGTTGATATAAATGAAATGATGAATTCCCTGAAAAAATTATCTCATCGGTGATGAAAATGCAAAATGATTCGTTTAATTGAAGTATGATTTCACGTTGATAATCTACAGTTTGTCACCATTACGGTTTTTTTCAAACCTACGTACAGTCATGGCCAGCAAGAAGATAATGGGATTAAATTTTTTCAGCATCCAATCCAATGGGCGATTTTTTCCCTACTTGAATATCTTATAAATCCGGGTGATCTCAGATGAAATATACCGACGTCTGTTTTATATCATTTGTTTACGTAAGAATCCGAATTCAGGCGACGTTAACTACGAGGTCTGTCAAATAAGTTCCCGGACAGCAAAAGTAGGGGTTTGTTTTAGTAAAAATTATGCATCATTGTATTTTTTGTAACTAACATAAACTTTGAACAGATTAAAATTTTGAACTCAAACTTCCATTTTTTATTTTTTATATCAAGTCGAAAAAGACTAAACTTAGTATGAAAAAGGTAAAAAAAAAAACACACTACACGTTACACCACAAAATTGGTGTGTTTTAGATGTCATAGTGCCAAATTTGGCACTATGACATTGAACCCACATGTCATTCGACCACCACTACCATTAAACCAACTTGACAAAATGAGGCGTCAGTTGACCAACAGCCATTTTTTTGTACTGTCAAATGACCCACAGGACTCTAGGCGGGTACTACACACTGGAATATTGCGTTTGAGATCGCATTTCCAATTTTTCTATTTTTTTTTTTTTTTTTAAATTACTTTCACTTCGTCCCATGCTGTTTATATTTATTTTGGTGTACCTCTCGGAGACCTACAAACATTTCACACGTTTCTGAGCTCAAATTTCACGATCTATCCGAAAATGTCGATGTATTGCAGCTCCGCAGTACCCTTCAGCCCCAAATTTGGCATTTTCGGTGCAAAAATGGGTAGAAATTTTAAAAAAAATTTTTACAAGGGCAAAACATCGAATAAATTTTTTTTTGACATATCATTTTAAAGCTTGAATCAAGCCGAATCCGATGGTGTAATTGCCATTTGGATCCGACCATCGGTTTGTTCACAAATCGAGTTTTAGTTTACGTGAGTTGAAAATAATGTCAAAAAAACCCAATTCTTAATCTAGCCATGTGTTCAATATAATTTTACATTGATTTATTTTTCATTTCGAATCTAAATCGACGACTTGGTAATATTTTACAGGTTTCTGAATCCAAATTTTACGCTGATTTCGAAAATGCTAACCGATTTTAGATCCGCGTTGCCCTTCAGCTCCAAATTGGGCATTTTCGGTGCAAAAATGGAAGGAAATTTAAAAAGAAAATTAATTTGGGTAAATAAATGGGTAAAAAAATTTTTGACACGTCATTTTGAAGCTTGAATCAAGCCGAATCCGATGGTGTAATCGCCATTTGGATCCGACCATCGGTTTGTTCACAAATCGAGTTCTAGTTTACATGAGTTGAAAATAATGTCAAAAAAACCCAATTCTTAATCTAGCCATGTGTTCAATATAATTTTACATTTATTTATTTTTCATTTTGAATCTAAATCGACGACCTGGTAATATTTTACAGGTTTCTGAATCCAAATTTCACGCTGATTTCGAAAATTCTAACAGATTTTAGATCCGCGTTGCCCTTCAGCTCCAAATTGGGCATTTTCGGTGTAAAAGGGGGTGGAAATTGAAAAAGAAAAAATCAATTTGGGTAAATAGTTAAATGGGTAAAAATTTTTTTGAGGCATCGATTTAAAGCTTGAATCAAGCAGAATCCAATGGTGTAATTGCCATTTGGATCCGACCATCGGTTCGTTCACAGATCTAGTTTTAGTTCACGCCAACTGAAAATAATGTCAATTTTTGTTTTTGCCAAGAATTTTTTCTCTCTGACTCTTTTGACGCGATTATTGACTAAATCGCTGGTCGGATCCAATAATGAATATTACACCATTGAATTCGGCGTGATCTCAGTTTCGAAATTATTTATCAAAAAAAAATTCACTTCATTTCTCTGCACATTCAAGGAAATTTTTCTATTTTTTTTTTGTCATTTTCGCCAAGAAAAACCCAATTTGGGATCAAAGGGTTGGGCGGGTTCAAAAAAATTTTGCATTTTAGAATAGAATGTGAAATTTACGTTCAGAACCTTGTAAAATATTACCAGATCGTCGATTTAAATTTGGAAAGAAAAATAAATCATTGTAGAATTACCCTACTAGAACTAACCCTCCAACTACTATGAAAACGTTGCCACTGTAAGAAATGTTTTTTTTGACATTATTTTGAGTTCGAGTGAACTAAACCTCGATTTGTGAAGGAAACGATGGTCGGATCCAAATGACAATTACACCATCGGATTCGGCTTGATTCAACTTCAAGATGATGCGTCAAAAAAAAAATTACCCATTTATTTACCCAAATTAATTTTTTTTAAAATTTCCTTCCATTTTTGCACCGAAAATGCCCAATTTGGGGCTGAAGGGCAGCACGGATCTGAAATCGGTTAGCATTTTCGAAATCAGCGTGAAATTTGGATTCAGAAACCTGTAAAATATTACCAGGTCGTCGATTTAGATTCAAAATGAAAAATAAATCAATGTAAAATTAAGTATATTGAACACATGGCTAGATTAAGAAATTAAGAATTGGTTTTTTTTGACATTATTTTCAACTCACGTAAACTAAAACTCGATTTGTGAACGAACCGATGGTCGGATCCAAATGGCAATTACACCATCGGATTCGGCTTGATTCAAGCTTCAAAATGATACGTCAAAAAAAAATTTATTCGATGTTTTGCCCTTGTAAAATTTTTTTTTAATTTCTACCCCTTTTTGCACCGAAAATGCCAAATTTGGGGCTAAAGGGTACTGCGGAGCTGCAATACATCGACATTTTCGGATAGATCGTGAAATTTGAGCTCAGAAATGTGTAAAATGTTTGTAGGTCTCCGAGAGGTACACCAAAATAAATATAAACAGCATAGGACGAAGTGAAAGTAATTTAAAAAAAAAAAAAAATAGAAAAATTGGAAATGCGATCTCAAACGCAATATTCCAGTGTGTAGTACCCGCCTAGAGTCCTGTGGGTCATTTGACAGTACAAAAAAATGGCTGTTGGTCAACTGACGCCTCATTTTGTCAAGTTGGTTTAATGGTAGTGGTGGTCGAATGACATGTGGGTTCAATGTCATAGTGCCGATAAAATTGATGTAGTGATGTCGTTTATCGATATTTTCAGACTATCGATATCAACAATATATCGTTAGCAAACTATTGATAATTTATCGGTATATCGATATTTTTCATAAATTTTGTTTATCATTGAAAAATTGGAAAATAAGACCTGCATAATGGCTATTTCTAGCTATTTCGCAATAATCAATGATTAAAACAATTTTTATCATTTAATATTTTATATTAATCAAAGAAAAACGAAAAAAAAAATGGTGTAGTAATTGTTATTTTCGAGAATTTTATGTCTGGAGATTTGAAAAATGTCAGAAAATCGCGGTAATGGGTGAATTTTCGGTGAATTAAGAAATATCGATATTCAATGACAAACTATCGATAAACCGATATATCGGAAAAACACAAAACTATCGATATTATCGTCGATAATATCGTTACCCCTGACATCACTAAATTGATGGCTCACGGTTTGCACCAGGGCAAAGTAACCGCTAGTCATTATACGTCTGTGTTTTGGTGAACCAGATAACCCTTGCCTTGTAACTGCAACTCCCTCTCAGTGCATGCAAACAATTCTAGGTTGAAAAATATTTCCCGAAGGCGTCGCATCCTTGGGAAAGCGACCACCTTCAGTCAATAGACGTTTGTCAGTTTGATGCGGGTAGTATTTTCTCCTTAAACTAAAATACTGCGCATAGGTTATTTACAAGTTACGAACTTATCAGCGGAAAGAACATGTTTGTTTACTTTTTAAGATGCGTGTGTTAACCTATGTGTGGTAATTTAGTTCAGGGCGATGGGTAGGCTACCCGCATGAAACTGACAAACGTCTATAGAGTTTTTCGTGTAATGCGTGTAGCCTATTTGTTTGCCCGAATTACTGGTAAAATGTTATCAGTGAACGAAAACGAAACACCTTCGATCAGTGGTGCGGCCCAGGACCGGGACCGGGACCCGAAACCCGAAAAAGCCCCGATTCTTTTATTCTGAAGCCCAATATGCAAGCCCCGAAACCTTAAAAATTTTACTTTACAAAGCTCGGCCCCGAAACCCGAAACCCTTTTACTGAAAACCAAGCCCCGAACGTGAGCCCCGAAACCCAAATCCTGATTGGGGCTTTTCCGGGCTTTCTATGAAAATGTTAAATTGTGTAAATACAGAGGTAATTACGCGTTATTTAATGAAAATTCTCATTGATTTCATCTGTGACATACTGATACTGGCATTTCTTCGATTTCTGGTTATTTAATTCATGGCGATGAAGTAATGAAAAAATTATTCATTCATTCTTTTGTTCAATCAAGCACCATTCATATCCGATATTTTCTTATTAAGAAAATACTTTACAGTTGAGAAATAAATGAGTTCTGATCGAAGTGAAAAAATTAATAACATTCCGTAGGTATATGTATATTTTTTCATTTTTAAAATTCTTGAAATTGGAAATTTTCAACTGATTTGTGAAAAATCAAACGAATCTGAAAAACACAACTCACTTTATCACTTGAAGCGTCCGTTTAAAAAACAACCATAGTCCAAAATTTGTATGCAAGAAAAAGGACATACGCGTACCGAATAAAAGGTAACACCAGGGTCCTTTTTCTCATGTACAGTTTGTGGGTTATGGTTGTTTTTTAAACGGAAGCTTCAGTTTTGAAAAACCATTCATCATTCAAAAGAATTTCAACAAATAATAATAAATTTCAATTATGCAGTTTTCTTTGTCCTTTTTCCCTTTTTCCATGTTTTTTTTTTTTTTACTTACAGCTTTTTAAAACGAGAAACGAGGTGAAGGTGAGTTTTTAAAATTATTTCCTGATTTCAGAGCAATTTTTTGCCTCAAGCCCCGAAAAGCCCCGAAAAGCCCCGAACATTTTCATTAAGGCCCCAAACAGTGAGCCCCGAAACCCAAACCTGAAATTCTCAAGCCCAAATCCAAGCCCAAGCCCCAATATATTTTTACTTGAAAGCCCAAGACCTGAGCCCCGAAACCCAAACCCCAAATCGTTCGGGGCCGCACCACTGCCTTCGATTAGCTATGACGTAGGAATACGTCATGAATACGTAGGGAAAACATTCCATTTTACCAGTTGTTTAGGCAAACCAGTTAGACAACCACGCATTACACCGTTCTTGACGTCAAAAGCGAAAAACTCTATGGCTCCGGACTACCGAGAGGTTGTCCCTGCGAAAAAGGTATTTTACGCGCTATCTCTTTGCAACACTTTTTTCATGAGGTGGTGAATGCATGTATCAATAACTTGACAATTTTAATCC